>SRHC01000552.1:9380-91880 GCA_004794325.1 Pomacea maculata | reverse complement strand
TCAGAAGTCACAACTCTTTCTGATCCTTGAATAAAATCAATCTTTGAACCTATCGAAAATAAAAGAGATAAAACAGCGTAAGGAAGACTATTTATCTGTTACTAATACCTTGAGTAATGCTACAACTCGTTATCTTTTGTGATTTGTGTAAATAAAACTCATTACTAAGGCACATAAAGTATACACTTATTAGGCAAGTTTCATTAAAACACAATAATGAAGGTGTAGTAAAATTATATTTATTTGTACTTACACGTTTGATAACCACAAATCATCAGAAAAAGAATAACGAAAAGTAATTGAAGGGAGTCAGTATTCATGTTACAGATGTGAGTAGTTGTAGGGAATGCCATCTTCATCAGTCCATCTCTTCCTTGTGACAAGTAGAGACCAAGAAGTCTACTTCCTCACATACTTTCACATGATTACTGGACAGTGCTCGTGACCTTGTCCATATAATTAGAATATAAGCAGAGTGGGAGTTGTGGTGAAGTGAAAATAGCTAATGGTATGTTTAATCTTGTTTTTTTACTTATTACTGGAGGTTTATGTAAGCAGGTAGGTGGTTCGTACACGTGCATAAGAATTGCAGTTATACCGCAGTTCTACCTAACTCTGTATGTGCATGTTTGTGTAATTCAGTGTGTAGGTCTGTTGGTCTGTGTGTTGCTTTTCTGTATTTCTGAATGGATGTGAATATATACACCTTTCTTTCTTATATTAGTCTCTTGTAATATTTGTTCTAAGATCATTGGAACCAGGCAGAGGGACTTAGCCCTTTAGAAGTCTTACACAATTAGCAAATCGTTTGACAGGAATGCCACATCCTTACTATTCCTGAACTTGTGCCTGTAAAGATGTCGCTTTTGCGATGTGGGTGTAAGTATGCGATGTAGGTGTGTAAAACAACTCGTCGTCGCAACTGATTCATTCCGCGTCTGACACTTGCCGTGGTCAACATCGGCTGATCGACTAGTACCAACTATTGTCGCATATTATATATATTTATGTTCTGTCTTCTTTTATTTATTGTTATGTTTGGTCGTTGACGTATTTAACCCCAACATTTGGCATACTTGTTTTGTTTTGGGTTCCGTCGCGAAAGGTCGCCGACCGTCACGTGACACTCATTCTTAGCTGAAGAGCCTGGTGGAAAAACGGAAAATGGTCATCGTTCGAAAGAAAAAATACAAGGAATAAGTAATATTTATAATTAAAACCTCAAAACACCTTCAACCTTCTCCAGCCTGCCTCAAAGAATTTTTCATGTAAAAAAAAATGCGCTCAAATACTAGGAACGTTAAGCGAGACACTTTCAAAATCTCGTTTTTAAAGATTTTTTTTCATGATGGAATAGTTATTTACGAAAACCCATAACAAATCAATTCTGCACAGTTGACTTGTTTACAGAGTTATCAAGCTGTGGCACTATCATTAAGCAGCAGCACTTTGCAGATGATCATCCATGTTATCCTTTTGTATGTGTTTCAGATTATCTTATGAAGGATGACACTCTTCAGACAGATTTTTCCTCGCTTGGTCTTTGTTGTGATATTTGTTTTTAACTTAACAGATTTCTTACCAAGTAAGTTTTATAAACAGTTGTATATGGAAGTTTTTAGTCTATCTTTTTCACATAAAATTTAGTTAATTCAGATACAAAATCTTTCAAGATCACATGAACTATGAAATGCTTGCTGAATACACCGCCTGTTGAAGGACATCTGTTTTTCTATGTTTCTTCAACATGGAACTAAATACGGTATAAAGTGAAGAATATTGGTGCTTTCGTTCTTATTTTACATGCTTTTTTCTAAGCAGTACATTAGAAAACCTTATCAGATTTGTTCAGACTTGGGCATGTACAGGGAGTTTGCATATGTGTTCCTTTGTCACTCATTCCCTATGTACAAAGTTTTTATTTTACAATTGAAACAGGAAATCAAATCACCTGTGATATTCGTTCACAAACTTTTGACCTGACTGTGGTCTGCTTCTTCCCTGAAGATATCAGTGTCTCTAGAAGAGACTACACTGTGTATCTGTACCAAAAACCGAAAGATCCAAGTAGGTAGCAAAACACGGAATCCAGACTCCAGACCTTTCCTCTCCTGAAAGCTCGCATCCCAATCACTCTATGCACAACGCCATCTATAAACATTTGATTGTTTATTAACATATTGACTTAAAATGAAAAAGGCTATTAGAATGTGAGAAGTTAAAACTGGATGGCTTTCAATCTTAAATTATCACCTCATTACCATTGAAAGCTCTGTTGTTGTCATTTCAGTTGTTGTTGTCAACTGCATGTGGCCTCAGGGGCAGGAACATGTCCAATGCTACGTAGGACCGGGGTACATGTACGACGAGCTGATATACCACGATCACATCTCTATAAAGATTATCAATGCCTCCCACAGTCACTTGGGGATGTATGAATGTCAGTTGTCTGGTTACAATGATCTCGGAAAATGCGAGCTTTCATCATGGCAAAGTAAGCAGGTGTAAATGTGAATAATTAGTTCTTGTTTTATAAGTAAAGTGTTCTCTCTCACAATGGAGTACAATGTAAGAAAAACAATAGAAATAAATATCAATTTATATATGTATTTGTATAAATATCAATTGATATATCTATTTTTATATATATTTATTATATATCTATTTATATCTATTTATTATATATCAATTTATAACTAGGAGTGAGATTTATTTAAGCAGTTTAACATAGTATCTACTACCAATTTCATTTGATAATGTTCATTAATCCATCCTGTATAGATTTCATAAGATAAAAAAATTGAATGTGTTTGAACAGATTTAGCTTATTTGTTTTCCTATCATTAACTCAGTTACATATTATTAAATAAAGACCTGGCCATAAAGTTAACATAGCAATTATTGAATTTCCTGTTGGTAGTTGTTCCGAGAGGGAGGCAGGAAATAAATACTGATTCAACTTCAGAAAACATTTCACCATCTGGTAAGTTCCATGTTGTACCACACACTTACAAATACAAGTGCTTCACACGACCCACAGATACCTGAGTACACTGGCCACTATTCTCTGTCATGTCCGTCCCTAAGAGTGTGTTAATCGCCACCGCTAGTGTCATGAAAGGTAAATTATAAAATAATAGGCAGTCAGGTAACCCTCATAACACGAAGTAGAATGGAAAGTTGATACTTTGCACTGACACTAACACAACCACTATCTTTCTACCTCTCTTTCTCTTCCTCCCTCCCTCTCTCTCCCTCTCTCTCATACACACATACCCATACAGCCAGACAAATACACAAGAAGGAGGAGCCATCTAATGTAAACACTCTAACATCAGAACATAACATGTCTGTGTGTATTGTCAGTGTCAACTCCACAAGTTGATGATGGTGACGAGAATGACGAGAATAAGAAACAACACACGCGAGTCCAGAGGCCAACAACTACCGACCCTGCAGGTGGTAAGCGAACTTTTAATTGTATAGAGACAAGCTTGTACATCATCGTCTTCTTCGTGGTTATCGTCGTCGTCGTCATCGAAATATATATAGATATAAAAGTAATACAGTTTGACTTCTTAGTAAAGTGTTCAACTGTCAGGGCTTCTGCTAAGGCTCAATTCTTTGGGGTCCCAGGGACCCCTTCTTCAGATTTTTAAGGGGTCCCTGTTCTTCGCCCAAATTTGAAGGGGTCCCCTGGGACCCCATTGACGAAAATTGAAGGGGTCCTCCGAACTTTTAATGCGTACTGTACGCAATTTTTTGCGTAAGCAGAAGCCCTGCGGTTCAACAGTCCATGGCAGTTTAAAATCACCTTTCTTATATGTTTTTCACCAGTGATTGACAGTAAAGCACATCCTGGAGGATCGTTTGGAGCTGGAGTTGTCTGTGGCATAGGAATAGCTACAGCTGTCTTCATCCTGGGAATTATCTTGTGGAGAAAGTAAGTTTGTTATTATAAAATGTTTCCTCTCGTTTGTCATGTATCTGTTATAAAGTATAGTCAGTCGATGTCTACAACAATGCTATGGGAAGTAGAAAAGGGTAAAATAGTACTTGTAAGATGACCTGACAGACAAAGAATACTCAAGAACATATAATTATCAATACATGCATACAAGCTACACTTAGTAGCGAAGCAGACGGTGTTACTTGCCAAACCCTGTCTACCTGGCCATTTGACAAACAGGGTTAAACGAACATCTTCAGATATGGATGACAAAGTGTATTGTGTTTAACTAACCTTTAATTAAATCACTGTTGCTTCTTGCTGTCTAGGCGTGACCATTTCAGATGCCTAAATGTAGGAAAAAATACCGACACAAAGTATTCCAGAACTCCACAGCAAGAAGAAAGCAGGTAATATACTTTTTTCAATTTTTCTAATTCAAAATCAGGTGTTGCAAACCGTAGTAAAGTGATTCATATCTATTTCGTTGCATTTTGAAGGAAGAAAGGTCAGTAAAGAAGGCAACACATATGTGTGCTGTTCTATGTATCTGTAGAGAAATAAATATCCGAGGTAGTATGGTGTTTATAAATAATTGCTCGTGCAAGTAAGAGTATCACAGACGAATAAAAGTCCCAGTTTACAAATGAATTTCTTACAAGAGTGTTTACTGATATATATGGTCAGATTACTTTTGCTTTAATATTATTGTCAGCCATGATGAGAGGTGATGATTTAATGCAATGGATTGAGCGAATGAATTCAGTGAGACCGCTGATGGTCCTGAGAAGACTTCTCTTTCATCTACTTACGTGAAAATCAACAGATATTCATTCAAAATTGAATCGTTTGCAGGCTGTGGCACAAATGTCAAGTTTTAAAATATTACGAGATTGTAAGGTATTGTAAGATTCATCAAAACTCAAACGAAAAAAGATAAAAAAGATAATTTTAATAGTTTCGATTCTGATTATGGGTTTAGCGACTTCACCGATGGGTCAGATGAGACTGAAAGAAAAAGTCTTCTAAATTCTCCTGAAACACAAGAGAGGAGCTCATCATGTCAGACAAGTACTTCGTGTCCTGTTGAAGCATCGGACAGGTGAGGCTTGAGAGTCTACTGAGTTACAATGTTGAAAGGAGTATCGAGTTTGGTGGACTACTACCTGTGTTAAGCCTAATAAGCAAATAGTTTCAGATAATTAGTTTTTGCAAATAACAAAACATATTGGTGTAAATAAAAGGGTTTTTACCGATTCGCCAAAAGTGTCACCCTTGTAAAATTACAAAAGCCCAAACAAAAAAATTTTTTATTACAAAGATAATGTAAAACAGTCATTGTTCCTTCATAACTGAATCAAAGTTGGGAACAAGGATTCTAAATTAGACAACCGCAGTCGTAACTGCTGGTGTAAAGTGAGGATGTGAATACCAAATAACGGAGAAAGTATAGTTTTCCCTTCGTTCAGTGGCAGGTCTAAGGAGCAGAACAAACCTCGAGACAAGGACAACATGAAGACATCTGGTCTGCAGCAAGAGGAGTCCATCTCTTCTCCTCTCGCCAAGTCTCTAGGCCAGAACACCCTGAGCTAGTGAGTTAATTACTCTTAACGAGTTGAGTTGACAACAGATGAACACTGAGACCTCTTTTGACAGCATCATGAAATACATACTTTTAATGTTTAACGTGTACGAACTTCTGTATAAAAGTAATTAGCAGCCGCATGTGAGATGAGTGAGGGGAGGTTATTTTCCCATCAGTTTAAATTTTGCAAACATATAAAAATGATGATGATGATGATGGATGATGGAGGATGATGCTGGATGCTGGATGATGATGGATGATGGTGATGATGATGATGATGATGATGATCTCTGCTCATCTATTAAGCGAAAGCAAGCCTGCCGTGGACGATACTGAAGAAAAGGTTGGTTCAACCAACGGCGACACTCAAGATCCTCCTCAAGCAAGCGATGACAGTACACGTGGCTGCGGATCAACCACGACCTTTGTCTGCTCAGGACATGACAAGTTAGTTGTTAAACTATTACTACTACTATCACTAATAATATCCATTATCATAATGGCTACTATTTATAAGGTTTATTTTCAGTAGGTACTAGAAGCATCTATTTAACCAGCATTCATGAAACACACCCAATCAACCTGAAAGGCGAGAAAAGCGTGAGTCTGGCAATACGACACCAAACGATGCCACAGTTACAAATAGTTTGAAGATTGAGAGAGAGGCCGGATGTCTAACATTACCTGACAATGAACTCCAGAGATGAGGTTCATAGTAGAAAAAGGAACAGAATCCAGGTGAGGTCCGCTAGCAGCTGGACAGACAAGACGACTGTGACGATGAGGTGGGCGTAACGACAGACGAGAGGGTAGCAGTGGATAGAAGCTACACTCCTGAGCATGGTACAGAGAGCAGACATTATTGTATCACAGTGTAGGAGATCAGATTGTCTACACAAGCAGCTGACTAGACTGACAACTAACTAAGCACAGAGCTTGATTAATTCAGATGAAGTTGATGCCAACACTTGCATTGTTGCTGCTGGACACGCTGGTCTGTTCGTGATCTCTGCACACAAAAAACTGCGACAGTAATAATATATTTTCTAATATTGTAATGTGTCATTATAAATTCACTAAATTATGATGCATTCTATGAATTTATTTCAGAGCTGATAGCCAGCAACAGGGTAACCATTTCACGTATGTAAACAGGTCAGGACTACACATATCTTTTACTGTCAAAGTTGAACAGCATGGCGAAGGTTTCAAAGCAGACCTGGACAAATCAGCAATCTGCAATATCATGAAATGCAAATCCCAAGGACAAGGCGAGTCTAATCAGGATAATGGTCACATTACTGTAGACATTGGGGAACAAGAGGTGATTCCAAGGTGAGTTAATCTTTATTCCAAAAAAGATTGTAAAAGAAAAGTATCAATAGAAATTTGCGATAAACACTAAGCTTAAATGCAATTTTTTCTTAAAATTAATGTTGTATAATTATACTGAAACGAGAATACTTACAATAATAACGAATAACTTTAAAATTCTATTAAACATTTCAGCTTAGCCTTTCAAGGCCTCAGCATCGGGAACCTTACCTCTGTCCTGACATCTCAAGATCATTATGTTCAAGAAACTTCTGAGAAAAACAGGTTTGGAGTTAGATATAATCCTTCTTTTATATTTTCTTTTCATTATATTAATATATTCTGTTTGATTATTATATATGTAGTGAATAAGACCAATTAAAGGCTAGTTAATTCTCGCCTGTTTGTAAGCATCAGCATGGGATGTTGAAGTAGGTCCTGGTAGCTCTACAGATGAACCATGCTTAACAGACCTAACGATGATTCCTCGAAATTATCCGACTTTTGCTTTGAAATATTTCGTCCCTTTTTTTTATCAGAATAGATTGTTTTAAACATTTGAAATGCAGTACTATAATACCTTTTAACATTAATAATCCTGACAAAGAAACTTTTCTGATTTCAACTTTTTGAATTTGCCCTTATAGTTTCTGTTCAAATACACTTCCACTTTAAAATCTTTCTCATTAAAACATCAAGTAGCAGAAATATCACATTCATTACTGCACTATTTCAGTATGGGTTTGCAAATAATCCCACCGGAGTCGGAGCCTAGGCACTGTTTTGGAAGGAACAGTCATGAAGAAGCTACTTTACCAGGAAATGGTGGAAACCATGGAAACCAAGCCAGCAAAAATTCAAATTCGTTGCTAAATACAGAAGATTTTGACATCAGACAAGCTAAAAAGCCAGAAAACTCTACTACGACATCACAACAAAATGATGAAAAACTGTTAACTGCACAAATTTGTGCTGGTGTATCCAGCAGTTTGGACACAGAGAACAAATTTTCCAGGTGAGAGAAGTTTTTTTCCCTTATTGACCGACTCAATAATATGTTGAGGTGTGGTAAGTGGTGATTAAAGCCACTGTGAAGGTCTGGTCTGACAAACTATTTTGGCCTATAAAAGACTAAGAAATTTCATCACTTCGCATGAAAATCATTTCATTTGTGAGCTCGAGCGTGTGTTTGTGTTTTTATGTGTGTCTGCTTATGTGCGAGGGTTGTCTTGGATGCTGTAGAAGATTTGTGCATACCTGAATCATCCTTTGCTTTCTAAACAAAACCTTTGTTTCTCTAAACGCCAATGGATGACACTGAAAAATGAGAGAATTACTTAGTGTGTATTCTTTAAAAGAATCTGTAGAAACAATGAGTCATGATGACCATTCACAGAGAAAGCCAAAGACTTATTAGGATTGTTACTCTGAATATTGGTCATGTGAAAAGTGATCACCGGACATACTAGAGTTGAGAATTCTGTTGAAAAAAATACTATTTATCTTTTTCTCAGTACGTAATTGTTATAATAGTAAATACAATGTTGTTTCAACAGCCTTAATAATGGCGAAGCTGAGACAACTACAATCAGAGAGAGCAAGGAAAAGTTAAAAGATGTCCAAGAAGGAGAAAGTTCACCTGGTGCACAGGTCACCTCACCTACAGAAAGCAACATCAACATTAGGAGTCACATTCACAGCCATCCACTAGAGTGACTAGACTGATGTTTGTACATTATCTGATGTGGGTTGTGACAGGTTTGGCTGGGCTTTGACTGGCTATTGCAGCTCAGCATCCTTTGTAATCCAGCCTCATGCTTTAGTGTAGGTCAGGTCAGGTCAGGTCCTGACCTTGTAGACAAGCTTTAAATGCATATGTTGATAAATAAATAAATTGTGCTAAACTTTTTATTTTAAAGTACCAGTAGTGTTATGTAATAGCAGTAGCATTTAATTTTGTTCTGTGTTATTCTTTTTCTCTATTCTTTTTCGTTATTAGTCATCAGTATTGCTTTTTATCCTTCTGTCTTTTGTACGTTATCCATGTCTTGCTCTTGTCTCTAGCGCTGAGCACGCTGCTTACGAATGGTATATATATATATTGCTGTATAGATTACTCATTATTATTATAATAATTATTATTATTAGAGTCTGCTTTCTATAGTCTAATCTCATATTAATCTTTGTATCATTTTTACTTATTACTCATAAAGTGAGTACAGCTAATTTACATATCACTTTACCTTACTAAAGATGTCATTGTGTTTGCAGCTAGTGTGGCTGTTTACTTTGAGAATGGTGTGTCATCTTAGCTCAGTATCAGCTTTATTCCTTTCTACCTTTCTCTTCTTTGACAGTTTTTAACTTGCATCTGTGATTTGTAGTTGTGTTGCTAACACTAGCATCTAGAGTGCAGCCCTCGCTCAGCCGTGCAAGATTGATTAATTGACTGATTGATTGATTGATTAATGGATTGACTGATTGATGGATTGACTGATTTATTGAATGACTGATTGACTGATTGATTGATTTTTTAAGATTTATTGAATGACTGATTGACTGATTCATTGATTTTTTAAGGAACAGCTAGCTGTGCAGTGTACAGTATCACTGACTGTACTGTGTGAACACAACAGCTTGTACACTGTCTGCGACTGAAGCAGCTCTGAACTGTATACCTGTACAGTTTTAACAATAGTTTTTTCAATTTATAGACATGCTATACATTTCTGAAAAACGAAACCTACCTGTAGCTAGATGTTCATGTAAGGATAAAGGATGCGTTTGCTCATACATTATTTGTGTCATGTTTGGTGTGCATGTGACGGTCGATGCCATCTTATGGACTTGAATGCAAATATTTTTCTGGTTAGTGTCTAAGCTCACGGATTTTTGGATTGAAAGGCCATGCATTCCCTTCCCAACTAGGAAAGTTTAGCAAAAATTACACGCTAAGTGTATGTTGATCTAAACCCTGTGTACACATTTGGCGAGGGTATGTTTTAGTGACTTCAATAAAAATTGTCCTCCTCCCACTTTAACCCATAAACGCACAGCCCCACAAACGGGTATCTTTGTACCCACTGGTAGGTCGTGACAAATGACAAACCATAAATATTTACTAGAATAACAGAATAAGCAATCATTCTGCTTTTTTTTTACATCTAGCCCTCGATCTAAGGGAAGGAACCTGAAATACTACTTTACTAAAAAGCAAATCCGAGGGAAGATCAGACTATATACAAAGATGGAGGTTGATGTTAAATTTGACAGGTTATTTCTTTTTACTAATGGAACAGCACCTTGTACTTGTACTTCTTTTTCAATATAAGTAATGGGGGTTTAATGGATGTTAGGCCTATGTAAGCCATCAAAGGTGTTGATATAGATGTTATACGAACTGCTTAGAACGGATTTAAAAGTAAATTTTCTTAGTTGTAGGTGTGAAAGAAGGTTACAGAGTATACTTCAGGCTCGTCTTGAATAAATCGACGAAGCTCGTTAGCGTTTCCTAAGCCGAACACACACACAAACACACAAACACACACACAAACACTCACACACACACAAACACTCACACACACACACACAAACACTGTTATGCTTGGCTGGTTGCTTTGATGCTTACATCAGTTCTAAAAACATTCACGCTTGAGCAGGCGGAAGGTTGTAGGACAGAGACACACATTCATGTCAGTGAACTACCTTGAGGCTCGAGTAGCTATACAGACACTGTACAGACATTGTACAGACACTATACAGACACTGTACAGACACTGTACAGACACTGTATCAAGTTTGACCTGCCTGACACTAAAGGCAAACCGGATGTTTTTCGTATGACGAATGTGGGGAGGGTGTGTGTTTCACTGAACTACTTTGCTTCTGAGAATCAAAACCTTGTGTGTACTTGTGACCTATGTGCACCTGTACGTGTGTCTGTGCTTATTGTGTGTGTGCGGTACAGCGGTACAGCTTAAGAAATTAATGAAATCACATCACTCACTGAAATACAGTAATTCGTCTCAATGTACAACAGCACAAACTGTAATCACACTTAGACATCTTAAGGTTGGGATTAAAACTATGATGGCAGGTAATAACATTTTTTTGAGAAAGTGAGGAGAAAAGTAATCTGGAAAGTTATAATAATTGTAATCAAAGCGAGCACAGTGATTATATGAAAAATGCAAAAATATTTACACCTGGCAGCTTTAATTCAGTTTGGGTAAACGCTAGAGAGAACAGTTGCTCTGCTCTGTCGCTATGTAGACCAGTATGGCAAAGGTACATGAATAGTCTTTCTAAGAAATCAAGGTGTAGTGAGAATGTCGAGCTTGGAAATTGCGAGAAGGTGAGTGAGAAAGTGGAACACGGTAATAGAGAGGTGGAGGTAAGAGAATGTTCGTGGCTATCATTGTTGTTGTTGTTGTTGTTGTTGTTGTTGTTGTTGTTGTTGTTGTTGTTGCTGTTGTTGTTGCTGTTGTTGTTGTAGTTGTTGTTGTTGTGAGGGAGAAGTGCATCTACCTAAAAGCAATCTGGCAATGTGGGAGGGACGGGGATGTGGTTCATGGCTGTCGTTGTTACCGGTAGAATCATCCTGTTGAATAAGGTTGACCTCCATACAACCACCTCCCCGAGGGTTGACATGAACTGTGTCACTCACAGTCGGGGGCTAACAGACGACCTGCTATGACGATCGCGGGGATTTTCCGTGGCACACTTTCGATTTAAAGGAAAATAACAAGATCTGTGAACACATCAGTCAATGTGAACAGGTACATCTTTGTTTATCATATTTTTTTCTGAAAGTCTCTATGGCCGCTGTGTTGTGAGTTAGTGTCTACATTTATATATGTTAACTGTGGAGGGTTAAGGTAGGGTATTATACTGTCGTCTTTACATTTTGTGAGTCACAGTTCATGAACCCCAAACTGTGACCTAGAACATGTTGCGACTTGCGCGCAGGTAGATAAGTAAACATGTGTATTGTTTAATACATTTTAGTTTATACTGTAAGTGTTGTTATTTCTCTGTGTGTGTGTGCTTGTGAATGCTCCTCATGTTCGTGTTTTCTATTAGTACATACATCACATATATTGTAAATATATATTGTAAATATATATTGTAAATATATCTGGGGGTTTACCAATACTTTCTAAGGGTTCTTGGGGATCTTTGTTGGAGGGTTGTGAGTCACTGTACTTCTGAGTCACCGATCATGATGAGACGAAACCTAAGAAACGGTACTTTTCTGTGAGTCATGTTTCCTATGGCGACTATTATCACACGAAACCAAACTAAACTTGTCCCCCCGACAAACTCGGGGTATTCACATCTGGCAGTTGTGTCTCTGACGGCCACACGGACAGTCGCACTGTTGGTGTCAGCCTTTACCTGTACAGGTAAGTTGCTTGAACTCTCGCTCTGTGTGTGAGTAAATGTGTCTGTGTGTGCGAGTGCACTCATGCGTGCAAAAGAGAGATAATCTGATCTGTGCAGATATACATCAACCTTTGTATGTAGCTTACCCGTGCACACAATAACGACATAAAGATAATGGAGGAAAACGAAAGTAGAAATTATGATGGCTGTTGCTTTGCCAAGTGCTCTACATTTATTTGATGCATTAGTAAATATTTTTTTATTCTAAAACTTCTAATGAAAGGTTTTAGTAAATTACATACCAGTTATCAATTATAAAATGTTGTCTCGTGTCGCAAACAGAGCTCTAATATGTAGTTTCTATGTTTATGACAATAACAAAATGTGTAGGCCTTCCCGAGCACTGGCCGAAGTCAAAGCGCTTTACCTACAAACATACACACAGTCGCACGCAACACAAGACGGCGACACAGAAGGACATCACACACTGCCTGTTAGACACGTGAACACAATCTTCCTAACTTACACAAAGTACATCACACAATCCACACTCAGCCCTGTAACAGGAGTCACATCAAGATACAGGTGGGCATGGACAGATGAGTCCCCCCCTAGATACCCTACTAAAGGTCCCTAAAGAGGGAAGTGGGAGAGGGAAACCTACTTTTCCTTCAATGGCCATTTTGATATTTATCACATCATTCACTGATCACACAAAATTGTTTACAAATCGCCACAATCCGCCTATTTGTCAATAGGTTTACAGAAAGTCTGCTCCTTGGAAAAGCATAGGCAAACATCTGTTTGGAATTTGTAAAAGATATGTCTATACTTAAAAAGTACTTAGAGGTGACAGAGTAACACACCCTGTGCGCCTACAATTTCTTTGTTAGTTATGTACGTTTGTGAGTCTAAATGCAGGTATCTCCATGGCCTGCATGCAGGTGGACGATAACTTGTGTATTACTGAAATTAAATGAAAGAATAGGTACTTTTCAGAAAGTCAGGATGCGACTCTATCGCAGATAACGAGATGGGAGGGCCGCCGCTTCACACCTGTCCTCTTACTGAATGAGTCGGATTGTAGGTGTCACCCTCTTCTCTCATACTGTACTGTGCACATGTAAGTGGCTTGAATAAACACACTCTGTCAATATTCTGTCTTTGTATATCACTGCATTTTCTATTAACTACATGTGAACACAATACCACTAAATGTTACTAAAATATGTCAAGCTAGTCACTGAGCATTCTGTCGACAGGGTTCATCGGGCAAGACATAGCGGCCAACAATGTTAGTGTAGCGGGTACCCTAGTTTAAGGCAGGGTGTACAGCTGTCAGTGTCTGTTCTCTCCACCCCGCACCCCTTTCCACCCCTATACTCGGTCACGGGACGAGCGCAGCGAGAGACAAGGCACCCGACAAACGAGAGCTAGAATTTTAGCAGAAAATCATCCTTGGGAGCTTCTGTCCTCTTTCCTGGACCACCAAAGAGGACCGGGCTGGGGCTGATGTTAGTCTGAGTGAGGGACATCGTTAGTCCGTCTACAGGTCAAAGGTGCCGTAAGTCGGTTAGTTTACTGTTGAATGTGTTCAGTCCAGCTTCATCATGTACACCTTTGTTGTGATAGCAGTACCTGACTCTGAACCCTCTTCAACCGCCGTCTATTTCAGTGTTTCTACAGCTTCTTTATGTCTTTATTACAGACTTAGGAAATGTTTGATTCTTGTTCCTACCCTTCCACAAGTATAAATACATCTAAAGATTAAAATATAATAATTTTAAATGCAGTTCTATAACAACATGCTTACACACAAATGCTATTTCAGAAAGTGTACTGCCTTCAGAATATTTCTACTTCCTGTGTGTGTGTTTGCGTGTTCTCGGATTCAGTTTTCAGTTTTACAAACACTGACTCAGTAGTCAAAGTGTGACAGGGGACCATCATTAGGCCCCAGTCTTCTCCTCCTACTACCCCCTTACTACCTCCCACACGTCCCACTTGCTGCCTCAAGGGTACTTTGTACCCGGGAGACACAATGGAGGCGATGTAGCGACAGTTTCCTGTGCTGAGCGGAAACTGATCCTGTCATCTCGTATTTCTACTGACAGAGATCTTTGAAACTTGACAAGGATACATTATGTAAATAAACACAGACAGATGTTTGTTCCCGCTTTATGAAACACTGTGTGAGTATTCGTTTTATTTTCTACAAAGTGATTTTTCATGCTTATTTCTTAATTTTATCGAAGAATTCAGTCGTTACTTTTCCTCTACGACGATGGTTTCGGTTTCTACTTAGATGATTTGATTTCATTTTGGACAACTACTTCAATGCAGTGCGAGTTTATACGAAAGAAAACGGTATATATTCTAACAAGAGTTCTGTTGATGGACTGTAAATTGTGCTTCCATACCAACTTCATATTAATTTTAAGCAGACTTTAATTGACCTATCGAAGAAGTCGCTGTAAATGTTGCGGATCGCATTTATGCTGATCACATTCATCTTTTACACATGAGTAGATACACTAGGGTTCACAATAAAATTAACTCATTTGATTACAAAAGAAAGGTTACCGCTGGTGTGACCCATGACCTGTGTGTGACCTGTGCACGTGACGAGGTTGTGTTTGTTGTAGTTCACGTCTCCGTAGAGCTCCGCGCCATACTTTACCCGCTGCATCTCTCTCTGTCCTCTTGTGTTTGTGTTAAATATAAAACTCATGCATTCATGAGCAGACTAAGATATTGTTTTGACTAACTTTTAAGTTGTGCTGCAGTCCGAAAACCCCGGATGTAAAACCTACCCTGCTGTCTCCGATTTATTTCTCACTGGGGACAGCATGACGGGGAGGTTCGCTAGTGTTTGTAGCTGCGATTGTAACAAAGATTTGATTTACAGAGTGAATTACAACCTTACAAATAACTACATATAACTCCTTGAAGAAGCAATAAAGCTTTATTAGCAACTGATAATCCTGATGCAACATTATTAATATGCAGAAAAGCAAAGCGTAGTAATTGCAGCCACAAGAGGGTTAACTTGCAGCTTACTGAATGTATTAAGTGATAAAGTACAAGTATTGTCCCACATATGAACATGCATCAAATCCGCAAAAAGTTGGCCACCACGCTGTTAAAGTTAGCTTATATATTTTCCACTTATCAATCTTCTAACTATTGGTGGCAAGTGAAAAAGAATGTCCCACAAAATTTCAAGTCCTTTTTAAAACCGGCCATCAAACAGAAACTCGAGATGTTTTCAATCATTTTGCAAGGCCACAAACGCAAACAACAAATTATAAAACAAATAAAGTGATTAGCATGACAAATTTGTCTCTAACCCATTACATAAACAGCCTCTTCGCCCATCAAAGTGAGAAAAACTGTGTAAAGATATGTACAGAGGTTTGTATACGAAAACAATTTGAACGTATTTTTTCTTTTTCATCACTTCTTGTTATAGTTATTTGACATCCATAAAAACTCTCCAGAAACAAGAACAAACTCTGAAGATGGTTTGTCTGAGACCAAACATGAAAATTCAGAGTAAAGTGCACATCAGTTCTCATGTGTGAAATACTGTCTTTTGATAGCACATGAAAGTTTACATTTTTACAGAAATATTTATCCCAGCGCACAATCTGACTTAGGTATACATGTAGTTGAAGCTAAACACAGATAGACATACTTTACAAAAATGCTATGCTCTACATACACCTTATAAAAAATAAAGCATTGAAAAAATTGAAACCCAGTGGCAGAGGAAAAAAGTAAATTTTAAATAAAATAGCATCTTCCTGGAGATGCTACATTCAACTGTTGTACGCTGACTTGCTATACTACAGTAGCTCGTACAGACAGCATCGTGTAAACATTGTGTCTATGGTGACTGGACACATTTGTCGGTAAATTCTTTGTTGTCAAGCGGTGCAGTGGACATACACAGTGGGTGAAGGTAGCCGCCAAAGTCGTTAGATACCTCGGGTTCTGTCGGACGTTGGGTGGCTGTAGCCTCGTTCTGATGCTGGGTGGGAATGGGCGGGAGCCTCACCCCTGACTTACTGCTGGCGTTCGAACCGACTGCACAGATAATCAGCTATTATCAGTGAATATGACCACAGACACATTTACTGTCAAATAGGTTATTGTGGGAATATTTTGAATTACATTCAGATGAATTTCTTTGACCACATACGAAATAATGATAAAAATTGCTTATTAAAGAGCGCCATTCATTGATGACTAACATACTAAAATCATAACGGTACATACAACTTAAATATTCTTCCTTTAGCTAGAAACCAACAGACTCAGTTAAAAGCACAAAGAACAATTGCTTCTTGAGCTGACACTTAAATGGCTGATGATGATGATGATGATGATGATGATGATGATGATGATGATGAGGAGGAGGAGGAGGAGAAGAAGAAGAAGGAGGATGCACATGTCAGCTTGTAGGAAAGTGTGTTCTAGACAGGTGTCCCAGTCAATAAATGTAATCGTCGAGTGTTCACTGAAAGGAAAACTGTGAAGAAGAATAATGTCAAAAAGGGGGTCGAAGTTCAAGTGTCAAGAATACATAGACGAGTACTGAGCCATGTGGAACCATATGACTTGACAATAGCAATATTTTATTCATAAACAAACACTGAAAGAAATTCGACTAGACAAACAGCACATTAAGGACACTAGTTTGTCTGAGAAGAAGTTTTTTGTTACTTCCTACATTTGAAGTAAATAGTGTACCTCTAGATGTTCTATATATCTTTGGAAGATCTGGAATTTCCTCATAAATGTCTCTTGCCTGGTCTTTGGAGAGAACGTGTAAAGCCTCGTTGAGGTGTGCAAAAGTCATATTCATGTCTGGATTGAGAGGTGTCTGTTCGTATCTTCTACGGGCTGAAGAATAGATAAATTAAGTCAAGAATCATCCACCTTATGATGACAGCTTATGAGTTACGCTTGACAAAAATGGACGAACCAAATAACAATTTTACAGAAGGGGTGAACGAAATAGAGAATTAACATGGTACAGAATGAGTAAGCCAAAGCCAATAGAACATGATAGTCCAGCGCAAAGATAGTAGAAAATTTATGTCAGCCAGTCAGCTACAAAGTTGACCAACCATTCATATGAGTAACAGCAATTGAAAAAAAATTGCTCAACAAATCTTTTGTAAGTTTCGTATTGCAAATACCTATTACAAGATATTTGACTTAAAACTTTGGCTTAGCTGTGTATAATATTCCACCTACATAGTTATTAGTTACTAATGGATTTAGCTATAGCATCACATGTATGAGCACAACAGCAATACCACAAGTCCCACAGATTACATCAGGTAGTAACGAGCCGAGTTTATAATAGAAGTTAACAAGTGCCTATGAATATTCAGTGTTCTCTTTGCATGTGGTATTACCTTTCACACAGCAGACAAGGCCTGCTGTTATCACGGTTGTTATGACAACCAGACACACACAAGAGGCCACGGCTATGATGAGGGTGTAGTCGGTGTCAGTGTTGGGACCAATGTTTTTAACAGCACCAGTCTTCAGATCTGTAAAAGCAAAACATTTTTCACTAACTTCTTTGTAAAATCGAGATATCGAAGTAAGCTTACAAAGAAAAGCCCATAGAATTTCAAAAACAAAAACAAACAAAATACCTAAGGAACAATATGTCATTTCTACTCATCTCACCTTCCTTTACGCGAGTTGTAGTTGAATCTTGGTCACCTGAAAGAGATGTAAGCGATTTTAGTAAAATCTTGTGTTTTCACTTCTGGGTAAGAGACTAGGTATAATAATAAGTGGGAATTTAGAAAGCCTAATATCTCAGCCACAGGTGGACTCAACGCGCTGAACAAGTTAACAAAATAGTAACAAAGATGTAGAAGGACTCGTTGCGTTCCGACAGTAAAGGGCGATGACAGCAGATGTAACGATAACGACTCCAGAGAATAAGGTTAGTGACATCAGGAGACTGCTGGGACGATATTGAGTAATCTTGAGAATATGAAGAAATGTTATCATATAAAAATGCAAGAGAGGGGTCATCACTTCAGTATTCGTCTCTTATTTCTGTATGTCATGTAATACATCCAGTGAAATAGAACACGTTATCAGTGGAGGTGAATTTTTTTCATTTCTTTGAACAAGTAAGCCATTTGTTGGTTTAATACATTTTTCCATGAATGATAACTCTTTCACTTACTATAAAGTTATAAATTATATCTAAATTATTTTATTATTATAAATTATTTTTGCAGTAAAATCTGTCACTCACCAGACACAGAATCTTGCTTCGTTGTGGTGTGGCTGCCAAAATCTACAGGTAGAAAACGGCGTTGTATAAACTATTTCGTATTAAATGACACAAATAAACATTTACAAATCGAGGATAGAAACAGTAAATCAGCTTTTACATTAAGCATCACACACTCATACTCTTTGAAGCCCTTAAAACCGTTTTACTTTTTTTATTTCACTTTAATGTCCTAGGTTACCCTTTTGCATACTTTGTGTCAAATAGTAAGAAGTATCTCTATAGTTTGTCAAAGCAATGAGTAGCACAGATGAGCTACAATTATACTATTTTTTATATTTGTAGAATAAAAGAATTCATTGTGCATTGCAAAAACTCGTTTTTAAGGAAATCCTGCTGGTCTTTGCGGGAAATGGAACTGGCCATGTGGAAATCTGTTCACTCTTTGCTGTTTGCAGCTTTTTTTCTTCTCTTGACTCTTGGCTTCCTACTGGTTTATGCTTCTGACTGTGTTTCTAATGAGCACTTTAGACTTTTAAGCAAGAAGAGAAATTAAAATAAGCTTTACAGTTACTTGGTCGGATGCACTCTTCCTT
Source organism: Pomacea maculata (assembly GCA_004794325.1). Lineage (NCBI taxonomy): Eukaryota > Metazoa > Mollusca > Gastropoda > Architaenioglossa > Ampullariidae > Pomacea > Pomacea maculata. The sequence goes on along the minus strand of SRHC01000552.1, from coordinate 72,777 downwards.
GTTAGAGATTAGTGTTCCAGTCTAGAGTGAAATAAAGCACACGAGTGAATTGTTCAGCCTGTACTTGGTAGCAAGTCTTATGGCATCTGTTCAAGTAAACCTGCATTGTAGCGGTTACTCTAGTCAGTGTACAACAAATAAGAAAGTCTGTTGGTATGGCCTGTGAGGTTGTTGATACTGGCGGCCATGATATTACTTCATTTGCAATGAGCGGCTTGAAAAATATGTCTTATACATCTAAACTCGAATTGTAAAAGGTTGGCTTTCAGTCGAATGGTTTTGTAATGTTTTAACTGTTTAATTTAATGTTAAGTTATAAAACTAATCATGATAATCTTTACGTCCTTTTGTCATTTAAGGTCTTTCAGTTTTGTTTTGTATCTGACTACACCAGAGTTATTGTAACTATTTCATCTCTAAAGATATAATCGACTATAGAGGAACCTACATAATTCCTCGGTTAAAAAGCATTCCTTGTTGTTTTGAGAGCTATAGGTGTCGCACGTGTAGATTCCGATGTCATCAGTCGAAGCTTCAAGCATCCATAAAGAGACTGAACTTTTGTTGAACACTACTTTGTCATCCAGTCTGTACCGATCAGGCGGCGTCTTACAGTTGTGTTGTCCTTGTTGCCAGAAACATCGCAGAACGTTTCCTAGCGATATAGATATTATAAGAATAACATATCAAATTGTTTGTCATGTGCATTGATCTTTAACAAATATTGACAACAACCATCATCATCATCATCATGTTCATCATCATCACTATTCAAGCATCAAGCATTTATATGTTGAAAACTTTACTTGGCAGTGACGTTCCCTGTTTTTTAACGTTGATCTCAAAGAGCTCCTGTATGACCGTGGGAAAGTAGCAGGTCACTTTAAAATCGAGATCTTTCTTTTGAATGCCGCAGGGTATGTCCATTCCTAATGGTTAATAAAAAGTTAGAGCTATAAGTTCAGAAAATAGGCTGAGGACTTAAGGTATAATTCCAAAAAACAGCACCAAAACGTGAGAAATGTATTCACCTGCCCAGTCACACACCAGCAGTCAATTAAGTATTCGCACTAATTAAATACAATTTGTTTTCACGGGGTCTTTATTTTAGCCGTCGACAGTTACAAACTGAAGAAATGTTATTTAAATGAGCTTCAAACGCATTACTGTAAGCTCTCCTTATAAACTTACCTCTCACAAAACGCGTGTCTTTCAGTTGAAACATCAAGGCAATGAAAATATGAATGAAAATTTCGGAAGTGTTTTTCATCTTCGACCGGTTTCACCTGAACAAAGAGTGGAAAAAATATTTTTTCGTTCACATTTTAAAACCAAGTTTTACAACAACGAAGAAGGGTTACTCTCGCAGTTAGTCCATTTACAGGGTTCAAGCTAAATAAAATACAAATTACATTTTATCCAGAATAAAAATATTTATCAGCGTAACCAGTTTTTTCCCGAAAAAAAGTTTACGAAACTAAATACAAAGAAAACATTGTATGGTAAACTCGCAAACTCCGCCCTTAATCACAAAAAGGCTTTTATATACTATTAAAAACAGACTGTGTACTTACTTAAAGACAGTTTTATTTGAAATAAACAATTTCCACGCAGCTTATGTCACACATATTTTTTTTTTTACATTCTAACATTTGATTCCTTAATCCTAAAGGGGGCAAGTGTCCAGCAAAACGGGTCACAGAATTTTAAATTAAACCGATAGTTTTGACATAGTCATCGACTTTCAAAATCTCAAAAAAAGAAATAGAAACTTAACTTTTTTTAACGATGCTTTTCGGAAGTGGTTTGAAGTTGGAAAGACTGTTTTCCTCTATGTAACAGACGACTATATATAATATTCAATGATATTTTCATTACCTTATGTTTTAGGGAAAACGATTTCAAACATCTCCAGTGTTTACTCCTGCAAAAAGAGACTCTGGCTGCAATATTGAACTGCACCAAAATGATGAACCTATATCTCACTTCTTTCTTATTCCTGCTGGATGTTATTTCTTGTCAGGAAAGTTGTAAGTATTGGTTAGTAATATTTGTATTCATTCTACTATTTTTTTGTAAAAATTATTTTTTTAATTTTAAAATTAAACTGAACCAGTTTTAAGAAGCACAAACTACATTTGTTTTGTCCTCTAAACACATGTTGTTATATCTTCCTCAAAGGTCGCCCAATGGAAGAAAAGTTGATCAATGGTTTTATCGGCAGTAATGTGAGCGTGATGTTTCATCTGAATGAGACATGCGAACTAGAAGTTCTAATCTGGAACACAAGTAGGCGTTTCTGCCTTATTACGCCTCCAAACAATTGTAGCGGAGGTAACTACTGCACTTGTTTTGAAAATGGATGGACTTTATTTTCGACGAAATTCTACAAACAGGGCGAACATGTCTTTCAATGGGGATTGGAAAAAGACGGGACAGTGATATATCATACAAATGTCACCTTTAACATTTCCAGTGAGTATTTATCTTAACAAGTTTATATTTTGAACAATAAGATACTCAACTTTTAGTCTAGAGAATTTAACGACAATCTTCGTTGTACTATCAAATACTAATGATAAAATCTCACAAGAGCACAGCTTTACACTAAAATACAAAAAGCAGGTGTCTGAAACTTTAACTGAAATTGTAGTAAGCTAATTTAATGACCTGGTTCCTAGAAAACACAAAAGATAGACTGACATGAAAGATATTATCGCACGTGTTTGATTTTTCTGATTTATTCAGCTGTTCTAGTCAAGGTCATGGGGTTATGAAGCATGTTAACTGTTGCCACCATTCTTCAACTTATATTCTAAGCATCTGTGGATTTTAACATATTCTTTAAAATATTCAGATAATGCTTAGACAATAGTTTTGTCCTGATTTGTAAGTTATCTCACTGGTCAACCACGATCTGCTTGCAACAGATCTTTTTCAGAGGTTCCTCTAGGGCAGCTCCTCAAGTTTCTTACTAAGGCCCACTTTAATCAAATTATTTTATTTATATTTTTATTTTTAATGTATTATTTAATTACAATTAAGCACTCCTAGCCCTTTTCCAGACAATTTGGGGGTAATGCAGAGAGGTAAATGTCTGAATGATATCAATGATTAAATGATTTTCTGTGATCAGCATAAACGGGCGACTAAACGTGTTCTAACAGGACTCAAGTTCGACAGACATCATTAAATTAAATGACTTGAATAATTCATTTTCATGGTTTAAAAATTATTTTTTTTATCCTGAAATTGAAGAGCCGTCGAAAAAACAGGATAAAAATATTGGCATTCCCAGTGCTCCAAACCTACAAGATACAACAACATCCATTTCAGACAGCAAAGAACCGAGCAGTCTGGTTCATATCATCAAAAATACTTCTGACTCCGCAAGTACAGAGCGGCTTAATAACGGTATGATTCTCCCCTTTAAAGTTGTAGTGCTCTCAAATCCATCCTGATTATAACTGATTGAAAGTGATTAAGCTTGTACAGAGACTGATAAAAAACGTGTTGAATAAGAGACAAAACTGGTGGGTCATGTTATATTTTGTAAAGCCATACATACAATGATGAGAAAGAAGAATAATGTAAAAGAACACAAAGTTCTAGTACTAAACCTCTGATTGTCTCATCCAGAGAATTCGTTTGTCCCGTAAGCTAGCACTCTATTAAGAGCTACCAGAAACCCATTTAATTTTAACATGATGCTCTCAGATTTTAAAGTATTATGGGACGGCTGATTAGCTCTAGAGTATCAATACAAAAATATACAACATGAACAACATGTGTTTTCCTTTGTATCTTCCCAAGCGCTGTACACTATTCCCGTGGTCGCGGTTATTGTTATAACCATTTCACTTTGGTGCTGCTGGAGAAGGTAGTTTTCAATAAAAATTGTTTTTCTCTTAGTTTGTCAACTGGAAAATTTCCTGAGTGAAGAATTAGACACGTGTATGTCATTCTACCTGTATCTACATTGACATCTGTGGGAAATATTTCAAATAACAATAAGAATAAATAATAAATATGTTCTTTTTCAACTTCATTTTGCTCAACTTCCTATGGTGCAATTAAAGCGAGTTTTTTTACTTTTCCAGAAAGCGTCAGAAGATATCAAGGACACCAGGTTGCGAGGACAAAGACAGTGAGAACAAAGATCAAAGGGATAATCTTATAAATAAAAGGTTACATTTGCATATTTATCAATTGCGTTAGACATTGCTGTACATGCTCCTTGTTTCCAAGATTGTACTGTTACAATTTAAAATATTTGTTTATGAAGAGAATCCTGAGAATACAATGAACTACGTTGATGAAAGCTGTCTTTCTTACGAATGAAGTAAATAGGTGTTACAGTATTCCTAGTCTTTAGCAGGGAATGTGAACACTGGCCCCTGTGAACCGGGCACGTGGGCGAGAGTTGACCTCAGTCCTCACTATCCTCGTCAACATAAGTTACAGGGGAACCATAAGTACAATACTCACACGTCGATCACGCGGTTTAGCACGTGGCTCACATCCATAATGTGTGTGTCCCTATATCTATATATAAAAGATAATGACCGTATGATTTATTTCGAAGGAAGGAGTAGGGGGCAGAGATTCTGTGTCATGCTTATGTTCCGGAGACTTCTGAAGGCTTTGTTTAACAGCAGAAACAATAACCCTTACACTTGTTTGTGCTTAATGTTCTGTTTTTCAGTAAAGAGTCTGAAGATTTAAGCTCATTGCCCCCTTCACCATCCGGGGCTTTTACAGACTGGCAAACGTCTAAGGGTCAGCTGACATTTCTTGATGAGGACCAAAAACAGGCGCCGTGAGGACAATTCTTGTCTTACTTAGTTTCAGAGGGAAAGGATGGAAGGATTTAGGCAGAAAGACTTTTTGTACATGAGTTTACTGTCTTCTGCATTCGCTTGTTACGAATAAAACCAGTACAGGTAGTCCTCGGGTTACGACGGTCTCGAGTTACGTCGTTTCGTGGTTACGACACTCATTCCCACTTACAGCGACAGTGATAACAAAGCAACGTAGTGGGCTTATTATTGAGATGGACAGATTATTGGCGCTTTGGTTGGAAGACCAAAATCAACGCCGTATCCCTGTGAGTTTTATGGTTATTCAGGAGAAGGCTAGGCGACTGTTTGATGCGTTGAAAAGAGAAAAAGGGGAAGGAAGTGAAAGTGAAGAATTTGTGGCGAGTAGGGGTTGGTTTATGAGGTTTAAGGATCGTGCCAACTTCCATAACATTAAAGTGCAAGGTGAAGCTGCTAGTGCTGATGAGAAAGCAGCAACTGAGTTTCCTAATGCATTGGCTAAGGTAATTGAGGAGGGTGCTTACTGTGCTCAACAAGTGTTCAACGTGGATGAGACAGGGTTGTTGTGGAAACGTCTGCCTCACCTAACACTGTTTATTACTGTTACTGCACTTACAGTACAGTATTTCATTATTAAACGTACTGTACTACAATATTTTACTGTACTTATGTTTATTGATAATAATGTAGGGTACTGTGTTAGGATAGGTGTTTGGATAGGCTAAGTGTTTGCAGTGCTGTACTGTTATTATGGTACAGTACTGTATGAACGTATGATCCGACTTACGTCGAAATTCGGTTTACGACGCCGCGTTAGGAACGGATCCCCGTCGTAAGTCGAGGACTACCTGTATTATTTTATCATTACTAACCCCAAGTTAACTTAAAAACACTGTCATTCTACCACTACTAAACTTTTGCTACTTTATCATCAGTAACATTGTGTCTATTACCTACAAAATCCTCCTAAATTAAGCAAACGATCTGAGATGACCCTGTAATTATTCCTTAAAGATAAACTTACAGACCATAGATCACTGTGTCTGCAAGTAAATCCACATCTTTCATTGATACAGCAGGATGCAAAGTTCCAGGGACTCTGTAATATGTAATAAACCTTATTCATTAAGGTTTTAAAAATGTTTAATGCTAAAGAAAATATTAATTAGTCTTTCTAAGTATGATACCTATCGGCCAATACTAATACGCATACAGATGTTTGTGTGGATATTTGTGTAGGAAAGACATTTAAATTTTTACTATTTCTCGGATTACCCAGATCCATTGAAGTCATGAGCACACCCAGGGAAAAAAGAGACTTCCAGCAAACTCCCCAGCACAGCATTCAAAGTGTGATGGAGCTTCTCAAGAACCTTCCCCAAAGCCCAGAATTCAGCGACGGTCCGCTAAAATCAATCAACAAGTTTGTTTTTGTTTTCACTGTTTCAGTAGTTTTACTCAAGAAGTTTATTAGAAATTGTTGGAGTCCTAGACCAGCAAAACAAAATCTGCAATAATTAAACTTTTACATAAATAGTTTCATATAAAACATTGTCCTCTCTTTATGAATCATATTTTTTCTACAACCACCACGTTATTTCTATTCAAGTCTACGTGTTTAATATCTTTATTTTTTCTATTTTGTTCTTGAGCTTTGCCTTCAAGCAGTCTAATGCATGTTAATTACGCCATTAAGGTGTGTAGTAAAAACAAATCCAGCAGAGTTCAAAGATAAGTAATATATTATTCGGTATATTACAGGTGACAAAAATGGAAATTTGCTAAAAAATAAAAAGACACTTAATGACTACATAGACATAAATAATGCAGTATGTATAGTCTGGTGTTTCCCTTTTTCAGACAAATAACTAAACTGACCTATCGGTCTGGTGCTGACGGTTCTGTTGAGATCGCTTTCGAGACCAACATCTCCTGTCCAGAGAACGTCCCGGAGAAAGAAGATGTCAGTCTTGGGCAACACAAAATGCAGCAAGAACCCCCCAATAATGAAGACAAGGAACAAGCAGGCCTGGCTGCTTGTAAAACATGCATTGTAGACATGGAACTGAAATCCAGGTACATAAAATTCCACGCAAACCACACTTGTATGTACATTGTATTAGTTACGCCCATCAAGATAATGGTTGTATTAATTATGAGCACTCGTCGATGTACTGAAAGTGAAAGAAAACAGTATAAACATTATGCTAACATCACTACAGAAGGTCGTCTAGAGTTTACTTATTATTTGCAGCATCGATGTCCAAGAAGAACAAACGGCCACGGATATCCACAGAGGATTTGTTGACCCTGACATCAAAGTAATCCAACATGAGGACAGGTGAGCTTCGTGTAGTAAAACGATATAAACGATCGCTGTCTTGTGTACACAGCGTGTTGAACAGCTTCTGTTTCAGAGTAAATTTAATGAATGGTATTTTGTTTCAGTATGAACTTAAAGCAGTCAGGAGAACTCGAGGAACCAGCTACACAGGAAGACAGACTAGTGAAACCGTCCTCTCCTCCTGACGTGGTCAGCCCTGATAGTGACTTGTCAGCAAACACAAACAACTTCAGTGAAAAACCAGAAGAAACCTCAAAATTGCTCGGCAAATGGAGTACTGTGGACCAGGACAGTCAAAGCCAGACATCTGAAACGCAAGTCGACCCCGAAATCCTGCTCAGGTGAGATTAACTCCCTTTGACCCCATGTGGGGTGATAACGATCCTTTTGCAATATTAGGCAAATACTCCAAAATTGCCATTATTGTTACCACCCCTTTCCCCTCTAGTTGTCTTTTTTTTCATTGTACATTTGTTGTCCTGACATTCTGATCATCGTAATCACATTTCCTACATTCCAATCTGTCTGTAGTTCTATGATATTCTTTCTTCGTATTTATTACGGGAGATTTTGTCTTCTGTCTCCATTCTCCATGGACTTAATCATGTTGCTTACAGACATAGTGATTATTTTCTTTTTGTTATAGATTTGCCGTTTCTTACTTTAGGTGTATGATGTTTGTCTTGTAGCCATCTCACTACAACCACAAAGCTTAGTGAGGATAACATGGAGCAGCAAGAGAGTTCTCCTGTCAACGACTCAGCTTCTGAAACAGGACTTCTGAAGGTTCGCACAGTGCAGTGACATAATACAATGATTCTAAATCACACCTTAGACACACACACACACAGAGTGTAGTGACATAACTATTCCAAGCCTGAAGAGTCATTGAGTAATTATCGTCAAAAAAAAAAACCAAACAAACATGTAAGAGATTTCATTATTGTGACCCTCAAGGGTGCCCTCAAGTTTACTTGGACGTTTCTTTCCGACGATCAGACCAAGCAGAGCTTGCGTCGTTTTGCTGTGAATAGTTCACAAAAATAAAAATGTTACTGGTATTTTCAGTACACAAGATGGCTGGCCATAAAGTGTGCAGAATTACCTCAAAGTGTAAATATAAATAAACCATTATGTTTCGGAGGTGTTTTTAGTACTCACTAGCTCCCCAGGAGTCGTTGTTATCTGAGGTTTAGCTATGGACCAGAAGTGTTGCAGGAATTAACTGGAAATACCTTTAGTGTAGGACTGGGAATCTACATCTTTCCGTGAGATGATACCGGTGTTATTATATGTGCAACCATTTAATAATAAAACGATATTCTTTCACATAACGGATGAACGCAATAAACATGGAATCTCTCATTGTTTTTATTTGCAACATCCGCACTTTATCTGTCTCGTGATGAAGACATGTGCAGGCTTTTCATTTTTGATATCTTCATTGGCCGAATGTTACTCCCTGACACAGACACAACATTAAAAGACCGTGTATATAGATAGCATACCGTTCAAAGAAATGAAAATAGCACTAGCCAATAACTACGAGTGTCGGTATATTTTTGTTGATGGCTGTTTCATTACCATTTGTATATAAATTATTTTGATCTTTATGGTACCTTCTGTCTCTTTTTTTTTACATTATATAAAATGAGAAACTACGATTGTGTAAATTACTCAGTTATGTGTTTTATTAATTTAGCTCCAGGTGTGATGAATATACGAGGATGCTTTGTACTGGTTTTACAAATGTCTGTCCAAGTATTTATCATATTGCTTTTGATAACTGACAACCCTGATGTTATTGTTTCGCTGAAGCCTTTTATGAATGAAAAAACACTTTAATGTTTGTAAATAAAATGTCTTTCTTGAGTTTTGTTTTTATGTTTTCAGTTTTCCGTAAAGCTAAAATGCATTTTGTGCTGAACATTCCTTTAAGTAAAAGAAACGTTTTGCCCTCTGTTGCCTTGGATACAGTTAAATACATTTGAAAAAAAATAAACTCTAGAAGGACAGTGTGAGCAAAAATAAGTGAATTTTTTTACATCATTTATTAGAGTGAACATGAAAGAGTACACAAGTTGTATTGTCATTGATCTTATCTGTATGTGTTAGCGTGTAGTTCCTCAGGTATAGATGACCGGTCTGTTTCGCGAGTGAGTCACAAAAGTGTCTCCCTGCCAACCGAAACACAATTTGACCCAGAAAATCATGCTGAGGGACCAGGTCCCCATCTAATCTTTTATTGGGTGCACGCGAGTGAACTGGCCATCTTTCTATCTCTGTGTGTGTGTGTACGAGGCAGTCGAGCGCATGTTCATACGCAAACGCACAGTGTCGCTAATGGGGACAGAAATACGTAAGGGGAGATAAAAGAAAGCAAAATCAAAACAGGAAGTGAGTCCATTCAACCAGTTATCTGCCCTTTAACACGCCACTGTAAGGAGTGAGATCATTTTTATCTCTACGAGTTTCTTTTACAAACAAGCGTGCAAAATAAAAATATAAACACAGACTCTCTCTCTCTCTCCCTCATACACACAAGAAAATACAGAACCTGTAGCTGTATCAGCCACCCGACCAGCTAGATGCTGATAGTGGTGATGGTGGTCTGTCAAGTGAAACTATTGCTCTTGTAAAGTGATCAGTACACACCGATACTTTCGGCACATTTAAAATCCTTAAGTTTGTGAACATATTTGCAGGCCTCTCTTTCTTTCTTTCAACAACAACAACAACAACAACAACAACAACAACAACAACTATACACACTAAGATTAAGTAGGGCTGCTCTCTAGCTCACATGAAGACATCACAAAGTGAGGGGAAATCATATAATTATAATGAGAGATATCTTTGAAACATAGAAAGCATGTATATTATTTTTAATTTTACTGACAAAGAACTTTGAAACGGTAAAAGGGTGAATATTGTCAATAAACAGAAACAATAAACAGAAGGTCCTTTGTGCTCCAACAACGAAGCATTCATTAGAATACTTGTGAGTCTGAAACAATACTTGTAATTTTACTTCCCTAATAGTTTGTTTGTGTCCAATTTCTAATTTCATTTAAAAGTTTAAAAGTCCTTTGATATTCTTTTAAATGGCCTTATAATCTACTACACACGTGTGCGCGCGTTCAAGCACACAAACACACGTACCAACACACACACACACATATACAAAATGATTATAAAGTCAGAATAACAATATTCTGTATCTGAACAACAAATGTAAAGTTGATGAAAGATCCCTTAGCCTACTATCAAAGATAGTCTCACACACACGCACACAAGGAGCAGAAGACAGAGAAGACACAAAGGTAACAGTAAAAACTCAAATTTCTCAACAAAGGAATGTGATGGACAGACTAATCGAGAGATAGGGAAGGAAAAAGCAACTCAAACGTATCAAAACTGCAACTCAAAAAGAGCTGCAACTGAATTGCCCTCTAGGGATTAATAAAGTATTATCTTATCTTATCTTATCTTATCTTATCTTATCTTATCTTATCTTATCTTATCTTATCTTATCTTATCTTAAAAGAGAGAAGAGGTCAGTAGTGGAAGTAGTACTCAACAAACCGGTGACTATATATTGTTTTGATGACAGGAGTAGAAAGCGTGAGCTGGTCAGAAAAAAAGAAAAGAACTCTGAGTAAATGCAAGAAAGAGAAGTTAGAAGAAGTAGTCAAGGCAAGTACATTCACAGAAGGGAAATCAAAGTACAGTTGGTACTGAATGAGAGCACGAGCAGACGACAGAGGACAAAGGACGGGAGGGACAGGGTCCCACATCACATATACAGCTCTCTATAGTGATGGTGACACAATACACGCAGGAAGGAGTGTAGTGCCCTACACCAGCACTGGACTGATGACACAAAATTAATGTCACATGTAATATTAATGTTCTGTGTAGATAAGAGTTCAAGACTACAGTGGAGAGTGTGTCATCTGTAACAACTATAAATCCTACAGTCGCTACTGTCAGCACAACGAGGGTGGTATAGTAGCAAATTATCTTTGCGGACGGAAGAGCTAGAGGCAGTTTTACACACCAGTACACACGAAATTTAAGGATTTTCAAAAAATTATAAAAAAATAACTAAAAGAGCTAGAAGAACAATTCAAATTGATAATGATAGATCAAAATGTGTAAAATTTTAACAATCCTACCTGAAACTTGCTTGAGAGCTCACTAAGAGTCTGCGCGCGGGCGTACAAAAATCTCCGCCGTGCCGGCAAAGATCAAATGGCATTGACATGCTGACATCCAGGAAACTAATCATTTTTAAAGGGATTGTAAAGGCAAAATAAAACTGCTGAGAATCGCGTAAAGAGTAAGATAAATTTGAATCTCGTCTATTTACATGTGTGTTCATGTGAAAACGTTAAAGGTTTTTAGTAGAATGTTGTGTTTAATAAGAGAAATTACATGGGACTCTTTTTTTTTGCTTCCACGAAGTCTCGTTCTCCGTCACGTGACCCTATGACGTGTGGTTTCCATAGTGAGAACCATGCCTCGAGAATGTGCTGCACCCGATTGCCACGAAAAGATGGGAAAATATTCAAAATTGTCTTTTCATCAGTTTCCGACAGACAGAGCCTTACAAGCCTTACACACAGAGTGCGTCATAGAGTAAAAAGACGTCAAATCTTCGCAATGATACAGACACTTCCTGTCAGAGACTGACGTCACAACAAGACTCTGACATCACAAGAAGATTCTACTTGACCATCTCGGGAAGCTATCGTGGTTACTCGGCGGAAGGACACAAGGGTCGATTTCACTGGATTTTTTCAATTTTTATAAACATCGGCAACCGAAATAGTGCTAATTAGTGGTAATTAAGTGAGGAACGAATCCTTTATTTCTCCTGTGCTGCTCTCGTGCTCTGTCATTGTAACTAAATATATTTTTGAAACGTTTGACCGTCGCCAGAGCCTTATCACAAGCCTTTAGAATCCCTTTAAACACAACATTCTACTAAAAACCTTCAACGTTTTCCACATCAACACATATAAATAGACGAGATTCAAATTGATCCTACTCTTTACGCGATTCTAAGCAGTTTGATTTTGCCTTTACAATCCATACAAATTCTGCTTCTGTGAGGGGCGGCTGTAGGTTAGTTTTCCCGAAGAAAGAGGGAAATCTTTTGGCAAAGGGAACGTGAAATCTGCATATAAATCTCCGGCTAAAAAATGCGAGAGAGAGAGAGAGAAGAAAGCACAGCGCCTGTTGTGTATCAGCCGACTTTTCTTGAGTTGGATGAGTTCTGACGTCACTGGACGATAAACACCTGAACGGAAACACCGGGAACTAACGGTCAGGTGAGATACCGCCAGGTAGCGCATGCGTTGATCGACTGACTGACTGGTGAGTTACAGTTTGGATTTGAGTGAAAAAGAGCATGTGTACATGTTGTGTTGTTATTTATCTTGTTGACTTGTATGTTTGTCTAAGCACCATTTTATCATTTATAAGATGTGTGCATGCAAGACTTGCTTTTGTCCAATCTTTTGTCTTACCTACGTGTGTGTGTGTTTATGAAAACGTACACTAGAATTAATTTTGTGTACGTGCATGCATATATGTGTGTGTGTGTGTGTGTGTGTCAAAACGTACACTAGTAGTTACTTCTGTGGATGTGTCTGTGTGTGTGTGTGTGCGCGCGCACGCGCGTGTTGAAGACGTTCGTTTTTGGTTGAGTGCGTGTTTGTCGTGGCTATAGTCATGTTCAGTTATGCTGTTCGGGTTTTTCCACGACAATGAAGCCACCAACAGATACTGAGAAATCATGAACACCGGGTACTGTCTCCCCCTGTTATCACACAAGGGAGAAATAAATTGCACTTTGTATCAAGTCCCGCAAACGTTCAGGTGACCCGACACAAGGTGAGCTAGGAAACCATGCACAGGTGTCAGGTACGTTTGTATGTCTGTGTGTGTGTGTGTGTTTGTGTGTGTGTATTTCTTTTTGTGTGCGTATGCATGACTGCATTAGAACATTACAATGAAAACACAGTATTACTAAAAAAGAGCGAAATCCTGAAGGAATGAAGGAAAACGACTCAGGTAAAAGCAGGAAGTGACCTTTTAACCCTATCCTCATCACGTTTTCTGTGGCTTCACGCATCAGTGAACAGACTGAGATCATGTATGACTCTCCTTTCAATGGATTGCATGCACAGAAGTCGGACTGTCAGGTGTAAAACGTCTGCAGGTGTCTGTCGCTAAGCGGGTAGTCAGGGTGAGTCGCGATCGTCACCCGTTACCTTTGTGACGCATTCAACCGACAAAGTAAATAGCACCTTTCTCACAATTCTACAGTGATTTGTTTGGCACAATATCCCAGGTCCTATGAAATTCTCATGGCGCTGTACAAAGAGAAATCCAGATAATATGAATGATATCTCGCGAGAAGCTGTTCCTGTGTGCGAAAATTATTTGAAAAACTGTGATCTAGACTGAAAATGTTCCTGTCAACAAATCCAGTCAGAAAACGACAGTTTCTTTAATTTGTTTGTTTGTTTGTTTGTTTGTTTGTTTGTTTGTTTGTTTGTTTGTTTGTTTGTTTGTTTGTTTTTTGCTGCTCGTTGGGTCGGCTGCAGAATGCCTGTTTGTAAAACCAAAATGAGTTGACAAGCTATCAGTAGAGAAGCACAGACCCACCGATATAAAAGTGTCAGGGTTAGGGTTCAACTGTTTGTCAGATTTTGATGATCCTTCCACATATTAGGATATACTAGAGGTACATAACTAAAGGTCGTAGTTCACAGCCACAAAGTCGTCATTAATCTCGGATAAAAGTAGATCACTCTATAACTAGCAATAGGAGCTCAATAATAAATAAACGTTACTGTTTAAATAAAAGTAAAGTTTATTAGCCAATAATAACAGCAATAATATCATAATGTATTTATTCTTATTGCTTTGAAAAGAGCAAATACGGTGTTACAGCTGGGCAATGTAGGAGAAAGCAATGTTGTAGGTGAGCAATGTAGGAGAAAGTTGTATCCTAGGTGAGGAATGTAAAAGAAAGCACAAAACAACGAGTAGCTTTATGAAACACCTTTTGTGAGAAGACAAAGTAGACTTGCGCAGAAAAAATGCAACAAATCGACTAGAATTTCCCATAGACTGGAGTTAAATTTACAACATTTATATATTTATACATTTTACTCTCAAACGAAGTCTGTTACATTGACACACATGATCATAACTTCTCTGGATTTCAACGAGATTAAATGGTACTTTATAATGTTTCAAAAATCAACAAAGATAATAAAAAATGTTTGTACATTATTTAAATGTTAAAACATTAGTAGAAAATTAAAAATTAGTAAAAACATTGGTACATCAGTAGCAACGTTAAAGCATTATGAAAATTTGCGAGTTAGGCTCAAAATACTCAGCCTCACACAACTATAACTATCAAATCAAATCAAATCAAATCAAAATCAAAACAGACTTTATTGTCTGCCCAGGAGGACAGAAATTTGTCTTTGCTCACATACCCATACAGACATTTAACACACAGTTAGAAGTAAAAGTGAGGAGTAAAATAGTGTTGATTGCACCAGTCCATCAAAGCAGTGTATGTTTATCCTAACAACAAACTATTATATGTGCAAGTCTTCCATTGTCAACTTGGATACTTTTTTTACAAATTAGCTCTCTCTAGTTAGTTATTGTCTATATTTTTACATTGAGGTATAATATAAAGGTTATTTTTATGCCGAACACTGTCAGAATTTTAATATTTCACTTTTGTAACATTTACGTGAACATGAATTATTAAAAAACAAAGTTTCTAGTGTGTTCATTTCCTAACAAAATTTTAAAAAATGGAAATCGCTAAAAGCTGTTTGCAGATTTTACATGCAAATTTTGAACTGCTGTAAGCTCACTCCTGTGTTTGAGTTAAGACAAGCAATCACAAACTTTTTCTGTAAGACAAGCAGGAGACATATTTGTGTTGTAAACTGACTCCTGTATATTAATTAAGTGACATAGTTGTTTTGTATGTAATTTAAGACAAGCAGGACACATATTCGTGTTGTAACTGTTCACTCCTGTATATTAATTAATACAAGCAGGGACACACTTGTTCTGTAAGTTAAGACAAGCAGCACACATATGTGTGTTGTACACTCACTCCTGTATATTAATTAAGACAGGCTGTGATACACTTTTTCTGTATAAAATTTTATACACATATTTGTGTTGTAAACTCACTCCTGTATATTAATTAAGACAGGCTGTGACATAGTTGTGCTGACTGCATGTCACCCTCTCTATGGGGACAGGACACCCACGGGTGCGAGATCTTTCTCGTCAACTAGTACACTGCAGACACCCGCTGGGTGCAGGTACCCATCGAAACTGCCACATGATTCGACTTGTTTAATCGGGTGTTGGGTGGCTGTAGTCTCTTCTCGTTCCTTCACTTCAATAAGCGGGTTCTTCACACTAGACCCACTGTTGTCGGTGGAACCCACTGCACAAAACATGAATTATTATCCGTAAATGAGATCACAATCATCTTGTCATTGTTACTGTGAATAGATACATACATAATAAACACAAAATTAATGTCTTAAATTTTACTTTTTATTAAAAGAATACAGAGTTTAACGGTGAAAAACTAAAATGTTTATTACATAAGTGTAACAACATGACCGAATCTCAACTCAGATGAAAATTTATTTCTGCAGACAGCTGTTAAGGAATATGATTACTTCCTTAATCGTTAAAAAAAATAAAGCTGCTTTTATCTTATGAGTCTTAGAAAGAAAGCAGGCTAACATATAAAAAAAGAGGGAAATTATTTTGCTCAACATCTCCATGGGAGCAACAGAAGCAGGAAACAATGCACGAAGATCAAAACATTAAGCTTTGTTTTCACGATTTTGTTTTTGTTTTCCTGATTTTATTTAAACAGACATTTAGTGTACCTCTCGATGTTCTATGAGCCTTTGGGGGATCTGGGATTTCCTCATAAATGTCTCTTGCCTGGTCTCTGGAGATGTTTAGGTCCAGTAAAGCGCCGTTGAGATTCGCGAAAGCAGCGTTAAGGTCAGGGTTCATCTGTGGATGGTGTCTCCTACGGGCTGCAGGACGAAACAGATGGCGATGATGAGGATAAGCCATGGAAAGACTCATTGTAATTTACAGAAAGGGCTCAAAAAAGTATTTAAAAATAGGACGAATCGTACAACATTAATATATTTGCATACAGATAATTCAGTATCATACACTAAATGTCCTGTGTAATGCCCCTTTCTGAAAAGCCTGAAGAGAAAAAAATGTGATGACGACATATTTAAGCAATCTTTATCTTTTTTTTTTTGTCTTTCCTACAGACAGGTGCACAACATAAATCGTCAGTAACCCTGCAAGACAAATAACAAGAGAGACGAATAAAAAGACGGTAAGTCATTAGAATGTTGCCAGTCAAATCACCTGAAACCGAAAAAAGTCTAAAAATTGTCTCAACTCTTACATAAAAGAAAGAAATAAAAACACGTTTTCAACGGGATTGAATCTTCCTATACATGCGTCTGCAAGTCCATCAGAATCTTTACCATAACTTTTACTCTTAAGATTATTGGTTGCCTTCTGATCGTCCATGTAGCTACTAGTTGTTAATGATCTTCTAGTTTACAGAGTAAGCTAATTGTTAGCATTCAACCAGTTCATTAATCTTCAAGGGTTTGCTGGAAATTATTCCCCGTTTGCTATCGCAAAACCCCAAACGAACAGAAGTTCTGAAGTTTGTGTCAGACTGTGTGAGGAAGACAGAACAATTGTTCTTAGTGTCGTGCGTGCATCGTGTGTCCTGCGTGTGCATCACTGTTACCTTTCATGCAGATGACAATGCCTGCTGTTATCACTGTTGTTATGACAACCAGACAAACACAGGTGGCAATAGTGACGACGAAGATGACTCTGTTGTCGATGTTGGGATCAACACTATGCACAGCACCGGCCTCCAAGTCTCCAGCTGCCAAACGTTTACAGAGCTTGGTAAACAGTACTGGAAGACCTGCTACAGTCGTCTGTAAACCTCTCACACACTCACACAGACAGATATACACACGTAACCACACTAACACAAACATAAGGTCCCAGAGAAGGACAAACACATATACACATAGTACACACACACATCTTACCATGTTGCAGGGACACAGTAGTTGATTGCCCTATACCTGGATGCTCTTTCCGTGCATCATCATCATCCTCATCCTCATGGGCAGTTCTCTCGCTGTTTGTGAGGTCTACAGCTGTAAATATGTCAAATGCAGCCTATACTCATCCATATCACACTCTTCAGTGTCAAAAAATAATTTCAACATAACATGTTCACATGCACACCTGCCACCTTGAATGTCACACACTTCTATCTCACCTTGATGTCGGTCCTCAGTAGTTGATTGTTGGTTGTCGGTGTGATGTGTCAACAGCTCTCGGTCCACTTCTACAACAGTTATGAGAGATTAAAATATCTTTTCAAGGGGATACTTCGCGAAACATAAGAAGGTTTTAATAACAGTGTAACCTAAATTTAACAAATTATCATACTTGTGATAAAACTATGATAAATGTTTTCTTTCCCCACAAGCCGTTAATGGATAAGACTGCATGACATTACGAAGGATACTATGAAGAGAAATTTATCACACACACACTGTATGGTCAAGACATACCGGACACATTAAGTCTGATCCTTGTTTCCCTTGCCATCGAGCCTTTTTCATTCCACTTCCACACATACACCCCTTCATCACTTCTGGTGACTCGCTTCACGAACAACATGTTGTCATCAGTGGAGGGGCAGCGACACGCAGTGGACGTGTCCGAGAGTGTGCATGTCCCTGTACTCACACGAATGGTGCATTGATTGACACGAAGACCATTTGTGTCCTTCATGACGAGGATGAACAGGTCTGGAACCATTTCACATTTCTTCGTGTTTACATGAAAGGGAATGCTGACGGTGCTGTGTTCTTTGGCGTGGACAGTACTTCCGGAGACCTCGGGAAATTCTAGGGATGAACCTAAACAGAGAATGAGGTCAGAGAGTGGTTATTGTGTCCACTATATGCTCAAGTTTGGGGTGGGGTTGTCACCAAGAGAACATACATAGATACTGTTTGCTACATCACAACCCTTGTGACTTTAGCAGCAGAGTTCAATGTGCCACTTCTTTCCCTTTAGCTCCACTAGATGAAAGTTGAAGTACCCGCCATTCCTAATAAAACATTCATTTTGCTGTAAATATTATTGGGGTCACATGAGGTTTACCTCGTGTAGGTAACCTATACACAACATGGAAAACTATCCGATGCTTTTTAGTGAAGAGGTTACAATATTCCAAGTGACTTTTATGTTTTATCCAAGACACACACGAGTAAGAAAAAAATAATGAACTTTGCGCTATAGTCATGTTAAATACGTTGGACAGTTCTTGTGACTGCTTGGTGTCTTTTGACAAGCTATGAGCAAGAAGAAACAAAGTAACAGACTGATTACTTGTAGACACAAACATATATATACATATACAAACACCAAGACAAGGACAGGAAGGTAAGGAAAACTGCAGACTGCGACATCGGCAACTAAAGACTGAGTAGGAAGACAGGACATGAAGGTAAATATTGACAATATTTAATACTTAGCCAAAGTTATACTCACAAGACTGCTTACAATAAACTACTTCTTGCATTGCTGCAAGAATTATGCAAAGGTAGGAGCAGAAGGTAGTGCTGTCCATGTTTTGATGACAAGTTTTGATGACAAGACCCAGACAAGCTGATGCGGACATTTAGTGACAAAAGGAAGCGGTGCAATATTCAAGTTTCGTGTGTCCTCCAGTTTTTACAGGTAGTCCTCGACTTACGACGGGGATCCGTTCCTAACGCGGCGTCGTAAACCGAATTTCGACGTAAGTCGGATCAAACGTTCATACAGTACTGTACGGTCTGTACCATAATAACAGCACAGTACTGCAAACACTTAGCCTATCCAAACGCGTATCCTAACACAGTACTCTACATAATTATCAATAAACATAAGTACAGTAAAATATTGTGCAGTACAGTACGCCTTGTTATCACTGTCACTTTCATAGGAGCAGATCCTGTCACGTGTTCAAGGATGCGATCTCTATCCTTGATAATCGTAGCGACAGTCGAACGACTAAGTCCTAAAGACCTGCAAATTTCTGTTGCTGTTTCCCCCTTCTCAGATTGCCTTATGATATCCACTTTCACCTTCATGGTGATGGCCTTCCTTTTCTATGATGCACTGACCTCGTAAGTCGGAATGAGCGTCGTAACCACGAAACGACGTAACTCGAGACCGTCGTAACCCGAGGACTACCTGTATTTCCTTTCTACCTTGGGTTTAATACCCGAGCAACAGATACTAATATAATAATATAATATAATAATAATATAATATACTAATATTACGTTGGTAAATTTTTTTTATTAAGGGTTATTCTATTTTCAAGTGTGCATTGGGATAACTTAGAGTAAGGTTGACATACCGAATTGTACTAGTCAATTTTAACTGGTCTTTATAATTATATATCTATCCATATGCCATAATGACTGAAATGAAATGTTCACACCCTAGCTGGAGCTGAGCTCTGATAGGAGCAATGAGTCCACCAAGCAACCTCTCTGTCTCACTCACATGAACACACACGCAGTCCCTCTTATCTCTCTCTTTCTTCATGTCCACATTTATTGATAGAAACTGGGTATTTTGCGACCTGTTCGCGAATGTTCTACACGCGTGAAACTAAGTTTTCCTATGCAGGTCTTTAAGCATGTCCACACGGCATGATCACAACCACTGACATCCACAATACCATCCTTCCGGTAGCAAGTGAAAGTGTGTCGCAAGTGTTACTCATTAGTAAATATTTTCATGGTTTTTCTTTTTTTTTAACTGGCAGAAGACAAATAACGATTTGTTTGCTGAGATGAGAAGCACTGTGACTCATATCCCAGACTCACCCACGCAGTCGCTTTATTGTTTCAGCCCTGACTGTGTGACTGAGCAGTCGTCACCATGAGGTTGGCTGTCAAGCTCCTGATGATTTGTGTTCTACCATGGTTCTACCTCTCACCTGGACAAACTGCAGGGGGTGAGTTGAAAGTGTATGACAAGCTTTTATCTCTATGACAATCTCTACGAAAATCATCTTTAATACAACATGCGAGTAATAGGAATGATATAGACTATATTACAATTGATCGGCCAGCATGTTCAAATCTTCTCACAAGGCACTCCAGTATAACTGTCTCTTGTAAATGTTTAAATTATTTTTATTATGACAAGGTGACTTTATTCTGCAATAAACACCTTTGGGTGGTCTATCAGAATGTCTAGCACTTTTATGTTGTGATGTGAGTTGTTTGTGAATTGAAATGTTATTGTGAAATATATTACTCTTTGTCCAGTTTGCTTTGTCAGTATGTTAACTATTATCCACACAAACAGTTGCGTAAAGAATTAATTCGACCCAAGTGAGATGGAAGAAACATTCTGGTTTATTAATCATATTGTTAAATCCCATTTATATTTTATAGCTGTGTAAACACATTTTGTCAGGGATGTGTCAACATGCAGTGTTTATATGTCACAGACATGTCAACATGCAATGCTACAGCAGCAGAGCTGACAACAGAAGCGACTGTCACGTGTCTATTTCCTGTTGACATCACAAAGGACCTCCTAGGATTCCGAGTTGAGCACTATAAGCGTGATTTAAATGAAATAGGCGAGTACATTCTTCCAATAACAACAGGGAAATGTCTGTGTTGAAAGTCAATTAACGCTGTTGTAATTAACATCACTGTCAGTTTTTTTTGTTGTTTGCGTTTACATGTATTCTGCACGTGATTCTCACCTGATTACTCAATCTGTCTTATGGTGTTTCTGTTCCCATTATGCTTGTGTTTTGTGTATATCATTGTCAGTTATTAGCACTTATTATTCATAGTTGTGTTTTATGTATCGATTCTTATACGTTTATGTCTATTGTTATGTCAATTTTTATTTTCTGCAGTTAATGTAGCAGATTGTATGTGGACAAATGGAATCCTGGATTGCACGGTGCCAAGTGGTTATAAAGTAGGTAACTCGACCTCGGAGAGTTTTCAACTCAGAATACCACATTTCCATGTAAATCATACTGGAGATTATTGGTGTGACTTGGACAACCACTTCAACGAGAGCTGCACACTACATCAACGTAAGTACAACTCCTCCTCGTTATTATCACAATCATCGTCAGAATAAAACTTCGCGACATTTGACCAGAGGATACACTTTTGGTGAATGTCTCTTTGTCGGCTTTTTCTTCGACAGATGTGTTCTTCTCTCCACAGCGAACATTTTCGATGGAACAGTGTAAGTATTATACATAAACAGTGTAAGTATTGTACATAAAATACTCGCAACTACCAGCAGGTATAATATAAATTGTTTGAGTTATATGTTGATTGAAATAAAACTAAAATTAAATGGTCTTTTAAACTATCTTTAACGTTTATATTTTGCTAAATTCTAACAGTCTGATCTGCATAAACTGCGAATTACTGGTAAAAAGTCATCTGATGCTGTCTTATTGAACTGCTAATCGATGTCAATACACGTAGTACATGCAGCGAATGAGCTTTACAATTTTGTCCTCTCTTATCAGTTTATAAGAAGTCCATATATTTAAGAAAGACAACAAACTGGAGCAAACTATCAATAGAAAAACATTACTAAATACATATCATCACAAAGTTGTGTTGTGTTGAGACCATAATCACTTTTCCTGTCAACAGTTGGGGGTACCACAGGTTCCCAAGAGTCTACTATCATCGTTTCAGCAGTGGTCACACCTGCGGCTGTTTTATTGATCATTCTCATCATCGTTATCGTCATCATCGCTGTTACACAATATCGCCGTAGAAAAAAGTAATTATTGCTAGTATGCCGAACGAAACTAAATATTGGTATTAGCATTGATTATTTTTTTTCTTTTCAGCAAATAAGTAGTTTCGTGTGTGTGTGTGTGTGTATGTGTGTGTGTGTGTTTGCGTGTGTTTGCGTGTGTGTGTGTTGACGTTTCGACTACCATGGCTTGTATTCAAGCGAGTCTTGTTGCTTTTTTTTTTAAAGAAGACACATGAATATTTCACGAACGCCGGGTCCCGATGACAATGACATCCCCAACACAGATCAGAGGGAGGAGCTGATTGATCAAAGGTTTCATTTTCATGTTTCTTACTTTGACTAGAAGTCAAAATCCGTGTATCAATACCGCGCCGTTTAAACTATTCTTCCTTCTCTAACGGTTCAAGCCTAAGAACAGTTTGAACTTTTGTTTTTTTTCAGACAAGAGTGTGGGTCTGACAACAAACTTCCGTCAGTAAGATCCATGGCTACTAGCTGCAGTGGACGGCTGACAGCTTGTGAAGAACAACAAACACCGTGAGAATCTTTGTTTACTAGGAGGGAGGGACAATTACTGTTTTGCTCCTTTCTTTACCTCCTTGATTTCTGAGATTAAAATTTTCTACGGAATCTCTCTTTACATCTCTGGGCTGTCTTGCTCTCTAAGACATAGTCGTACATGGTGGAAACACAGATACAGACTTATAGTCCCGTGAGGTAGTAACCACCAGAGAATTTAGTTAACTTTTGTAATTTTACTAACGCTGGTAACCCTTCTCTAAAATGAACATGCAAATAAAAATTCTTGTCAACGAAATAAATAAAATAGGTGGCATTTAGCATCAGAAGACTAAACCATATTAAGAGTATTTTAAAATCTACACCTGCGTATAAAGGAAACACAAAATATGATCACCATTAATTCCATGTGAAAGATCAACCAAGAAGAAAATTGTACCACACCATATGTCTTGTTCCTGTCTGACAGGGCGCCTACAGACAAACTGTACATTGTTTTCATAAATTATGGCTTTTTAGTGTGTGTGTGTGCGTGTTTGCACGTAAATATGTATCTCCTGCTCAGACTCGTCAACACTAATGAAGTCTCGAGTACATCCCTGACGAGGGAGTCCACACACGCTGACATCATCACCGCCGTGACTACATTGTGGTAATGTTTAGTCCGTGTTTCTACACCAGTAGAATCCTATTCTACAATAAACATTTTAAATGTGAAATAGAAGTGCAAAGAAAGTAATACTTCCTTTCATTGTTCCAAAAAATTCCCTAGCTTGCATTCTTTGTGTATTTATAAAAATATATTTCTAAATATATAAATATTTACTTTATTCAGTAATTTCTTAAAAGTACTCACAACTTTTAATATGACTTTGACCTTACTCTCTTCAGATCTGTAAATAATAAAGTATTTTTTATACTTGGTTGTTTTTTTTCAGTTCTAGTGTTGTAAAACAAAACACAGCGACCAGAATTTCCTGTCAGCTGGATGCCGATGGTTCTATAAAACTTGTGTATGAGACAGGTTTGCCAGGAGTCAACCCAGAGCAAGAACCAGTCAGTGTCGGGCAACTGCAAACCCAGTTAGCATCCCCCTGTAAAGTACTTGCTGTACACCAGGAACAAACAAGTCTGTCTCCTGATACAACCTGGTCTGTAGATAATGAGCAGAGTGAAGGAAAAACAAGGTAGGACAAATAAAAGTCTAATAAAGAGGCTGAAATACTAACAAGAAGTTTAATATACTAAAATACATTTAAAAAAACTATCGAATATATTAAAAAGTACATATTATACTAAAAAGTCGATGATACAAAAATATTCTTAGCCTAATCACAAAAGTCTCATCTGCTAACACAGTCTAATATGAAAACAAAGCTTTACAAATATTTGGAAGGCCTTCATTATGATGACCACAGATACAAAGAGGATAAGATAACACAAAACAAGGGTAAACATTAGAAAACTAATTATTTCTGGGAAATTAACTAGAAATAAATAAAATTTAATTCCTACTATAATTATTACATGGTACCGTCTAGAATGAGTTTTTAATTTCAGCATTGCTGTTCAAGAGGAAATAACCTCGATTGTTCACATGAGAAACCTTGATCCTCACACCTATGAACACCCTCTGGAGGAGGACAGGTACACTACTCCTTAAAAATCCTGTTTGATGTCCTTACTATTTATGCCATTAAGTGTCCCAGACATGTACAACATGTTGTGAAATAGCTCTATATGTTTAAAATGTGTAATCAGCAATACACGTCCCTTATTTATTTATTTCCTTGCTGACCTGAGAGCGAGATAGGTTAAGGGGAAGTAAACATAAACCACGCGTTAGGATATGTGGAGTGCATGAAAACAGCTCGGTGGTCTTCCCTTAGACTGTGTAAATACATAAATACTAAGCTCATTAAGCCACATAAACAAGTCATCTAATGAAATTCCTTTATAAAAGTAAAACTATTTCAGTAAAGCCACTTCATGATGCAGTTTATTGCAAAATCAGGAAAGTCAACACCTTGAACAAATCCCTGGAAAATGTATTTTTAACATTTAGTCTTAGACACTTTGAAAAGCGTTGGTTTATTTTCTACATTTCATGTCTTAGCCTTTAGTTGGAATATTAGACTTTTTTGTTAGTAAGGTGCTTTATAGTCTATAAATGTATATTCTGTGTTTCAGCAGCAGCTTGGAGGAAACATGCAAACTGAAGATGCTGTCCATGTCTGATGACAACAGTCTCACAAAACCTCTTCATCTTTATTCCTCTTAATATTATATTGCTGCTGTGTACTTTACTAGTGGTATGAATATTTGTACATATTAGAGTGGGGATGAATGAATCTTTGTAGACAGTACTAGTGGTCATGGATGTGTCTGTGTACACATTACTATATTTCTCTCTCTATATTTTTGTAATGCATTTGAATGCAATTGTCAGTAAGACACTACTGTTAGTACAACCAGTTCTGTTACTATATCTGCACTATTTTATAACCATTAAAAAATAATTAAAAAACAGTTTTTGTGAGAAACATTTATTTGTTATTAAATAGCTTTTTGCCTGCTTGCATTGTTCATTGTCTCGTGAAGACAGGAAACACCTTTAGGACAATTTCATTATAGTTTCTCAATTCGGATCGGAATAAAATAGTTTGAGAACTCGTAGCTTGGGGATAGAAAACACGCCCTAACAACCCAGGATGACAGCAGCCGGAGGAAGTCAAGGGTTTTTGGGGAAAGGATCTCAACTACGATATTGTACATACAACGGGAAAACGAAAGCAATTTAGTCAGAACAAAGTTTCGGACAGACGGTGGGATGTGGAAAGTTGTAAATTTGTTGTTGCCCCCAGTTCAAGTGTTACATATTAGCAGTTATTTTAATCAAATCAAGTTGACATCTTTTATCGACACAGTTATTACTTTAAAATCAGGAAAAACATAAAATGTTTGTGTGTGTGTGCGCGCATCTATGTTTTGTTTTCCCAAATTATTTTCATTCCTTTTCTGTCTCTCTGTTGTCCAGGCGTTAACATTTTCCAACACAGAAAGATCATCTTGCAGAAACATATCAAATTATATAGCTATGCGGGTAAACATATTTTTTGGCATTATCCAGACATTTATTACACAAGCTCTGGTAACATTTTCCGATGAAATGGAAAGCACGGATTTAGTTAACCTCCTTTCCTCTCCTCATTCCCAGCTCCACCTCTTCCATACCTGGTCATCCCCGTCCTCTTTCTCTCTCTTCAAATGTGATTTCGTCCTTATTTGATTTTCATTTGATCTTTATTTTGTCTATCCCCCTTCTTCTTTTATCTCCTCTCCTACACATTCTTCTCTGTTTTAGACTTATTTCTACGTTCTTTCTTCTTCCCTTTCTTTCATTCTTTCTCACTTTCCTTCCTATTGATAATTAGTGTAATTTTTATCTTTTCTATAGTTTGGCCACCAGATGAGGAGCTTTATTCATTGGACAGACTAGACAACAATGGGAAATATGTTACACTCTCGGTGGTGTGTTGGGCTTTAGTTTGGTGGGTACAGGAAACAGCTACAAGTAGATGAAATAAAGTCCAGGGTCTCTTCAATGTTCATGTTAGTGTAGGGCAGACACTTCATCAAAATCCGAGCTTATTTTCTCACACCAGCCTACCTAGAAGCATGTACTGGAACTAACACTAGTGCTAGTAGTATAGTAAACCGATATAGAGAAGACAGAGGAAGGGAAGGAGAACTGTCTTTATCCTCACTTCTTTTCTAAAGACATCAGCTTAAAATTAAGCCTGCTTCCCCAAAGTCATCCGATCACTTTTTTAATGATCTTTTGTAAGATTGACAACTGGAAAACTTTTTTTCATATTATGTGCATCTATTTCTTTCAGCTAAGATAAGAATTATAGCATACATAGATTTTTTTCAGAATTTTAGGTTGTAAGGTTTATCAGGACAGTCAGGGTTCTCGGGGTTCTCAGGGTTTTCCAAGTTGTCCAGCGCCAAGGCCGTGTACCTGACGATCAGCTCCGTCTCCTTGTCAAAACACAGGCTCACAGGGTGCAGGTACTCCACAGAGCTCAGTGAGGAGGACAACCTGCTAATCATCTTCTGGTCCACCATCTTTGTGTCTGGATGGAGGATCTTCACATAGGATCTCATAGAGCGTGGCTGGTGGCCACCTTCGGGATTGTCTGCGAAACAAAATCATCAATAGCGAATTTAGTGCTGTACTTCAAGAATATTTAAGACTAATTTATCTCTAATTTATACTCTTTTCTCTCTAATACTCATGAAGAGACTTGATCGGGAAAAGTCTTAGCGCTTTGGTAGACATGTTTCCCGTCAGTAGACACTGGCCACCCTTCAAAGACACACTGTACCTCCAGAGTTTGCTCTGCTGCTTTTGATGGTCTGGGATTTCGTCATAAATGTCGCTTGCCTGTTCTCTGGAGTCTGCAGGAGGAGGGGGAGCTTGAGGGCTGCTACACACGGTGCTGACTCCTCCTGCCTGGTGAGCCTCCCTGAGAGGATAATAAAATAATAAGGTTGTGCTGAGTAGTTTATTATATACAGATGTAGACAACTACGTGTATGTTTATATGTGTGTAGCACCAGCGCTGGGCGTTTCTCCCGAGGAAAGTCAGTGAATTTGTGAGAGAGTTTTTGTTTGTTGACTTTAGGTGGATTGTCTTGTGGTAACTGAGCAGGTGAGTGAGAGAATGACAGAGAGTGAGAGAGAGATGTAGACACAATGTTACCTCTTATGAGGTAGATCAAAGCCCTTGCAATGACCACAACTACCACAACTCCGACCAAAATAGCGCCTATGACGATCAGTTTGATGTCCAGACCACCGTCAGCATCCCTTTGATGTACAGCGTGGGTCATGTCGGGACGGATGCTGTCAGATTCTTGGTGTTTGGGGTCTGGACCTTCAGTCGTCTTGTCTCGCCAGGGTTGTCTGTGCGAACCTGGAGTCAGAGGATATCTCCTACGCTCCTCTTCTGAAACTCGTGTAACAGACATTCACAATGAAATGTGTGGAAGAAAAACAGTTACATACTAAGATAGTCTAATATCAGGAATGTGTAATCTATCAAAACCAACGCAGACAAAACATCTTCTAAGGGTTACTTAACATAACTCGTCGTGTCACCCATCGCTCTCAGCACAACTTTCAAGCTGAAGGACTGAGAGACAATAAAATACTAAAAATTCCCACTGGTTGTGCTCACACACTCAGTGCACCATACCCTTACATTACCTGATAACACACAAACCTAGTTTTTAAAGGTTTAGTCGGATGTAATTTCCCAATGATTAATTTAAGGTCAATGAAAAATAATATTTTCCCAAGTAGTTTCCTGTCATCCTCAAGGCTCGCATGCAAATATTACCATACACAGAAAGTCGACAACATGGACGTTAGGAATGGATAAAGTTGTAACTCCTCAGCCAATGGGAGAGCTGGGAGCATAGGTCACGAGGAGTATCTGTGTAGTGAGGTGAAGTCACGAAGTTGACCTATTGCGTGACGATGCTCAAAGGCTCATTTTTCAGGAACGGAAGAGAACATTCGACCAAATTTTGGAAAATATTATGGTGTGGTGAGCTTTACCACGTATTGCACAATGCATCCTACTACACCTTTACCAGTTGTAATCTCCGCCAGCGACAGCACAACGGCGGGTGTCGTCACGATCTTATCGCAATAGGAAGGGACACCGGCACGTGGAGGTCAACAGCGGTGACCTGTGGTTTATGGTGTCATGTTAGATCCTGATTAGTAGGCTCGACATACAGTAGTAACACTTTCAACTGTGGAGAGAGCTGTACGAACGAGAAAAAGTTTATTTTTAAGTTACTTTAACTTGCACAGATGTTCTTACCAAAGACACAACGACTTCTACATTGGAGACAATGGTATATCTACTTCCGATTCTCTCGTCTGTATTTGGGTTTCCGTAGGTTTTCCGTTGTCGTTTTCCGTTTAAACTGTGACTCATCCACACGCACGTTCAGCTGCTGGCGGTTGCACAAGCACAGAACATTTTCTTTGATAAAGGATAAAGCCTGTGTATCTCATCTACCCTTAAAAATACCCAAAACGCCCACGCACACAGACGCACACAAGCTAAGCTAAGAAAAAAAAAAGACGGGAAGAGATAGAAAAG
This sequence comes from Pomacea maculata, assembly GCA_004794325.1. Taxonomy (NCBI): domain Eukaryota; kingdom Metazoa; phylum Mollusca; class Gastropoda; order Architaenioglossa; family Ampullariidae; genus Pomacea; species Pomacea maculata. The sequence goes on along the minus strand of SRHC01000552.1, from coordinate 43,939 downwards.
GGTAACGGGTGCGAATGGTTATCTCTCGATTTATTCTGACACAGAAAGTATTGCATCAAACGAGTACAATAAAAATGGGTAAAACTAAGTAAGGAAAATTCGATCAAATGATAATTTATGTCCTTTATGCATGTGGGCAACTGCTCCGCATTGACAAGGCTTCATAAATAATTTGATTTATATTACACATAATTATGTTGAATAACATCGTTACTACAAGAAGATCCGCTAAGTCAGGCTTGTCAAAACATGCGGACCTTTGCCCACCCGAGGTTCACACAGGTACGCCACCCTGATGACAACAACGGGACTCATGCCAGCTCTACCTTCACGGACTGAAAGTTTCTCTGATTGAACGGGTGGATAAAGACAACATCAGGTTCGAACTTGTCCACCAGAGAAATGACGGGACAATAGAGAGGGGAGAGACGAGGGGGGGGGGGTAATTTGGTGGTTGGGGAAGGGAGAGAAAGACGGAGGAACTTGGAAGCAAGTTTCAACTAACGGGGTTTCCCACCCATGTGGAACAAGGAAGCATCGTGACTTCCGAAATGTTCGCGACTCGCACACTTGCAGTGACCTTATCAGTGAACCCTTGCTGTCGACATCGACTTCGGTAATCCTCGCTCTTCTTCCGCTATTTAAACTCTTATTAGAGTTTCCCCATGTCCTCCTCGTCACTTCACCGGCTACGGGGTGTGCAGACGACAGGGTATGTACAAGCTCTCTTCTAATTTATTATTATTCATTTACCAAAATGGTTACAAGTAAACATAAATCGAGATAAAATTTTAATTACAGCGAAATCTGTGAACGATATCGGTTCATGTCAAGTGTTGTTTTCAGTTTCCACCCGGAATAATCTATTATACACACCTTTGTTTTACCACAAGGAGGGGCTAAGTACTAGAGTTGGGGCTGGCGAGAGAGGGTTAGAGAAAGTGAAAGATGGACAGAAAAATGGGGAGGGGATAAATACATACCAATGACACGAAGAGTGATCTTCTTTTCATTGTAGCTCGAAAGCTGCTCACTCCATGTCCATGTGTATAAACCGTCATCAGCTTTAGTCACACGTTTCAAAAACAGCATTTCGCCGTGAGTCGAGGGGCAGTAACACGTCGATGACGTATCTGAGCGAGTACATTTCCCTCCTTTCAGGCGAATCCTGCAGACCTGAGTGACCCGATTGTTGACCTTTTGCGTGACTTTGATGTTGAACTCGTCAGGGACCGAGGAACAGCTTTCAGTGTTCAGACTAAAGCGAATGGTGACACTTTCGTTCACTCTGGTTTGAACAATGTTCTCAATGACCTCAGGAAATTCTAGCACTGAACCTGCACATAGAATGATTTAAAGCCCCTAAGTAACGGCTCGTATATTTGTGATGTCAAGTGAAGTAAACATGAACCACAGACGCTGCTTTGAAAAAAACAAGCGACTTGTGGGAGCGAAACAATTAACTGGCGAAGGTGAATGTGTGTAACCGTAGTTTGTACCCCTTCATTCATTCATAGAAAACAGCTAAGGAAGTTTTATGCATGAAATAGTTTAACATCAAGGAATATTTTTTCTAGAGGAAGTTGGCTGTATCTTTGCTACCAAACCTGTGAGAAAAATGTTTGTAGAGAGAGGAACGGTTTTATAATCTGGAAGGATTTAGAAGTAGGAAGTAATTTTCCAGGAAGAAATTAGCTGGACATGATCTTGATGTACGTACAGCACGTATTTTAGCAGATAAAGAACTGAGAAAATTTAAGTTAATACAATGATAACATGAAATTCATGTACAGGTAGTCCTCGACTTACGACGGGGATCCGTTCTTAACGCGGCGTCGTAAACCGAATTTTGACGTAAGTCGGATCATACGTTCATACAGTACTGTACCATAATAACAGTACAGTACTGCAAACAGTACTGCAAACAGATATCTCACTGATGAGGTGAGAGAAGCTATGCACAGTCTGAAGGGAGGAAAGTCACCTGGTGTGGACAACGTACCCGCTGAGCTGCTGAAGCATGGAGGAGACGCAACAACCAAGGCCTTCACCACACTGTGTCAAAAGATATGGGAAGAAAAGAAATGGCCAGAAGAATGGGCTCAGTCTATCATCATCCCACTCCCTAAGAAAGGGAACCTGAAGCAGTGCAAGAACTACAGAACCATCAGTCTGATAAGTCACCCAAGCAAAGTAATGCTCAGAATCATCCTCAACCGCTTAAAACCTATTGCAGAGGAACTGCTGGCAGAAGAACAGGCTGGCTTCAGGGCTGGAAGAAGCACGGTAGAACAGATCTTTAACTGCCGTGTTATGATAGAAAAACACCTGGAGCATCAACGTCAACTATACCATAACTTCATCGATTTCAAAAAAGCTTTTGATCGTGTCTGGCACGATGGACTCTGGCAGGTCATGAGATTAATCATTCAACATAGAGGAGGGACTGATCCAGATGGTAGCAGCACTCTACAAGAACGCCTCCAGCGCGGTGCTACTCAACAACCAACTAGGCGAGTTCTTCAAGGGTGTCAAGGGTGCCTACTCTCTCCCATCCTTTTTAACATCTTCCTTGAAAAAATCATGCAAGAAACCCTCCACAACCACCTTACCTCAATCTCCATTGGTGGCAGACCCCTGTGCAACCTACGCTTTGCAGATGACATTGACCTCATGGCAGGCAGTAACAACGAACTTCAGGATTTGACGGACAGACTCTCCAGGCGAGCGGGGGCCTATGGCATGGAAATAAGCTCAGAAAAAAGCAAAGTAATGATTATTTCCACCACCGACAACAGCAGCAACATCGTCATGAACGGCCAGAAACTGGAGGAGGTCAACAGCTTCAAGTACTTGGGTGCCACGCTGACTAGAGATGGTTGCTGTACAGCAAAGATCCGTATCAGGATTGGTATAGCAACATCCGCAATGTCCAGGCTGGATAGGATCTGGCGAAGCAACTCAATCAGCTTCAGTACCAAGCACAGGCTGTACAAGTCCCTCGTAGTGTCAATCCTACTCTACGGCTGCGAAACTTGGACGCTGCTTGCCGCAACGGAAAAGAAACTCCAGGCCTTTGAGAACAAGTGCCTGAGAAAGCTGCTCCGCATCTCGTACCGCGAACACAAGACCAACGCATACGTACGGAGCACCGTAACCTCTCTCGTGGGCCCACATGAGCCCCTTCTGGCAACAGTGAAGCGGCGCAAGCTCGCCTGGTTAGGTCACGTCACCCGCCACAACACCCTGTCCAAGACGATCCTACAAGGAACCCTCGAAGGGAGCCGTCGTCGTGGTCGTCCGAGGAAAAGCTGGGTCACCAACATCAAAGAATGGACCGAACGCGAGATGCCAGACCTGCTCTCATCTGCTCAAGACAGGACCGGGTGGAAAATTCTGTCTGTTGCTGCTGCCAGACGGTCCCCCCTACGCCCGGACCGGGCATGGGATTGACCTGACCTGACCTGACTGCAAACACTTAGCCTATCCAAGCACCTATCCTAACACAGCAACCTACATAATTATCAATAAACATAAGTACAGTACAATATTGTGCAGTATAGTACGCTTTGTTATCACTGTGGCTTTCATAGGAGCAGATCCTGTCACGTGTTCAAGGATGCGATCTTTATCTTGATAATCGTAGCGACAGTCGAACGACTAAGTCCTAATGACCTGCCAATTTCTGTTGCTGTTTCCCCTTCTCAGACTGCCTTATGATATCCACTTTCATCTCCATGTTGATGGCCTTCCTTTTCTTTGATGCACTGTTATCAGATGAGTCTACTTTCGCTAAACCTCGTAAGTGGGAATGAGCGTCGTCGTCGTCGTAACCACGTCGTAACTCGAGACCGTCGTAGCCCGAGGACTACCTGTATATGCAAAATATTCAGTATATTATTGCATTACACACTAAAGTACTAGCGAATTCTGCACAGTTCTGTATCTCCGTCTCTCTCTCTCTCTTATATATATATATACACTCCAATATAAATAGACGGGGTTGTTAAGCTACCAGCTGTTCAGAGCTTTGGTTACAGCCGCTGCGTTTATGTTGTTGTTTTTTTTTTAATTTCATCGGAATGTGTTGTATAACGGAAAAACGCTTTTTTGTGGAAACAAGTTTTATTTTTCGGAATTCTTTAAAACTGATCACGTGAAAGAAAAACAGCCAACAATAGCAGTAATAACTGATAAAAAGTTTTACCAAAATAGTTAATGATCAGCATGGATGGAAGGACAGACTGACAAAAAAAAAAACAACAAAAACAAAAACAAAACACACACACACACACAAAGAGTGAAGGATCACAAATGACGAGAGTCCGATTCCAATTATAATAATCTTTGTATAAAGTGAAAATTATACTGAAATTGTTAATGTTTTTATGTACAAAATGAACCTTTCATTTACATGGGGGGATTTTGATGTACTCACAAGTCGGCCGACAGTAAACAGTCCCTCGCATGATGGCCAGAATCATGCAAACACAGAAGAAGGACGTCCTCCCCATGTTGCGGCGATGAATCACCAATTACAACTGTAAAGTTCATGTAAATCTCTTAAGTCCTTTGTCTCAGTGTCCAACACTACTGGGCAGGATTCCAATGACACTAGTGGGGGTCGAGGTTACCTCCTTGTTTAGTGGGGGGGGGGGGCAGGAGGATAGTCCTCACACCTTCTGCAGCAACAGCAACAACTGCATGTTACTCGCACACACTCACACACAACTCTTATGTGAACTTAGAAGTCAAAGTAAAACATTCTAACTATTGCTTTGCAAGAAAACTTTCAATTCAAATTAACATTTTGAAACGAATTTTTTGAAAACAATAATTCAAGAAGAACTATATGACAAAATTTTCTATATCTCTATAACAAAAATATTTATGTGGTCTAAACAATTCTAAGTACATAGTATACATATATAAAAGACGATGAAAAAAAAGTCCAGATTGACCAGATTCTTTGTCCTTCTTTATGTACAATGTAGTGTGCTACTATGACAACAAAATGGAGTCCATTCTACAATTTAATGCGTTAATTTAAATGCAATATATTTTTATATTAATATAATTAAAAATACAAACTTACAGTGAATCTTACTTGAACATAAAACGACACAGCACTTCAACAAAATATTGACTGTAACATCTGTGTCCTGCATTGGGTCTGATAAACCAGATGTTGTAACCTTTTGCCGAGTTTAATTATTCAAAATAGGTTGCGGGTTACAGCAAACAGGACATCACAGTGAGTGTGTAACGACTTCTTGTTGCTGCTGATGTTGCTGATGCCCTGTAAGATAACATCTTTCTTGTTGCGATGTTTGGTAGATGGAGTTACACCACGATAATGCTAGTGTTCAGATGTTTCATGTCCGTTATTTCTGAATGTAACCTCCCATCACTCTATCCGCTCTATTGTGAGATGTAAGTGTGACAAGAAACATCATGTTTCAAACATGTAATGTGGTCAGACAGGATGTAATCATTACTGTTCCTCCCTGTTGTCGCCGGCTGTATCCTAATGCAATATGGTTTAGTTATAGCTAGTTCACAATCTTCTCAAGCATATGTTAAGTGCATTACTAGGTGTTGCAGATGTGTTATTTATTTTACTCAGGTAACACAATGACTTTCATGTCGAGGGTCCTTCTATAGCATGTGAATGTTACCCTCGAGTGGCCAGTGTTCACATTACTTACTTTTCTTTCTTACAGTTGGTCTTTTTTTAACTCTCTTTTAATTTCCAATTTCTAATTCTGTAACACTGACACAATTTCCGACGGAAGGACAAACTCGGGTGACACACTCCACTCTCATGGTCTTGTATAGTCTGATGTCTCTTGTGTCGTAGACGATGAAGTAGAGGAGGACAGCACTGGTATCATCATGAGAGTTGTTATCGTTGTCACAATCATCGTTGCACTACAGTGTTGCTGCCTGACTCTTGGACAGTTTACAGAGTGTGAGTAAATACATTGTTGTCTTTCTTTATATTGCTTAATGGACATTTGATGAGAGTTGGTTGAGTGACAAAAAGTACGTTCTCTGCTCAGATAACAGGATGTAGCAACAAAACTGCTTGACAATCACACCGGGAACCAGGAAGGACATGACCTCAGATCATGGACTCCACGCTCAGTCCTAGGTTGCCTCCCTTATTCCAAAGAATGTAAAAGTCGAGATGAAAACTCAAAAAAGTTTTATTCATCGTATAAAAGTGAAAGAATGAATAATGTCTAGCCCTCGTAAATAACAAATAATAAATATCAAACTTTATGTTGTAGCGAGGGTAAGATGCTCCGCTCCAGCAGCAGAACCGACGAAGGAAGCTACTGTCACGTGTCTCTTTCTTCACGACATCAGCCAGGAGAAAACAGACTTTACTGTCCTTCACAATGAGGGTGAGTTACAGCGAGGACAGGACAGAACTCATCAGATGAGTATGTCCTGATAGCCTTTGTCTTCACTGACAGACTGTGTGCTGCTGAATTGTACTGCGAATATGAATATTTTATCCTTTTTCTCCCCTTTTTATTTTATTGCTTGTGTTGAGTACAGTATGCTGATTCTTTATCTGTCATCCATTCTCTTTCTTCTCTCTCTTTCTTTTCCGCGCGTTCGAGCGATTTGCGTTTTTTGTATATGTTATACCCTTATGGTTGTGCCTTTTGTTGCTATCGTTAGTAATATTACCAATAACACACTAAGTATTACAAACTATCAGAAAATGCTGAACAGAGTATGCATCAATCACAACACACGAATGTATAGAGCAACACGACACGACTACAGATGGTTACACTGTGTCAATATGATATGATTATGTCATTCCCAGATCAAGTGGCCGACTGTATGTGGTACAATGGAAAGCTGGACTGCTCAATGAAACCAGGTTATAAACATGAGGAGCAGGATGTGACCTCAACAAATTTTACACTGAGAATACCGCACTTTCTTCAGAATCACACCGGACAGTACTCCTGTCACGTAGTTGGCCAGGAATTTGATACTTGCTTACTACAAAGAGGTGAGTAACATCGTCACAGCCACCATCATGAGCAGCAGCAACCATCCCAGCCTGCAAGGGCTTTGGGTATTTGAACGGCCCCTATAGGGAAGTGAGACTTTTGGGAGGGAAGCGTGTAATTCGATCCTAAACTGACGCGTCCATCGCGCTTTTTTTCTTCAGCCGCTCTCGATTTGGTAGCCACGTGATCGTGTCGCATACCTCCACCCGCTGTTTCCCTCCCCCCTCTGTTCCCCATCCCCGCGTGTATGGGTCACAGGAAGGTCACATCGGCCGGTTCTACTTTGACTTGCGCGCGGACATTTTTGAACTGTACGTCCATCTTCAAGTGAAACACCACCGATTTCTGAAGTAAGTCTTAATAAAGTTAAGTGAAAGATGCCATTAAAACAACTATACTTTATAACAGTGGATAGTCATGAATAATTTATGATCATATATAAGTATTGTAGTGCTTTTTGTGAAATGTTTCACGTGTTGTACCCGGCAGGTCTCACATATACTACATCCACTAGCAAGTCGCTTTTACATGACGCTGTCTTCTATATGTGCTGTAGATAATTTAAATGGTTTAACCATATCCTTCTTGTTTTAATAATCAAATTGTTTAATCGTATCTCTTGCCTTCTAATTGCACGTATTTACTAATTACAGAAATGAAATGTTGAGCGCGAATACGATTGGCGGAAGCAAGATGACAGTGCATGATGGGTTCAAATCAACTAGTCAAGAGGTAAAGCACACACACACTCAATCTCTCGTATTATTGATGATTAACTTCGAAGTTGAAATCTATGACATGATTGAAATTCGTCGTCTGCTTTCTCAATAACAGTGGTGCGGCGATTACCAAACGTTTGTCTCCGTCTTGGTGCATTCTAGGGGAAAGCAACGAGACAATCACATTTAATTGCTTTCTGAACAACTAAAATTTTGGAAAATTAATGCAAAGCAAAAGAAAGAATTTTATTTTTGTACTTATACACTTTAAAATTAAAACAAAATGTATGAAATCCAAAGCTATGCAATGAACTTTGTCAAAGTCTGTCATTTTTCTAACAATCACATATCTGATCACATATATTTTCTTTGTCCTTAAAATGCTGCATGCCATTTTTTCAGTTTATTTTACATGATTTACAAAAAGAACTAATTATAACAATCTTTAATTGCAGATCACACCGACTGTAGGTCTGGCTCAGTGAATTTTACCAGTAAGTTTATTTTGTCTCCCTCTATGATTTCATGAGGATCACTATACAAGCACAGGTTTTGTGTTTTAAATGGTGTACCTGCACATCCTTATTATATCCATCTAAACATTTTCTGTTAATTAAAAAAATTGTCAATAGACTTACATCCATAGTTTTGTTTTGTCATTACTTTAAAGACTAAAAGTAGTATTTTTATTTGAAATACATTTTTGAACAGAGTTCTCAGCAAACTTGATGAGCAGAGCAAAGCACTACAGAATGTAGTTCACAAACTGAATCAGGTCACCCTGCTTCTTCAAAATATGGGGAAAGAGGAGCTGATGAAGAAATGAATTAGAACAAAAGTGGTATGTCATTTAAGTATAATGTGTTAGTACTAGACACCTTTTTTAAATGTTACCTTTAGCTTTAGCTAATATATCAGTTAATATGTATGTTATGCTTTACAGTCTTGATAAACCATTTAACAAACAGGCAGGCATAGCATCGGCTTACAGGTTAACTCTCCTGACAAGAATGTGTGGTCAGTGTGATAATTGTATTAACAAATAATACATATTTTATGAAGTACAAAATAATGTAGTATTTTATATGCATTGATTTTATTTATAAAATAATTCTGTCACTTGCTTTTCATGGTGTCAAAATGAGCAGTCTGTGTGTGTCTATTAACTATGACCACTAAAATTGTTCTACTTTCATAAAGAATAGCTTTGATTAAACTCTTAATTAACTTGGTGATTTGAGTCACTTAATGCCATTATTTTCTCTGAAGTCCCACTAGGGTTTATTTAAGACAGTGATGCCCAACCTTTTTCGGCCTGCGGGCCATATCCACTTCGGACAACCGTGTCGCGGGCCATATCCATTTTGGACAGCCGTGTCGCGGGCCACTTCACCGCAAAAATACAAAAAGGAAAAAAAAATAGAGCAGATACCATTTTTTTTATTAGAAACAAGTTGTACTTACCATTAATTATGTAGTAATTAGTGGGATATTTGAAGTTGTTTTCCCGAAACCAACTTCTGAATGTCCGGCCTCATCGTAGAGACACCAAGTCGGAGCACTGAATTGAAATGTTTGTCCATCGAAAAAAAGAGTGCGAAACGCCCCTACGTGGGGATAAATACTTCTTCTTCCTTTTTTTTTTCTTTTTTTTTTCGTTTTTCAAGGTCTTCTACTATTACTAACATGCCGATTTCCTGCACTGTGGGCAGAAGTTTCGCGGGCCGGATGGCACCGCGTCGCGGGCCGGATATGGCCCGCGGGCCGTAGGTTGTGCATCCCTGATTTAAGAGACTGGGTCTGGTTTGTAGCTATATTCATCATGCAACCATTGATCCCTCATCAGTGGAGTAGGGTTCAGCATTATATCTTAAACTTACCCAATCCAGTGAATTAATTTATTTTGCATTTGTATTGTAGTATTTTACATGGTGGAAACAACTAAAGATTTTTTTTAACAGGTTCAGCACCTCTCGTGCACGGAGAATTTTAAAACGGCTGCTTTCTTCAGAGTTGGCTCAGTGGAACCAAAGGGGAAAAAGTTTCCAGTCACTTCAGCTGAGAAGTATTTTAATTGGTGCGTAGTTTTTGTTTGGTTTTGATTTCCTTGAGGTGTACTTCAATATGAACTTAAAAGGACAAGTTTCCGAACAATTTAAAAAAATAGTGAATCTAAGTATTATTTTCTCTACATTTACAAATTTATTATTGTGTACAATAGCATTTAAGTCTACCTTACAATTTCTATTTGTGCACAGCTGCAGTCCAAGAGACATGGATTGAGGAATGATTCGAAGGGTGATGCCATCTAATGGTGAGTGGAATTACTAAATGAGTTTGTCAAGTTAAAATTATTAATGTGAGCATTGTTTTATTCTTTGTGGATTTATTCAGTAGGCCTATTTACTTTACTTTTTGTACTAAAGATTAATTGGTTACTTTCAGATATTATCCAAAACTTCTTGTACACACAAATGGCCATCAAGACATTACCGTTTAAAAATCTTTTTATTCGACTCTTGTTCAAGTTCTTGTAATGTCACTAGTAATTAGTAGATTTATGAAAGCTTTAACTCTTTCTTTACACAAGGCTAAAGGCGGTCAAACCCCCCTGTACGCATGAATTTACCCTTTTTCAAAAAATTATTAAAAAATAACTAAACAAGATAGAACAGCAATTTAAATTGATTATGACAGATCAAAATGTGTAGAAGTGGAACAATTTTACCGTAATCTTGCTCGTGAACTCACTTTTATGATAATCCAACCAAAATTAGGTATATTATGTGAAGTTTTGAAAATTTTTTTTTACACATTTCAAACAAAACATTCGGGAGCAGATGAAAACCATTTTTACACCGTTCGTGGTCAAATTCTCCTTCATCTGAAGCAGGAATATCCTCTGGGATGTTCTTTCTTTTGTTATTCGACGTTTCAGATGCATGATGTTCACAATGTGTACCATCGAAAAGGACAGATAGTGTAGAATATCGGCGAGACTTTCGTTCAAACGTACGTCCTTCGTCATGTAAGGGAGATAATTGTGTTCATAAAGGCCTAAACTATCTTATTTATTAATTTTTTCTTTTAAACCACGAGCTGTAAAGGCCTAAAAAAATTACAACAATGCATAAGCCCAATGTAAATACTGCGTAACAAGTGAGCAGGGCAAAATCGGCCACCCGTGTTGAGTGCATAAAGAAAGAGTTAAGCTTTCATCTATGTGAGAGGTTAGTTCTACTTACATAGCAAAAATCAAAATATGTAAATGCATTGTAACTTTTTTCTTTTCTTCTACAGGGATTCCACCACTCATGGATCGATTTTTGGTGTCATATTTTTCTATCTTTTATGTAAATTGTTTGACTTTATGTTATAAATAATTATTTCAAAAATAACTTTCATGGGGTAAAAAATTATTGACTGCAATTTTTATGTAAATAATTGGATGAATGCTTATGTTCAAAAACAATTTTAATGCTTTAAATAATGTAAACTGTTAAAATAGTTTTTTGGTGTAAATAATAAAATTGTTTAATGATATCTCTTGCCTACTATTTATGCGTTGTGAGGAAACGAGATTTTGAAAAGCTGTTGAATGTTTTCTTCATGGTGTGCAAGCCTGTGTACCAGTGTAAGTAAAAGTGAGAAAGGGTGAGGGATGCAGCAAGAGGGGAGTGGGAGTGGGGAATTTGATAGGAAAACACGACTTCTCATGGGCGATCGGTGGGTATGCAATGGTGCTTTCGTGGGAAGGTGGGTGGGTCTTTCGTGGGAAAACATGGGAACCCGTGGGAATTCCCTGAGGTCCCCTTAGGGTCCCTTCTCCAAAACCCGCGAGGGACCCAACTTTCTTCCAGAAGAGGTCCCATGAGGGACCCAAGAGTTCTTGCAGGCTGGGGCGCTGTACAAAGAGAAATCCAGATAATATAAATAATATCTCGCAAGAAGATGTTCATGTGCGCAAATCATTTGAAAAACTGTTATCTCGACTGTAAATGTTCCCGTCAAAAAGTCCAATCAGAAAACAATAGTTTTTTTTGTAAAAGAAAGCACAAAACAACGAGTAGCTTTATGAAACACCTTTTGTGAGAAGAAAAAGTAGACGCGCAGAAAAAATGCGACAAATCGACTAGAATTTCCCATAGACTGGAGTTAAATTTACAACATTTATATATTTATACATTTTACTCTCAAACGAAGTCTGTTACATTGACACACATGATCATAACTTCTCTGGATTTCAACGAGATTAAATGGTACTTTATAATGTTTCAAAAAGCAACAAAGATAATGAAAAAAATTATACAATATTAAAATGTTAAAACATTAGTAAAAACTTAAAAGTTAGTAAAACATTTGTACATCAGTAACAACTTTAGTGCATTAGGAAAACTTATCAGTTAGGGTCGAAGTACTCAGCCCCACACAACTATAACAACTATTCTATGCCTAAGTCTTCCATTGTCAACTTCGATACTTTTTTTTACAAATTATCTCTCTCTAGTGAGTTATTGTCTATATTTTTACATTGAGGTATAATATAAAGGTTATTTTGATGCCGAGCACAGTCAGAAATTTAATATTCACTTTTGTAACATCCACATGAAAATGAATTATTAGAAAACAAAGTTTCTACTGTGTTCATTTCCTAAAAAAATTTTCAAAAATGAAAAGCACTAAAAGCTGTTAGCAGATTTTACATGCAATTTTTGAACTGCTGTAAGCTCACTCCTGTTTATGAGTTAAGACAAGCAATCACAAACTTTTTCTGTAAGACAAGCAGGAGACATATTTGTGTTGTAAACTCACTCCTGTATATTAATTAAGACAGGCTGTGATACACTTTCTCTGTATAAAATTTTATACACATATTTGTGTTGTACACTCACTCCTGTATATTAATTAAGACAGGCTGTGACATGTTGTGCTGACTACATGTCGCCCTCCCTATGGGGACAGGACACCCACGGGTGCGAGATCTTTCTCGTCTACTAGTGCACTGCAGACACCCGCTGGGTGCAGGTACCCATCGAAACTGCCACATGATCCGACTTGTTTCATCGGGTGTTGGGTGGCTGTAGTCTCTTCTCGTTCCTTCACTTCAATAAGCGGGTTCTTCACACTAGACCCACTGTTGTCGGTGGAACTCACTGTACAAAACATGAATTATTATCAGTAAATGAGACCACAATCATCTTGTCATTGTTACTGCGAATAGATACATACATAATAAACACAAAATTAATGTCTTAAATTTTATTTTTTTATTAAAAGAATACAAATTCTCACGGTGAAAAACTAAAATGTTTATTACATAAATGTAACAACATGACCTAATCTCAACTCAGATGAAAATTTATTTCTGCAGACAACTGTTAAGGAATATGATTACTTCCTTAATCGTTAAAAAAATAAAGATGCTTTTATCTTATGAGTCTTAGAAAGAAAGCAGGCTAACATATAAAAAAAGAGGGAAATTATTTTGCTCAACATCTCCATGGGAGCAACAGAAACAGGAAACAATGCACGAAGATCAAAACATTAAGCTTTGTTTTCGCGATTTTGTTTTTGTTTTCCTGATTTTATTTAAACAGACATTTAGTGTACCTCTCGATGTTCTATGAGCCTTTGGGGGATCTGGGATTTCCTCATAAATGTCTCTTGCCTGGTCTCTGGAGATGTTTAGGTCCAGTAAAGCGCCGTTGAGATTCGCGAAAGCAGCGTTAAGGTCAGGGTTCATCTGTGGTTGGTGTCTCCTACGGGCTGCAGGAGGAAACAGATGGCGATGATGAGGATAAGCCATAGCAAGACTCATTGTAATTTACAGAAAAAGACTCAAAAAAGTATTAAAAATCGTACAACATTAATATAGCTGCATACAGACAATATAGTATTAATGTAGCATCATACACTAAATGTCCTGTGTAATGTTCCTTTCTAAAAAGCCTGAAGAGAAAAAAAAATGTGATGACGACATATGTAAGCAATCTATCTTTTTTTCTGTCTTTCCTACAGACAGGTGCACAACATAAATCGTGAGTAGCCAGCCTGCAAGACAAATAGCGAGAGAGACGAATAAAAAGACGGTAAGTCATGAGAATGTTGCCAGTCAAATCACCTGAAACCGAAAACAGTATAAAAAATTCTTTCCACTCTTACATAAAAACAATAAATAAAAACACGTTGTCAGCGGGATTGAATCTTTCTATACATGGGTCTGCAAGTTCATCAGAATCTTTACCACAGAACTTTATTGGTTGCCTTCTGATCGTCAAGATAGCTACGAAGAATACTAGTTGTTAATGATCTTCTAGTTTACAGGGTAGGCTAATTGTTAGAATTCAACCAGTTCATTAATCGTCAAGGGTGTGCTGGAAATTATTCTTCGCTTGCAAAACCCCAAGCGAAAAAAAAAGCTCTCAAATTTCGGTCAGACTGTGTGAGGAAGACACAATTGTTCTTAGTGTCGTGCGTGCATCGTATGTCCTGCGTGTGCATCAGTTACCTTTCATGCAGATGACAATCCCTGCTGTTATCACTGTTGTTATGACAACCAGACAAACACAGGTGGCAATAGTGACGACGAAGATGACTTTGTTGTCGATGTTGGGATCAACACTATGCACAGCACCGGCCTCCAAGTCTCCAGCTGCCAAAGTTTACAGAGTTTGGTAAATAGTATTGGAAGACCTGCTACAGTCGTCTGTAAACCTCTCACACACTCACAAAGACACTGATATACACACTTAAGCACACTGACACAAACATAAGGTCCCAGAGAAGGACACCAACACATATATACATAGTATACACACACATCTTACCATGTCGCAGGGACACAGTAGTTGATTGCCCTATACCTGGATGCTCTTTCCATGCATCATCATCATCATCCTCATCATCATGGGCAGTTCTCTTGCTGGTTGTGGGGTCTGCAGCTGTAAATATGTCAAATGCAGCCTATACTCATCCATATCACACTCTTCCGCGTCAAAACATAATTTCAACATAACATGTTCACATGCACACCTGTAACCTTGCATGTCACACACTTCTATCTCACCTTGATGTCGGTCCTCAGTAGTTGATTGTTGGTTGTCGGTGTGATGTGTCAACAGCTCTCGGTCCTCTTCTACAACAGTTATGAGAGATTAAAATATCTTTTCAAGGGGATACTTCGCCTAAGAAGACTTTAATAGCAGTGTAACCTGTTATCATACTGTGATAAAAATATGATAAATGTCTTCTTTTCCCACCAACCATTAAGGGATAAGACTGCATGACATTACGAAGGATACTATGAAGAGAAATACATGACACACACACTGTGTGGTCAAGACATACCGGACACATTAAGTCTGATCCTTGTTTCCATCGAGCCTTTTTCATTCCACCTCCACCTCCACACATACACCCCTTCATCACTTGCGGTGACTCGCTTCACGAACAACATGTTGTCATCAGTGGAGGGGCAGCGACACGCAGTGGACGTGTCCGAGAGTGTGCATGTCCCTGTACTCAGACGAATGGTGCATTGATTGACCAGAGAACCATTTGTCTCCTTCATGACGAATATGGACAATTGGTCTGGAACCATTTCACATCTGTTCGTGTTGACATGAAAGCGAATGCTGACTGTGCTGTGTTCTTTGGCGTGGACAGTACTTCCGGAGACCTCGGGAAATTCTAGGAATGAACCTAAACAGAGAATGAGGTCAGAGAGTGGTTATTGTGTCCACTATATGCTCAAGTTTGGGGTGGGGTTGTCACCAAGAGAACATACATAGATACTGTTTGCTAGATCACAACCCTTGTGACTTTAGCAGCAGAGTTCAATGTGCCACTTCGTTCCCTTTAGCTCCACTAGATGAAAGTTAAAGTACCCGCCATTCCTAATAAAACATTCATTTTGCTGTAAATATTATTGGGGTCACATGAGGTTTACCTCGTGTAGGTAACCTATACACAACATGGAAAACTATCCGATTCTTTTTAGTGAAGAGGTCACAATATTCCAAGTGACTTTTATATTTTATCCAAGAAACACACGAGTAAGAAAAAAAATAATGAACTTTGCACTATAGTCATGTTAAACACGTTGGACAGTTCTTGTGACTGCATGGTGTCTCGTGACAAGCTATGAGAACGAAGAAACAAAGTAACAGACTGATTACTTGTAGACACAAACATATATATTTATACAAACACCAAGACAAGGACAGGAAGGTAAGGAAAACTGCAGACTGCGACATCGGCAACTAAAGACTGAGTAGGAAGACTACAGGACATGAAGGTAAATATTAACAATACTTAATACTTAGCCAAAGTTATACTTACAAGACTGCTTACAATAAACTACTTCTTGCATTGCTGCAAGAATTATGCAAAGGTAGGAGCAGAAGGTAGTGCTGTCCATGTTTTGATGACAAGTTTTTGATGACAAGACCCAGACAAGCTGATGCGGACATACAGTGACAAAAGGAAGCGGTGCAATATTCTAGTTTCGTGTGTCATCCAGTTTTTATTTCCTTTCTACCTTGGGTTTAATACCCGAGCAACAGATACTAATATTGAGTAATTTTTGGTATTTTTTTATTAAAGGTTTATTCTATTTTCAAGTGTACATTGGAATAACTTAGAGTAAGGTTGACATATCTTGGTGGTGTTAAAGGTATCCTAGAGGCCTTTAAGAATATTCCACTTACTTTTATACATTTAAATAACTTTTAAGTAGTCTTCCAGCGCGCAAGACAACAGAAACTTGTAGTTTGGCGGCCCGGTTACTAGCCATGATCCGCATAAAAGTTGTTTTTAAAATGTGTAAAAGAGGAATGCATTTAGAAACAGATCGAGATTATCGTTGATAATGCACGCACAAGCATCAAACCTCGTTCATAACAATACTCCTGCAATTTTTATGGTTGTGTCCTTTGTCCAACAATTTTTACTCCTCTTATTTACTTGTTATCTGAATTGTACAAGTCAATTTTAACTGGTCTTTATAATTATATATATATATATATTCTAATTTGATTATGTGTACACCTATCAATATGCCATAATGACTGAGATCACATGTTCACACCCTAGCTGGAGCTGAGTTCTGATAGGAGTAATGAGTCCATCAAGCAACCTCTCTCTGTCTCACTCACACGAACACACACACACAGTGCCCCTTATCTCTCTTTCTTCATGTCCACATTTATTGATAGAAACTGGGTATTTTGCGACCTGTTCGCGAATGTTCTACACGCGTGAAACTAAGTCTTCCTATGCAGGTCTTTAAACATGTCCACACGACATGATCATAAACACTGACATCCACAATAGCATCCTTCCGGTAGCAAGTGAAAGTGTGTCGCAAGTGTTACTCATTAGTAAATATTTTCATGGTTTTTCTTTTTTTTTTAACTGGCAGAAGACAAATAAGGTTTTGTTTGCTGAGATGAGAAGCACTGTGACTCATATCCCAGACTCACCCACGCAGTCGCTTTATTGTTTCAGCCCTGACTGTGTGACTGAGCAGTCGTCACCATGAGGTTGGCTGTCAAGCTCCTGATGATTTGTGTTCTACCATGGTTCTACCTCTCACCTGGACAAACTGCAGGGGGTGAGTTGAAAGTGTATGACAAGACTTTATCTTGATGACAGTCTCTACGATCTTTAATACAAGATGCGAGTAATAGGAATGATATCGAAAATATAAAAACTGATCGGCCAACATGTTCAAAGCTTCTCACAAGTTACTCCAAAGTAACTGTCTCTTGTAAATGTTTTAAATAATTTTTATTATGACAAGGTGACTTTATTCTGCATTAAACACCTCTGGGTGGTCCATCAGAATGTCTAGCACTGTTATGTTGTGATATGAGTTGTTTGTGAATTGAAGCATTATTGTGAAATATATTACTCTTTGTCCATTGTGCTTTGTCATTATGTTAATTATTATCCACACAAACAGTTGGGTAAAGAATTAATTCGACCCAAGTGAGATGGAAGAAACATTCTGGTTTATTAATCATATTGTTAAATCCCATTTATATTTTATAGCTGTGTAAACACATTTTGTCAGGGATGTGTCGACATGCAGTGTTTATATGTCACAGACGTGTCAACATGCAGTGTTTATATGTCACAGACATGTCAACATGCAATGCCACAGCAGCAGAGGTGACAACAGAAGCCACTGTCACGTGTCTATTTCCTGTTGACATCAGAAGGTCCCTCCTAGGATTCCGAGTTGAGCACTATAAGCGTGATTTAAATGAAATAGGCGAGTACATTCTTCCAATAACAACAGGGAAATGTCTGGGTTGAAAGTCAATTAACGCTGTTGTAATTAACATCACTGTCAGTTTTTGTTTTGTTTTTGTTTTTGTTTTTTTTACGTTTACATGTATTCTGCACGTGATTCTCACCTGATTACTCAATCTGTCTTACGATGTTTCTGTTCCCATTATTCTTGTGTTTTGTGTTTATCATTGTCAGTAATTAGCACTCATTATTCATCGTTGTGTTTTATGTGTCGATTCTTATACGTTTATGTCTATTATGTCAATTTTTATTTTCTGCAGTTAATGTAGCAGATTGTATGTGGACAAATGGAAGCCTGAATTGCACGGTGCCAAGTGGCTATAAAGTGGGTAACTCGACCTCGGAGAGTTTTCAACTCAGAATACCACATTTCCTTGCAAATCATACTGGAGATTATTGGTGTGACTTGGACAACCACTTCAACAAGAGCTGCACACTACATCAGCGTAAGTACAACTCCTCCTCGTTATTATCACAATCATCGTCAGAATAAAACTTCGGGACATTTGACCAGAGGATACACTTTTGGTGAATGTCTCTTTGCCGACTTTTTCTAGACAGATGTGTTCTTCTCTCCACAGTAAACATTTTCGATGGAACAGTGTAAGTATTATACATAAACAGTGTAAGTATTGTACATACAATACTCGCAACTACCAGCAGGTATAATATAAATTGTTTGAGTTATATGTTGATTGAAATAAAACTAAAATTAAATGGTCTTTTAAACTATCTTTAACGTTTATATTTTGCTAAATTCTAACAGTCTGATCTTCATAAACTGCGAATTACAGGTAAAAAGTCATCTGATGCTGTCTTATTGAACTGCTAATCGATGTCAATACACGTACTACATGCAGCAAATGAGCTTTACAATTTTGTTCTCTCTTATCAGTCAAAAACAAGTCCATATATTTAAGAAAGAAAACAAACTGGAGCAAACTATCAGTAGTAGAATAACATTACTAAATACATATCATGCACAAAGTTGTGTTGTGTTGAGACATAATCACTTTTCCTGTCAACAGTTGCAGCTACCACAAGTTCCCAAGAGTCTACTATCATCGTTTCAGCAGTGGTCACACCTGCGGCTGTTTTATTGATCATTCTCATCATCGTTATCGTCATCATCGCTGTTACACAATATCGCCGTCGAAAAAAGTAATTATTGCTAGTGTGCCGAACGAAACTAAATATTGGTATTAGCTTTGATTATTTTTTTCTTTTCAGCAAATAAGTAGTTTCGTGTGTGTGTGTGTGTGTGTGTTTGCGTGTGTGTGTGTTGACGTTTCGACTACCATGGCTTGTATTCAAGCGAGTCTTGTTGCTTTTTTTTTTTTTTAAAGAAGACACATGAATATTTCACGAACGCCGGGTCCCGATGACAATGACATCCCCAACACAGATCAGAGGGAGGAGCTGATTGATCAAAGGTTTCATTTTCATGTTTCTCATTTTGACTAGAATCCAAATCCGTGTATCAATACCGCGCCGTTCAAACTATACTTCCTTCTCTAACGGCTAAAACATAAGAACGGTTTAAACATTTGTTTGTTTGTTTTTTACAGACAAGAGTGTGGGTCTGACAACAAACTTCCGTCAGTAAGATCCATGGCTACTACAAGCTGCGAACCCTGCAATGAAGGGCTGACAGCTTGTGAAGAACAACAAACACCGTGAGAATCTTTGTTTAGAAGGAGGGAGAGACAATTACTGTTTTGCTTCTTTCTTTACCTCCTTGATTTCTGAGATTAAACTTTTCTACGGAATCTCTCTTTACATCTCTGGGTTGTCTTGCTCTCTAAGACACTCGTACAGTCGTACATGGTGAAAACACATATACAGACCTACAGACACGTGTGGTAGTAACCACCAGAGAATTTAGTTAACTTTTGGTATTTAGCTAATGCTGGTATTCCTTCTCTAAAATGAACATGCAAATAAAAATTCTTGTCAACGAAATAAATAAAATAGGTGGCATTTAACTTCAGAAGACTCAACAAGAGTATTTTAAAGTCTACACGTGCGTATAAACCAAACACAAAATATGATCACAACCATTAATTTCATGTGAAAGATCAACCAAGAAGAAAATTGTACCACGCGATATGTCTTGTTCCTGTCTGACAGGGCGCCTACAGACAAATTGTACATTGTTTTCATAAATCATGGCTTTTTAGTGTGTGTGTGCGTGTTTGCACGTAAATATTTATCTCCTGCTCAGACTCGTCAACACTAATGAAGTCTCGAGCACATCCCTGACGAGGGAGTCCACACACGCTGACATCATCACCGCCGTGACTACATTGTGGTAATGTTTAGTTCGTCTTTCTACACCAGTAGAATCCTATTCTACAATAAACATTTTAAAATGGGAAATAGAAGTGCAAAGAAAGTAATACTTCCTTTCATTGTTCCAAAAAATTCCCTAGCTTGCATTCTTTGTGTATTTATAAAAATATATTTCTAAATATATAAATATTTACTTTATTCAGTAATTTCTTAAAAGTACTCACAACTTTTAATATGACTTTGACCTTACTCTCTTCAGATCTGTAAATAATAAAGTATTTTTTATACTTGGTTGTTTTTTTTCAGTTCTAGTGTTGTAAAACAAAACACAGCGACCAGAATTTCCTGTCAGCTGGATGCCGATGGTTCTATAAAACTTGTGTATGAGACAGGTTTGGCAGGAGTCAACCCCGAGCAAGAACCACTCTGTGTCGGGCAACTGCAAACCCAGTCAGCATCCCCCTGTAAAGTACTTGCTGTACACCAGGAACAAACAAGCCTGTCTCCTGATACAACCTGGTCTGTAGATAATAAGCAGAGTGAAGAAAAAACAAGGTAGGACAAATAAAATTACTAATAAAGAGGCCAAAATACTAACAAGAAGTTTAATATACTAAAGATTTTTATACATTACATACTAATTTATTAAAAAGCACGTATTATACTAAAACGTCTATGATACAATAATATTATTAGCCTAATCATTAAACTCTCATATGCTAACAAAGTCTAATATGATAACAAAGCTTTACGAACAGTAGGAGGCTCTTGGTTATGATGACCACAGATACAAAGAGGAAAAGATAACACAAAACAAGGGTAAACATTAGAAACTAATTATTTCTGTGCAATTAACTAGAAATAAATAAAACCTCATACTGCTATTGTTACATGATACCGTCTAGAATGAGTTTTTAATTTCAGCATTGCTGTTCAAGAGGAAATAACCTCGATTGTTCACATGAGAAACCCTGATCCTAACACCTATGAATATCCTCTGGAGGAGGACAGGTACACCGTTCCTTAAAAATCATGCTTGATATGGTTACTATTTATGCCATTAAGTGTCCCAGACATATACAAAATGTTGTGATATTGCTGTATATGTTTAAAACGTGCAATCAGCGACACACATCCCTTATTTATTTCCTTGCTGACCTGAGAGCGAGATAGATTAAGGGGAAGTAAACATAAACCTTGCGTTAGGACATGTGGAGTGCATGAAAACAGCTCGGTGGTCTTCCCTTAGACTGTGTAAATACATAAATATTAAGTACAAAGCTCATTAAGTCACATAAACAAGTCATCTACAGAAATTTCTTTAAAAGTAAAAAGTAAAACAGCTTTCGTTAGAGCCACATCAGGATGCAGTTTATTGCAAAATCAGGAAAGTCAACACCTTGAACAAATCCCTGGAAATTGTATTTTTTACTTTTAGTCTCAGACACTTTGAGAAGCGTTGGTTTATTTTCTACATTTCATGTCTTAGCCTTTAGTTGGAAGATTAGACTTTTTTTTTTAGCTTAGTAAGGTGCTTTATAGTCTATAAATGTATATTCTGTGTTTCAGCAGCAGCTTGGAGGAAACATACAAACTGAAGATGCTGTCCATGTCTGATGACAACAGTCTCACAAAACCTCTTCATCTTTACTCCTCTTAATATTATATTGCTGCTGTGTACTTTACAAGTGGTATGAATATTTGTACATATTAGAGTGGGGATGAATGAATCTTTGTAGACAGTACTAGTGGTCATGGATGTGTCTGTGTACACATTACTATATTTCTCTCTCTATATATATTTGTAATGCATTTTAATGCAATGACCAATAAGACACTACTGTTAGTACAACCAGTTCCATTACTATATCTGCATGATTGTATAACCATTAAAAAAATTAAAAAATAGTTTTTGTAAGAAACATTTATTTGTTATTAAATAGCTTTTTGAGTGCTTGCATTGTTCATTGTCTCGTGGAGACAGGAAACACCTTTAGGACAATTTCATTATAGGTTCTCAATTCGGATCGGAATAAAATAGTTTGAGAACTCGTAGCTTGGGGATAGGAAACACGCCCTAACAACCAAGGATGAGAGCAGCCGGAGGAAGTCAAGGGTTTTTGGGGAAAGGATCTCAACTACGATATTGTACATACAACGGGAAAACGAAAGCAATTTAGTCACAACAAAGTTTCGGACAGACGGTGGGATGCGGAAAGCTGTAAATTTGTTGTTGCCTACAGTTCAAGTGTTACATTAGCAGTCATTTTAATTAAAGCAAATTTACAACTCTTAACAACACAGTTATTACTTTAAAATCAGGAAGAACATAAAATGTCTGTGTATGAGTGTGCGCGCGTATATATTTTGTTTTCAAAAGAAATTTTCATTCCTTTTCTGTCTGTTGTCCAGGCGTTAACATTTTCCAACACAGAAAGATAGATCATTTAGCAGAAACATATCAAAATATATAGCTATACGTGTAAACATATTTTCTTGCATTGTCCAGATATTTACTACAAATGCTCTGGTAACATTTTCGGATGAAATGGAAAGCACGGATTTAGTTAAGGAACATACAATAGGAAGAAAAAATTGAAAAACTGAAGGAGGAAGTCAGGTCAGGCAATGTGTGACACTAACCCCAGTGTAGTGAATGTAGTGAGGATCAGCAAGCCCCAGGGCAGTGTACACAACAAACTTGTGATATAAACTTCCTGTTGTGTAGGACAGGATACTGGGTATGCTTCCTGTGCTCAAAGTTTTCGGTAACTTAGTAACCTTTGAACCCGCAAGTTAACCGCATTGTGTGCAATAATGTCCGAACTCAGTCTTACTGAAGTTGAATGAACATTATATTTTCACTTTCGACAATCATTCAGCAAACTGTTTTTGCAAGAAAAACACAAGCGATTTAATTCTCGTGAAGAGGCAATGTATGGACACTAATCTCACGAAACTTAAGCAGAAAGAGTGAAGAAGGTTACATACAAATAAAAAGACTGACTGTCTGAAGCACTAATAAACAAAGCAAGCAGATAAACGAAAAAGAATGATACTTAAGAGTAAAGAATGTACATCAATGCAGAGTAACATTCAATCGCGTTTTAACCTCCTTTCCTCTCCTCATTCCCAGCTCCATCTCTTCCTTTCCGAGACATCCCTCTCCTCTTTTTTCTCTCTCTTCAAATGTGATTTCGTCCTTATTAAATTTTCATTAGGTTTTTATTTTGTCTATCCCCACTCTTCTTTTATCTCATCTTCTACAAATTCTTCTCTGTTGTAGACTTATTTCTACGTTCTTTTTTCTTCCTTTTTTCATTCTTTCTCACTTCTCTTCCTATTGATAATTAGTGTAATTTTTATCTTTTCTATAGTTTGGCCACCAAATGAGGAGCTTTATTCATTGGACAAACTAGACAACAATAGAAACTATGTTACAATCGTGCTGGTATGTTGGCCTTAGTTTGGTGGGTACCGGAAACAGCTACAACTAAATGAAGGATATAAAAAGTCCAGGGTCTATTCAATGTCCATGTCAGTGTGCACATTATTATATTTCTCTCTATATATAGAGTCAGTGTAGGGCAGACACTTCATCAAAATCCGATCTTGTCGCTTGTTTTCTCTCCCGACCAAGACTCATGAGCACTGGAACTAACACTAGTGCTAGTATTATAGTAAACCGATATAGAGAAGACAGAGGAAGGGAAGGTACATTGTCTTTGTCTTCACTTCTTTTCCAAAGACATCAGCTAAAAATTAAGCCTGCTCCCCAAAGTCATTCGATCACTTTTAGGATCTTTTGCAAGATTGACAACTGGAATAATATGTGCATCTATTTCTGTCAGTTAAGATAAGAAATACAGCATACATAGATTTTTTAGAATTTCGGGTTGTGAGGTTTAGCAGGACAGTCAGGGTTCTCGGGGTTCTCAGGGTTTTCCAAGTTGTCCAGCGCCAAGGCCGTGTACCTGACGATCAGCTCCTTCTCCTTGTCAAAACACAGGCTCACAGGGTGCAGGTACTCTACAGAGCTCAGTGAGGAGGACAACCTGCCCATCATCTTCTGGTCCGCCATCTTTGTGTCTGGATGGAGGATCTTCACATAGGATCTCATAGCTCGTGGCTGGTGGCCACCTTCGGGATTGTCTGCGAAACAAAATCATCAATAGTGAAGTTAGTTAGTCCACGTCCATGGCTGGCTTCAAGAATATTTAAAAGACTCTTACTCAGACTAATTTCTCTCTAATTTATATTCTTTTCTCTCTTCATGCAGAGACTTGATCGGGAAAAGTCTAAGCGCTTTGGTAGACATGTTTGCCGTCAGTAGACACTGGCCACCCTTCAAAGACACACTGTACCTCCAGAGAGTTTGCTCTGCTGCTTTTGATGGTCTGGGATTTCGTCATAAATGTCGCTTGCCTGTTCTCTGGAGTCTGCAGGAGGAGGGGGAGCTTGAGGGCTGCTACATGCGGTGCTGACTCCTCCTGCCTGGTGAGCCTCCCTGAGTCTTCTTTGACCTGCAACGTGCACTTCATTATTCAGTCAGGGAAGCAGGAAGTGATTCCATACATAATTTTGTAAGCAGGAAGAATCATGAGAAAAAATCAAATCGCACTGATATAGCGAATGCTTGTCAAGACGATGATAGAGAAGACATTTTTGACTGACTACTCGCTGAAACATCTCATTCTTAGCGCTGTATTCAGGGAAAGTAACTCTTAGTTGCGAAAGAGGATAATAAAATAATAAGGTTGCGCTGAGTTGTTTATTATGTACCGGTGTAGACATCTACGTGTAGTTTATAGTTATATGTAGTTTATATGTGTGTAGCACCAGCGCCCGGCGTTTCTACCGAGGAAAGTCAGAGTATTTGTGAGCGAGTGCTTATTTGCGGACGTTAGCTAGAAAGTCTTGGGGTAACTGAGCAGGTGAGTGAAAGAATGACAGAGAGAGATGTAGACACACTGTTACCTCTTATGAGGTAGATCAAAGCTCCTGCAATGACCACTACCAACACAACGCCGACAAAAATGGCGCCGATGACGATCAGTTTGATGTCCAGACCACCGTCAGCATCCTTTTGATGCACAGCGCGGGTCATGTCGGGAAGGATGCTGTCAGATTCTTGGTGTTTGGGGTCTGGACCTTCAGTCGTCTTGTCTCTGTGCGAACCTGGACTCAGAGGATGTCTCCTACGCTCCTCTTCAGAAACTTGTGTAACTCGAGACACCTGGCCATCCGGGACTGTAGTCATCCGGTCTCGCGACCCGCCGCCATCTGGCACTGGAGTCACCTTGTCAGGCAAACGTTCGCCATCTGGCACTGGAGACATCCGGTCTAGTGACCTCTCGGCATCTGGCACTGGAGACATCCGGTCTAGTGACCTCTCGGCATCTGGCACTGGAGTCACCTTTTCTTTCGAAGGCTTGTCGTCTGGAACTGGGGTTGAGACCTGAGGTACTTGTGTGTCATTACTTCGTGGCTTATTCTCCTCTGGTTGAAACAAAGATTTGTAGGAGACAATGATGATGAATGATGAACAAACATTCACAATGAAATGTGTGAAAGAAAAACAGTTAGATACTAAGACAGTCTAATATCAGGAATGTGTAATCTATCAAGACCAACGCAGAGAAACATCTTCTAAGGGTTACTTAACATAACTCGTCGTGTCAGCTATCGCTCTCAGCACAACTTTCAAACTGAAGGACTGAGAGACAATAAAATACTAAAAATTCCCACTGGTTGTGCTCACACACACAGTGCACCATACCCTTAAATTACCTGATAACACACAAACCTTGTTTTTAAAGGTTTAGTCGGATTCAATTTCCTAATGATTAATTTAAGGTCAATGAAAAATAATATTTTCCCCAAGTAGTTTCCTGTCATCCTCAAGGCTCGCATGCAAATATTACCATACACATAGACGTTAGGAATGGATAAAGTTGTAACGCCTCAGCCAATGGGAGAGCTGGGAGCATAGGTCACGAGGAGTATCTGTGTAGGGTCAGGTCACGAAGTTGACCTCGTGCGTGACGATGCTCAAAGGCTCATTTTTCAGGAACGGAAGAGAACATTCGATCAAATTTTGGAAAATATTATGGCTTGGTGAGCTATTACCACGTATTGCACAATGCATCCTACTACACCTTTAACAGCTGTAATCTCCGCCAGCGACAGCACAACGGTGGGTGTCGTCACGATCTTATCGCAATAGGAAGGAACACCGGCACGTGGAGGTCAACAGCGGTGACCTGCGGTTTATGGTGTCATGTTAGATCCTGCTTAGTAGGCTCGACATACAATAGTAACACTTTCAACTGTGGAGAGAGCTGTATTAACGAGAAAAACTTGAGTTTTAAGTTACTTTAACTTGCACAGATGTTCTTACGAAAGACACAACGACTTCTACATTGCAGACAATGGTATTTTTGCTTCCTATTCCCTCGTCTGTATTTGGGTTTCCGTAGGTTTTCCGTTGTCGTTTTCCGTTTAAACTGTGACTCATCCACACGCACGTTCAGCTGCTGGCGGTTGCTCAAGCACAGAACATTTTCTTGACAAAGTATAAAGTCTCTGTATCTCAACTACCCTTAAAAATACCCGAAACGCCCACGCACACAGACACACACAAGCTAAGAAAAAAAAGCGGGAAGAGATAGAAAGGGTAACGGGTGTGAATGGTTATCTCTCTGTTTATTCTGACACAGAAAGCATTGCATCAAGCGAGTACAATAAAAATGTGTAAAATTAAGTAAGGAAAATTCTATCAATAATTTATGAGTCTTTATACATGTATGTAACTGACCCGTACTGACAAGGTTTCATAAAAAATTTGATTTATATTACACATAATTATTTTACATAACATCGTTACTACAAGAAGATCCGCTAAGTCAGGCTTGTCAAAACATGCGGGCATTTTCCCACCCGAGGTTCATACAGGTACGCCGCCCTGATGACAACAACGAGACTCATGCCAGCTCTACCTTCACGGACTGAAAGTTTCTCTGATTGAACGGGTGGATAAAGACAACATCAGGTTCGAACTTGTCCACCAGAGAAATGACGGGACAATATAGCGGGGAGAGAAGGAGGGGTAAAGAAGAGGTTGGGGAAGGGAGAGAAAGACGGAGGAACTTGGAAGCAAGTTTCAACTAACGGGGTTTCCCACCCATGTGGAACAAGGAAGCATCGTGACTTCCGAACTGCTAGCGACTCGCACTGCTTGCAGTGACCTTATCACTGAACCCTTGCTGTCGACATCGACTTCGGTAATCCTCGCTCTTCCTCCGCTATTTAAACTCTTATTGGAGTTTCCCCATGTCCTCCTCGTCACTTCACCGGCTACGGGGTGTGCAGACGACAGGGTATGTACAAGCTCTCTTCTAATTTCTTGTTATTCACTTACCAAAATGGTTACAAGTAAACATAAATCGAAATAAAATTTTAATTACAGGGAAATCTGTGAACGATATCGGTTTATGTCAAGTGTTTTCAGTTTCCACCCGGAATAATCTAATATACAGACCTTTGTGTTACCACAAGGAGGGGCTAAGTACTAGGGCTGGTGAGAAGGAGGAGTGGAAATTATAGAAAGTGAAAGATGGACAGAAAAGTGGGGAGGGGATAAGTACATACCAATGACACGAAGAGTGATCTTCTTTTCATTGTCGCTCGAAAGCTGTTCACTCCATGTCCATGTGTATAAACCGTCATCAGCTTTAGTCACACGTTTCAAAAACAGCATTTCGCCGGTACTCGAGGGGCAGTAACACGTCGATGACGTATCTGAGAGAGTACATTTCCCTCCTTTCAGACGAATCCTGCAGACCTGAGTGACCCGATTGTTGACCTTTTGCGTGACTTTGATGTTGAACTCGTCAGGGACCGAGGAACAGCTTTCAGTGTTCAGACTAAAGCGAATGGTGACACTTTCGTTCACTCTGGCTTGAACAATGTTCTCAATAACCTCAGGAAATTCTAGCACTGAACCTGCACATAGAATTATTTAAAGCCCCTAAGTAACGGCTCGTATATTTGTGATGTCAAATAAAGTAAACATGAACCACAGACGCTGCTTTGAAAAAACAAGCGACTTGTGGGAGCGAAACAATTAACTGGCAAGGTGAATGTGTGTAACCGTAGTTTGTACTCCTTCATTCATTCATAGAGAACAACTAAGGAAGTTTCGTGCATGAAATAGTTTAACATCAAGGACTATTTTTTCTAGAGGAAGTTGGCTGTATCTTTACTACCAAACCTGTGAGAAAAATGTTTGTAGAGAGAGGAACGGTTTTAAAATCTGGAAGGATTTAGAAGTAGGAAGTAATATTCCAGGAAGAAATTAGCTGGACATGATATTGATGTAGGTGCAGCACGTATTTTAGCAGATAAAGAACTGAGAAAATTTAAGTTAATACAACGATAACATGAAATTCATGTATATGCAAAATATTCAGTATATTATTGCATTATGCACTAAAGTACTAGCGAATTCTGCACAGTTCTGCACAGTTCTCCCAACTACGTTTATGTTTTTTTTCCAATTTCATCGGAATGTGTTGTATAAAGGAAAAACACTGTTTTTGTGGAAAAAAGTTTTATTTTTCGGAATTCTTTAAAACTGATCACGTGAAAGAAAAATTAGCCAACAATTTCAGTAATAACTGATGAAAAGTTTTACCAAAATAGTTAATGATTTGCATGGACGGACGGACAGAGTGACAAAAAAACTACACACACACACAGACTGAAGGATCACAAATGACCAGAGTCTGATTCCAATTATATTAATCTTTGTATAAAGTCAAAATTATACCGAAATTTTTAATGCGTTTTATGTAAAACATGAACCTTTCATTTACATGGGGGATTTTTATGTACTCACAAGTCGGCCGACAGTAAACAGTCCCTCGCATGATGGCCAGAATCATGCAAACACAGGAGAAGGACGTCCTCCCCATGTTGCGGCGATGAATCACCAATTACAACTGTAAAGTTCATGCAAATCCCTTAAGTCCTTTGTCTCAGTGTCCAACACTACTGGGCAGGATTCCAACGACACTAGTGGGGGTCGAGGTTACCTCCTTGTTTAGTGGGGGGCAGGAAGACAGCCCTCACATCTTCTGCAGCAACAGCAACAACTGCATGTTACTCTCGCGCATGCACACGCAACGCACGCACACACTCAGACACAACTCTTATGTGAACTTGGAAGTCAAAGTAAAACATTCTAAATATTGCTTTGCAAGAAAACTTTCAATTTAAATTTACATTTTTAAACGATTTTTTAAACACAATAATTCAAGAAGAACTATATGACACAATTTTCTATATCTCTATAACAAAAAAATTTATGTGGTCTAAACCAGGGATGCCCAACCTACGGCCCGCGGGCCATATCCGGCCCGCGACGCGGTGCCATCCGACCCGCGAAACTTCTGCCCACAGTGCAGGAAATCGGCATGTTAGTAATAAAAGAAGACCTTAAAAAAACGAAAAAAGGAAGAAGAAGTATTTATCCCCACGTAGGGGCGTCTCTCAATCTTTTTTTCGATGGACGAACATTTCGATTCAGTGCTCCGACTTGGTGTCTCTACGATGCAGCCGGACATTCAGAAGTTGGCTTCGGGTAAACAACTTCAAATATCCCACTAATTAGTACATAATTAATGGTAAGTACAACTTGTTTCTAATAAAAAATGGTATCTGCTCTATTTTTTTTTCTTTTTTTTGTATTTTTGCGGTGAAGTGGCCCGCGACACGGCTGTTCGAAATTGACATGGCCCGCAGGCCGAAAAAGGTTGGGCATCACTGGTCTAAACAATTCTAAGTACATAGTATATATATATAAGACGAAAAAAATTGCACATTGACTTCAGATTCTTTGTCCTTTATGTACAATGTAGTGTGCTACTATGACAACAAAATGGAGTACACTCTACAATTTAATGCGTTACATTTAAATGCAATATATTTTTATATTAATATAATTAAAAATACAAACTTACAGTGAATCTTACTTGAACATAAAACGACACAGCACTTCAACAAAATATTGACTGTAACATCTGTGTCCTGCATTGGGTCTGCTAAACCAAATGTTGTGACCTTTTGCCGAGTTTAATTATTCAAAATAGGTTCCGTGTTACTGCAAACAGGATATCAATGTGAGTGAGTGTGTAACGACTTCTTGTTGCTGCTGATGTTGCTGATGCCCTGTAAGATAACATCTTTCTTGTTGCGATGTTTGATAGATGTAGCTACACCAGGATAATGCTAGTGTTCAGATGTTTTATGTCCGTTTTCTCTGAATGTAACCTCCCAGCACTATGTTGCCCCCGAGTGGCCATTGTTCACATTACTACTTTTCTTTCTTACAGCTGGTCTTTTTTTAACTCTCTTTTAATTTCCCATTTCTAATTCTGTAACACTGACACAGTTTCCGACGGAAGGACAGACTCGGGTGACACACTCCACTCTCATGGTCTTGTATAGTCTGATGTCTCTTGTGTCGTAGACGATGAAGTAGAGGAGGACAGCACTGGTATCATCATGAGAGTTGTTATCGTTGTCACAATCATCGTTGCACTACAGTGTTGCTGCTTGACTCTTGGACAGCTGACAGATTGTGAGTAAATACATTGTTGTCTTTCTTTATATTGCTTAATGGACATTTGATGAGAGTTGGTTGAGTGACAAAAATACGTTCTCAGCTCAGATAACAGGATGTAGAAACAAAACTGCTTGATAATCACAAACACCGGGAACCAGGAAGGACATGACCTCAGATCATGGACTCCACGCTCACTTTAATCGTTTGTTGTAAACAAAGCTCAGTCCTAGGTTGCCTCCCTTATTCCAAAGAATGTAAAAGTCGAGATGAAAACTCAAAAAAGTTTTATTCATCGTATAAAAGTGAAACAATGAATAATGTCTAGTCCTCGTAAATAACAAAGTAGACTGAAAAAGGCACACAAAAAACTACCACAAGATTAATACATCTTGATATCAAACTTTATGTTGTAGCGAGGGTAAGATGCTCCGCTCCAGCAGCAGAACCGACGAAGGAAGCTACTGTCACGTGTCTCTTTGCTCACGACATCAGACAGAACAAGACAGACTTTATTGTCCTTCACAATGAGAGTGAGTTACAGAGGGGACAGGACAGAACTCATCAGATGAGTATGTCCTGCTAGCTGAGTCTTCACTGACAGACTGTGTGCTTCCACATTGTTCTGGGAATGTGATGATACTGTTTCTTTGTTTTCGCCCTTTTTTCCCCTTTTATATTATTATTTGTACGGTAAGCTGCCTCTTTATCTCTCATCCATTCTCTCTCTTCTCTCTCTTTCTTTTCCGCGCTCTCTACCGTTATGCGTTTTGCGTATATGTTACACCCTTATGGTTGTGTCTTTTGTTATCGTTAGTAATATTACCAAGAACACACTAAGTATTATAAGCTAGGTTACCAGCAAATGTTGAACAGAGCATGCTTCAATCACAACACACGACTATAGATGGTTACACTGCGTCACTATGATATAGTGATTATGTCATTCCCAGGTAAAGTGGCAGACTGTATGTGGGTCAACGAAAGGCCGGACTGCTCAATGAAACCAGGTTATAGACATGAGGAGCAGGATGTGACCTCAACAAATTTTACACTGAGAATACCGCACTTTCTTCAGAATCACACCGGACAGTACTCGTGTCACGTAGTTGGCCATGAATTTGATACTTGCTTACTACAAAGAGGTGAGTAACATCGTCACAGCCACCATCGTTAGCAGCAGCAGCCATGATATTGGTCACGTGATACGCGACATTCCAACGATATTCATAATAAATGACGAAGGTGACAGAGGCCGGGGTTCTGTCTCTTACACTGGATTTATGAAAAGATTTGTTTGCGGGATTGGTGATTTGAACAGTGAGTGGGGTTTGTTGTCCCTACAGTATTGATGGCTGACGAATCGTCATTGTCAGGTGGGACTACAACTAGGGCACCGGAGCGCGAACAGTCTGTGACTACCAGTCTTCTCATTATAATAGTGTCTGCGACAGGGGCGGCTATCACTCTGGCATCTGTGGTTGTGATTGTCTACATTGCTTATAGATGGTAAGTCAACCGATTACTTATGTTAAAGTTCATATTATTTGTAAATGATAATCTAAAGAGATCATTATTACTAATGCTGTCTTTTTTAAAATTAGAATTAACTCGAATAACACATTAAATACACTAACATGAGCCCTCCCCCAGCACACACACTGGCATCCTTCAAATGTTCCTCTATACGCTTAATTCATAGAAACCCAGCAGGCTAAACTTCAAGGTGAGGAGAGAATATTCTTTCCTTGACGAGAATGTCAACATGATAATAACAGTAATTATATGCTAATTATTTCTTGCATGTTCAGTTTCCAGAAGACGAAACGTGAACGAAGGACAAACAATATACGAATGACAGGGAGAGGAGAGCAAGAAAGTCAGAACCTTGTGGACGGGGGCCAGAGCGAGCGGACACCCACCCCTGAGACCAACGGTGGTCAGCACGCTGACGTCACCACACGACTCCTGAGTGACGTCGACAGGTCTGTGCTTCATCGGTGCTGCTCCAGCATCCAGCAAGAGCAGATGAATGGGTACGGAGATACAGGAGCCTAGTTGGCGAAAATCCGTATACTACAGAGTACTATTCCCAAATATTAGAACCTTAAATGTCATATTGTACTTGTTATTGTACAATTAAAATTACTCAATAGTCACATGGTTCTATAAATAGCGTCCTGACATTTTACCTTTTATTACTATCTTTACTTTCTACTGTCTATGAAAACACTGATATCTAGCAGCATAATAATGTTTAAGAATATTTATTTAACCTATAAAGCATTAGTTTATAATTTAAGAAAATAAGCTTGATGTCTTCATTAATATTCAAAAAATATCTGGATGACAGGATGAGTTGTTCTGACTGAGGTCGAACGAAATACACAAATATTGGAAGAATTTATTAAATTAAAAAGAAACTCTCTTTTGACAACAGTCAGTGCAGCCAAGGAAAAAACCGAGGAACTGTTTGTGACTGCTCGAGGCACTCGCCAGCCCCCGCTGGGTACGTCACGCTCGGGAATCATGGGAAATGTGGCGGTAGTGACGTAATGCGTAGTGTCCAAGGGAAAAGTGTCTGTTGTGAAGGATGTCCGACGATGAGACAAAGCAAAGTTACTACGATCCACGAGCACAAGCTAGATGACATCCTAGATGACGACAAAATGTTCAGGTAAGTGTCACCACAAGTTTAAGGATGCTAAGTGATGTCCCTTTGTCTAAGCAGCTAGATGGCGCTAGCTTCTGTCGTGTTCAGTCTTTTCGTTGCACTGGCCTGATAAACATTTACTATTTTCTTTTAAATTTTAGCGACGAAGAGTCATCTCCAAAGAAGGAACATATGAGCACACCTGGAAAGAATGCCTTCTACTCCACATGTCACGTGTGTCAGGACAAAATTAAGGTTCTTCACTGGGGACAAGACATAAACGGTCACAAAGGTTACATTGTGTCGGAGGAGGCAAACCACTCGCATCACGATGATAAGGTAAAAGATCTACAACTCCTCCCAAAGACAGTCGTTGACATGACAGATGTTAAAGATATACAACACATAATATCTACATAAGTACAGAGTTTATTTACACAGAACATGTCGTGTGTCTTGCCTCTACAGGTCCTTGCCACAGTTCGTATGCGAGATGAGAGTGAACCCACACTGCGGCCTGTTGAAACTGTTTACAATATTGAATAAGAGCTTTGCGAGATTGGTAAATAAATATTCTTTACTAAGAATCTTTATTGTATGTATCACATTTGTAGACGTGTATCGCCATTAACCCTGGCCTCTCTATAGAAATCCCTTTGTCACGTGTGTCTATGTTGTATGCTGTAGACTGTATATATGCTGATGTCACTCATAATATTTTCAATATTACAAGCACATTATAACAGGGATCACAATCACCTTGCTCTTGAGACCAGCTCTGTGTGTGTTTATTTTGTTTTTGTTTTGTTTTTTGTACAGCGCTTTCAGCCTCATTTTGATTATGAAGAAAAGCTCTATAAAAATAATCTATTATTATTATTATTATTATTATTATTATTATTATTATTATTATTATT
>SRHC01000551.1:123553-257475 GCA_004794325.1 Pomacea maculata | reverse complement strand
GTTCGTTAACCGAAAAATTCGCTATCCGAGGCGTTCGCTAACCGAGGTTCCACTGTACACACCAGGAAAACAACGATTGAAGTACTGCTTTCATGTCAATGTCTAAATAATATAAATAAAATGCTAAGCGTGGCAGATGTGACATGCACAGAAAGTAGAGTGCAGAGTACAACAAGATAATCACCCATACTCTGGAGGTTAATTCCGCCGATAACAATAAATGATCGACCACTACGATGAGACAAGAATCGATCTCGGAGTTTATTGTTTTGAAAAAATGCCATGGTAAAGAACATGGCTATATTATGTGATAAAATATAACTTGATATTTAAGGAATAAACCCAAGATGAACATATTAAACGATATGCGGCAATGTATCTTTCCGTTAGGAGTCAGCATGATCTCTTGCAATCATTCTACGAACATCATTTAATTGAAATCCACAACGATGAAGCAAATCGTCAACGTCTTATTATATCGCATCTTTCTCTTCCATGAAACCGATTCTGCAATTTTTATCGTTGAAACTAATTTAGAAGATGTTTTAAATTATGAAGAAAGAAACACTTAAAACGTCCTATTCAAATGACAGCGATTTTATTAAAATATTTCTATATTTAATTCTTTAAAACAGTTTTACGATTTTTAAAAACAACGGAGAGTCGAGCAATATTGTTTATAATGTAAAAAGATATATTAAAATTAACAAGTTGATACCACGTGTCCTCATAATAAAGGACCTTTTTGAAACTCAGGGTAATAGTTCGATATCACTACAGCGGTTTCTACTTTTTAAATAATACTGTCCCTCTATTGTTTAAACGTATTTTTCTCGTTTTCTTCTTTTTCATACTGAAATAAATATATTTTAATAATCGAGTCAAATACATAAGCTTTCGGCTGACAGACCGATATAAAAAGAAATGGAAGACGACAAGAAAAGATAGACTGGCGATAGACGGACAATAAAATTGGTGGAAATCTTAAATTAAAATGGGCAAATATATGGACGAAAGAAATTAGCGGAAAGGAAGGAACAGATAAGATAATGAAAAAAATGAAAGATAAAGATAACTGAAGCTGAGTGAGTGTGTGGACGGGTGAGTGAGCGAGTGAATGAGTGACGGCATCAAGAAAGTAGAGGTGACAGGAAGGGGGGATTAAACAAAAAGGCGTTAATTAATAGAAAATGTCTTGAAAGAAATGACAGACTCAAATACACACGATAGACAAACGCAACGAAGACTGACTTCCATGCTGCCATGAACATGAACTCGCCTTCTACTTCCTACCAAACAAATCGCTAGTAATGAATGAGAATACTCCTACTCAATGCATAATCAACATGATCTCGTACTTGAAAGCATAATTATAAAGTGAGTTATCATAGGTTATTAATCTTTGACCCTCGGGATGTGAATATTAAGGTTTTTGTTACACTTAACGTGCCCTTGCATTATCTTGTCTCACTGAGGCCACAAGTCTGATCACAATCACAGATATTCATCTACAAAATAGAAGCGAAATATAATTACTCTGATATTTAATTGTAGACTAATTTAAGATGTTGTGAGTCAGCAGCAATCATCATTATCCATTGTCTGTCAACCGTTGACCACCAGCCATGCTGGCTCGCTGGTACCGGTCCTTCTAGACAGAGACTGGCATCAGAACATGTCCGTCGTTGTCTTTGATAACTAAAATTTTGTGTCCACTCTATGGAGAAAAAAATCTTCAGCAGTTGGTAGACCTTCATGCTGTCATCTGTCACTCCCTCCCCTATACTCGGTGGTTTCATCAGGGTTACTTGTCAAGGCACTCCATTGAATACAGAGATCTAGAATATTATTTGTGACCAGAGTTGCTTCTTTCATAGACAGTGTCTGCATCACTGTTGACCATACGAAGGGTGGCATATTTATGTCCATTTTTTAAAAATCATTGCTAACAAAATATGATATATGAGAGCTTTCTGTTTGAAGATAATAGGTGACAGATTGCTGTCCAGTTATGTCACTGCCCAAAGATGTCAGATAACTTACCGAAAATGATAGATACATGCTTTTTCCAAAGACGATATATGAAAGACAGCTGACCAAACTGATGACTTGCTGCTGACCAAACGAATTGATGGACAGGAAGTACAAACAACAGACTGCTGTCAACACATTACGGAGGACCAAGAGATTGCCGTTCATACACAACAGCTCGTTCAGAGAGGGTCTGGTGATTTATCCGTGTCCCTTCTCTTGTCATACAGACTAGACTGTTAACTTCACTACTTTGCCTCAAGATCCACATCTGTCGACCCCAACTCTTCTACAACACACCTCTCTAAGCCATCGACACAAAATAAAGACTTTATTTTATGAATGAATGAATGTCTTCTTGTTTACAATATTTTGGTAGTTTTGAATCTCAGTCATTTTTACTTCTGCGCTGTACACATAATGATTGACAGAAGTACCAGTGATGATGCGTGGATGCATGTGTGTGTGTGCCTGTGTATGAACATACATTTGTGTGCGTGTGTATATATATATACGAGTAAAAAGTTTTGCCAGTGAAAGTCTTTGAATCAGTGGGTGTGCCTTTGCCTTATATATTAGATGGAAATAAGTGTTTTGTGTCAGTGTTTTTTTAAAATATTAATCTGTCATAAAAATAAAGTTAATACTCTCAAATGTCGGTGCCACACCCATCCAATAGATACAGAACATGAAAAAAACAGCGGAAAATTAGGTAAGTTTTATTTTTACAAAAATTAAAAATCTCTGCTACAATATCTTTGTTTTGGCTAAGACACACAAACGTTTTCTCGAAAATAGAATCTTGTGCCTTGTGAAATTACAGAAATGTAATGATTTTGATGTAAACGGTTGAAGAAACAAGTAAAATAAATAAATGCCAATATTTGTAGTCTTCATCTTAAAGTTTTGGTTTCGACCGGTACCGCAAATGCTGGCAACTGAGTAGTCCAAGATAATTCCCAGCTCTCAAAACTGTTCATATATTTGTGTACATTTTTATGTCAGGGACAGAAATTTACCCGAATGTAAAGTTTACAGACAGAAAACTTTGAAGTCGATAATGGTACGTCATGCTTCAAAGACGAATTGATTGGCTAAAGTGACTCGCTGCCTTTAAAAAGGTTTGTCAGGGTCTGTCACAGACACCTGCGAAAACAGAAGAACCACGAAAAATATTTTATGTCCGAATGTATCTGTGAGAAAAAAAATGTAGAATCGTAAGTTTTTTGTTACCTTTCTTGTCGCCTGCAAAGAGAACTCGTTGTGACCAATAGCTACGCGAATCTTGCGAACACTCAAGATGTCGAGTGCTGGAAATTTCACCATGGAAACTGTTTTGTCGCAGGGAGGACTTGTAGCAGGTAACGTCACACAAAAACTGAGCACAGGTGACGTTAGTGACGAGGTCAACAAGAAAACCCGTTTGGTGTGCGCTGGTTTCATCGGACTTTTTCTCAGTATGGTAGGCATGCCAACCAACTTCCTCAACTGTCTCGTGTTTTGGCGCCAGGGACTCCGGGACCGCATGAACCTTTGTCTCTTCTGTTTGAGCTTGGTCGATTTGACCCTCTTAAGTCTAAACCTCGGCTTCAGCATCGTGGATATTTTCTGCGACTTAAACGTGTTTGGTTTCGGGGACGAACAATATTTGCTGATGACGAAGTATATTCTCGGAGTGAAGTATGCTTTCCGAGGCGTGTCGGGATGTTACACGGTTGTCATCGCCGTCGAGCGCTGCGCGTGTGTTCTCTTCCCGCTCCACGCTCTGTCGCTCATGCGGACCAGAACCATGGGCTTCATCCTGGCCGCCATCTTAGTTATCCTACAAGCTGGTTACCTCACCATCCCGCTTAAATTCGACGTGGTGAGTTATGAGGTCAAAGGGGAAGTGTTTTGGCGCCTGGGTCAGTCGAAGCTGTCTTTGACCAATCAGTACGCGTTTGACTTGATATTGTACACCATTCTCAGCGTCAGCTTACCATTGGTGACATTCGTGCTGGTCTCCTTAGCAACGCTCGTGACGGTAGTCAAGCTAAGACTCGTCTTGAAGTGGAGAGGAAAAACCAGCTCTACTTCCGGGGAAACCCACGGCCACCAGACGGCGCTGACCAGAGTGTTGATCGTGGTGCTGTGTCTGTACCTCGTGACCATGCTGGCGTTTGTAGTCTACGTGACCGCGCATCTTCTTATTCCGGATTTTTCTCTTTTTGGTCGCTTAGTCAACTTGTACATGACTTGTAGCACCGTCGTCAACGTCTTCGCCCACGTCAACAGCTGCTTTAACTTCTTCGTTTACTACAATCGCTCGACCCGCTTCAGACGCGATCTAGCGTCTCTGTGGCGACATCTAGCGGCACCGCGTGCGGAGGACATCTCTTCCTCAACCTTGAGCTCGTAGTCTGCAATCTTCAACCTCTTCCATAACTACAGTTCCTCGGTCCTCGTCACAACCAACCACAGGTCGCAATGGCAGCATCCAGCATCAACTGTTGGGAGAACGTCACTTCCTGTGGCTTGTGTTAACACAATGCAGTATAAATGGAAAGTACTGTTTTTTGTTTTCTGTCTTTACATCCTTCATGCATGCTTTCGTGTAAAAATACACGCTGTCTACATTCCTGCTCGATTACAGAATGTCTTAAAGGATATTAAATCTTCTATTGTCATAGCCATGCATAATGTCTAAAACACAAATATGGAATCTCAGGAACATGACCTAATGTTTTAGTATTGTTATTATGCTTTAATCATCTAAAAGCGAGACTGGCTGGCGCGCACACCTCTGGTCGCACGCGCGTACATATTTAGATATATTAATGACGGAATAAAGTGTGTTTATATCATCATTAAAACATTAAAAAAGGCAATACTAATTGCTGTTAGGCGTATGTTTTTTTTTCAAATTAAAAAAAAATTTCAGCTAGACTTCCGTTGCAAACCGATGATTAAACGAAATAAATTGGAGGTTTTAAAGTTAATTATATAAACTTTAACAGAACGTGAATAAAGCGCATGTTCGTAACATAAGGAACAATTTAAAAAAACAATAATTGTTTAATCAACACGTTCAAATAACAAAAACAGTTTTGTACGCGTGGCTCTGGTGAGACGACATCAACAGGAATTTACCTGCCAATGGCCAATCTCTTGCTAAGCAGCACCCAACCTTGTAAAGATTTTACACTCCGAACTTCCGCGAAGGTCTGTCATCAAAGAGACGACAAGTAAGAGAAGCAGATGCTATAATGCAGAACTGAGAAAATAGAATGGTGGGAGATATAAATAAACAGTTGTAAAGAAGCCGACGCAAAGGACAATAAGGAATAGTAACAGATTTTTTTCTCCAGCAACACAAACACATGATCGTAACCAAAATGGTGTAACCATTGTCATATAAATGCAAAGGAATGTATTCCAAATAAATAAACAGAAGATAATACTTTGAAAAAAAGATGAAACGCTTACTGAATGATTTTCATTCTTGCTTATCCGCTACATTTATTATTTACTCTCGATTGAGTCCCACGAATGTCTGTCGCTTCATCATATGCAATGCAATCAACGATGTTTATTGGCATGAACTACCTCCAATTCTTATTGGTATTAATTAATATTCCCGAGAACACACATGTAGAATATTTTATGCCCAGTTCTTGCTGATGTTGTGTCAAGTGGCAGTAACCAAAAATCTAGAGTCGGAAGCAGTTTGTCCAGACTCCATGCACAGGAAATACATCCTGCTTTATTTAAGAACATGTTTTCACTGTGGCTCTTCTTCTGGGATACACCGTACGGGTGACATGAAAAGTCGGTAGAACTTGTAACCGATTTATCCAGGATGACCGAACCCATAGATAGGTCAGTTCGAAAAGTAGTCATCCCAATACCTAAATAAAAATATAACATCGTACATCGATATTGCATTTGCCCATTTCTGTGTAAAGTAAACAAGAGGCACTGGTCAGGAGAAAGCTAAAAGTTGAAGGCTTCCTCGAAAATTTTCTCATATAGAAGCTTTCTGAGTGAGAACTTGATGAAAGAGAGAAAGGTGTAATTATTTCTCTTCCACATTCTGAGCTCTAAACACAGTAAACGCGATACTTATGTGAGTTAATCTTTACTAAAACATTCAATATTTGTAACATATTCTAGTATTATAATCATCTGGTTTTGGAAATCTTAGAACGCATACCTCATAAGAGTTTAAATTTACGATATCTAAGTTGAAATTGTCAAAGATAAATGCATCAGTCAGTCATCTCTTCAAAAAATGTAAGCTTTATTCGCACTCATTCATTCTTTCGAACCTTGGCTAATGGATAGACCCAGTAGGTGATAGGCCCACAGTTGACGATTTTTCATAATCTTTTAAATGTTGTGAAATCGCCATGTTCTTTTGCTAGTCATTCCGCAGTGGTGCTAATGCGATTTCAAAACTGAAAGTATGACTGTTAGTTAAGCATGGCTATTAAAGTTGCTGATCATGCTCATGATTCTAATGGTTTTGTAGTTTTGACACTGCTTGCTGTTTTCTTTGTTTAGGAGGGGTATGACTAGTGATTTCGTCTTTATTTTAGCCATTCTTTGCGTTCCCAGACTCTTGGAGAGAGAGAGCAGCGAAGGCATTTGTTGTTTCGTGCCCACCCTGCTTGAGCACCTCATCTTCAGTATGCGTACAATTCCCATGTTGTCTATGTTGATAACAGCATGTCTAATCTTGCCTTAGTGTCCTAAGCTTTTTCCAATATTGTATCTTCTTGTTATTAGATGTGTACACAGACTCATGTCTCAAAATTCTTCTACAGATTACTATGTTGTGCATCGTCTTATTTCAAAACTCATTTGCAAATTGTAGTCAGAAGTGTTTTTAATAATTAATTGAGGAAAGTATTTATAGAAGAAAGGACAGAAAATGGACCTCTTTGTAGTTTATTCAATTTATGTTATTCAACTACTATGCTATCACTCAGACAAAATCCATTTTTGGACGTTGGAGGAAGTCTTGCGAGGAAGTTTACGGAAACATCCAGCAGTCATCGTTCACGATTATGTTTTGCAGTGTGATTTCTGTTTTTAGCTCCAAACATTGCAGCATCAGCTAACATAAACACGTAGCTGATCTGTCTGAAACATCTACCCAACCATCGTCTTTGTATAACCATTATGATTTCCTCTGCCTGTGATATCTTTTGAAAAGGGTTCTGAAAATCGTGCACCTATGTGAGTTTTGTCCTCGTATTCTATTTTGACAGATTACAACTGTCTTCGTGCATAAATTCGATAATAAAATTTCATTTTCATCTTTAAATTTTTTTCGTTCAAACGGGACTCAGTGAGTCATTCCATTCAAACGATTACACTGCCATAAACAACTGTTTCATGTTCTCTACAAGTCAAACGCAAATTGTTTGATGGACGGTTATTATAATGGGAAAAACATTTATTTACAAGCCGCGATTGCAATCATAAAGCCACAATATTAGAAGATGTTAATGAAGAAAAGGTAGATGCTGAGTGAGCAGTGTATTTGGAGGCAAGGACTATTTAGCAGATTTTGCTTGGTTCCTTTCTCATGTGACGCCATTGACTGAAATGTGATACATGAGCAGCTCCATGGTGTCAAGAAAAGCTGATGACAAATACAATAATGACCTCAAACTGGATGCATTTATAGAACCATTAAAGAGCACCATTATTGACAGTACCTTTTAGTCCAGCACCAAGAACCGAGAGTACTACGCGATCTCGTCAAAATCTCGCACTTCCTTGTGCATCGTTAAAACAAAAGTTTCTCGGTAGTCTTTTTTATTTTGCATTTTCGTGAAATTGAAATCTTTTCGCATGTATAAGTCAAACTAACATCATTGTCCGTATATTGTCTAATGTCTCTTCTGTCCAGACCACATGCTTGTAAACGATTTACATAAATTTCAACTGCATAAGTTATATAGCGAAAAAAATATTTATGAATATGAGTAGAGAAACAAAAAAAAACTGTTCATTCTTGTATTTCTTGATATCTGTGAAAAGATTACGCACCGTGTTTATCAGGAGAATATACCTTCAATTACTACTACGTTTCAGGATTTGAAAATTTTGTTTGATTTTGTGTTATTTTATGTTTATATTTTGTATTCTTTTACGGGGAAATAAAAATTATTCTAACATGAAATTGGACTTCATAAGTGCTCTCAAATCAATAAAGTAGATTGAGCTCTTTCATCTGTTGGCCAGATTTTCCGGTAGAGTGTTGTAAAATTCTTCATTATCTTTTTCTCACCACCTTTGATCAACTCTGAGATATCACCGACTCGTAAATTGACAAATAGCTATGTTCATAAAATTAAAATACAGTTAATCAGAACCTGTCTTACTATTTCGATGAAAGTATTTAAGGAGATTAGAGTAAAACGAAGGACCAGAAAGTCAAATTTGCAGTGAGAGTTGATTTTTAGACAAGTTATTGCAAAGCAAAAAGGAATAGAACGATTCAGAAAGCTAAAAGAGCAAGGCAAACACAAAGCAAATAAATAACTGTGCGGAAATTTTTTGACAAAATTGTTAACATCAACGCACTAATAGAAGACAACAAACGGTCTCCAGTCCCCCAGCATTGGTTTCACCCACGTTATGGCAACAACGAAAATGATATCTCAAAAGTAAAAACAATGTTAATTCAAATCATCCACTGTCATGACTGTCCTCGACTTGGGAAAACTACCGAAGCAACAAACCTTCAAAGTACCCAATGCCTTATCATGGTGGCAAAGTGTGACCAAAGTATCAATGTCCTGAACGTTTGCCCCAACGCCATCGGTTTCCTGTGATCGTCCCTTTGCCAAACCTAGAAACACTTTTGGCATTTGTCCGGTTAAGAAAAGACCTCTTAACACAAAGCACTAAAGATGCTGGTGAAACTCTGGAGCAGAAATTGTCAAAAACTCTGTCACAAAGGTTGTGTAAACTTTCTGTAACATTAATCTTTTGCTTAGCACTATCCTTTAAAAATGTGAAATATTAGAACTTGAGTCATTCAAGAAATCCAGCACAGAAAGACACACCCACTTTCCTTGTTTCTGAAAATAAAATAACAGTGGATTAAATTAAAATAATTACCTTCGAATTTCACAAAAAACACGAATTGAAAAATTAAAAATAAAAGAGGAGGTTGAAAAAACATAAGAAACTCGATATCGATACAGCCTGAAAGGACTTGTCTTGTTATCTAAGTTCTGGCAGTTGTAGCTATTCACATATTAAGAAGTGGACAAAAACAGATAAACAGATAAAAATCACAAAACTTTCTTTTTTCTGTTTACTTTAATGTCAAGTTCGTGTTCTGAAAATGGCATCTAAGAAGTTCACAGGCAATTTTTCAGTACAAAATACGAAAAAAATTAATAGGAAAACAAAAAACTCTAAGAAAATTGTAAAAAAATGAATATAAAAAAATAAAAGTCAATTTTCTTTGTTCTGTCCCTGTAGAGAGATAACATAAGTAAATTAGATTATAAA
This sequence comes from Pomacea maculata, assembly GCA_004794325.1. Classification (NCBI taxonomy): domain Eukaryota; kingdom Metazoa; phylum Mollusca; class Gastropoda; order Architaenioglossa; family Ampullariidae; genus Pomacea; species Pomacea maculata. Next base: position 247,929 of record SRHC01000551.1, on the reverse strand, counting down.
AATTACGATGGAAAAAAGACATATCATTAGAGCGTACTCAGAATCGCAGCAGTATGCCAGCTTTCAGCCTCGTAATGAGATGTATGGATCTGCAATGCTCCTTAAGAAATACTTTCATGTCCTTGTAGAAATATTTGTGATGCTGTTATCGTGTTACTATGAACAGCACACTGAAAACTGTCTTCGACCACACCAATGTCAACCTCAGCAACGCTCCAGCAGCGGCTGTTGGAGACGATTTAGTCAGCGAAGAATTTTATAAAGTAGCACGGTCGATCTTCGCAGGATTCCTTCTTTTCATCTTGTGTCTCGTAGGTGTCCTCACCAATCTCCTCAACTGCCTGGTGTTCCTCCGACAGGGATTGCGGGACCGCATGAACCTCTGTCTCTTCTCGCTGGCGGCCGTGGACGTGGCTTTGCCCGCCTTTGCCTTCCTGCAGAGTTCGACCTCGATCGTCCTCGACTTGGCCCTATCACCGAGCACCGAGGAACTTTATTTCAGAACAGTGCAGTATACGTTTGGTATCATCTATGCGTTCCGAACCACGGCAGGCTGCTACAACATGGTCATCGCGGTGGAACGATGTGTCTGTGTGATGTTTCCTCTCCATGCCACTTCGCTCATGCGCACTAGAACCATGGGAGCGATTCTCGCATCCTTCGTGTTGCTGTTGCAGGTTGGCTTCATCATTCTACCGCTTCGATTCGAACTTGTTAGAACTGAGACCAGCGGCATCATCCACTGGCGGCTGGGACCTTCCACGCTGTTGTTAAAAAATCAGTTTATCTTCGATCTTCTTTTCTACACCATCCTGAACTCCAGCGTACCGTTAATCACCTGTCTCGTCGTCACCCTGGCAACACTAGTCACTGTAGTCAAGCTAAAGGTAGCTATGATTACCAGGAGAGAACTTAGTTCGTCTGGTACAGACTCTCAACGCCAACATACGGCGCTGACCAAGGTCCTGGTGGCCGTGTCGTGTGCATACATTATAACCATGCTGCCATTTATTACATATATGGTCGCACAGCTTCTTGTTCCGGGTTTTTCTCCTTATGGCCGCTACGCGAATTTTTTTCTATCGTGCAATTCGGTAGTCAACGTATTCCCTTTCATTAACTGCTGTACCGGCTTCTTTATTTACTATAACCGTTCAAATAGATTCAGGACAGAGTTAAAATCCTTATTTTCTTTTCGAAAAAGAAAACCTGCTAAGGGTCGTTAAGGTAAATTAGTTATCTATGATTGTATTCCTAACGACAGGTGGGCCCCGTAAGAGAGTTGACTGACTGAAGCAGACACTGACTTTACTGATTATGGCAACAATTACCCATTGCTTAAAAGAAAGTATAATATGCAACAAATATTAACGGTTTCAAAGCACTACGAATTCATAAAATTACTAGTTTTAAAAATATGAACATGTTAATTGAAGTATTCATATAAATAAGCTAAAAAATGTATCAGAATCTTGCCCCATATTGTTTCACCAGCAAAGAAACAAATGTGTGAACTGTGGACCGATTGTCAGAGGCTGAAGGACGAGAACTATGACATAATGATTGGTTACAAACAAGCTGTGTATCGCTCACCATGTTTCTACTTAAACTATCGCCGTATTCCATTCTCTCATTTGCTCATTTTTTCGGTCTCTAATCTCTTTATCAACATCGTCGTCCTTAGCCTCTTGATGGCTCTTAAGTGTGTGGGCGGGTTTGTATATGACCTGGATATTCAGTTTTTGCCTTCCGCATTCTAACCTTTCTAACCGCATTCTAACTGAGATGTTTACATTTTAAAGGACATTATTACTGTGAATGACTGTATTTCTGTGACTTACTTCTATAGACCAAGGTCTCATCACCGTAAAACACTCGCCAGGAGGGACTCTTGTAGGTCAGTCAAGAGTAAGCATCCTGTTCCTGCCCGTCAACAGGCTTGTGTTTTAGCGTATTTTCAATAAAAGTACTAACTTTTTCTTTGTAATCTGTAAATTGCCATCAATAATTTTGAAAGTACTAGAATCTGATGGAATTTTCTCCCTTGTTTGTTTTGGCCAAACAGTACAATAAACCACCTGCGTAGAAACGAAGGACGATACGAATGTTCGCGGAAATGTCTGTTTAACACAATATCTCGCTCCCTATGTTCTACAAATAGTGACAGACTAACTGACAGACTGACCGTGACCTCACGACAGACCACAACACAATACAGTTCCTATACACGCAAGTCTTTGCAGTGAACACTCGACAGAAAACGGATTTAGTTGGTGTTTTCCCGAGGTAATCTTTACCATGCACATTTCGGAGGTAATTGTTTTTAAAGATTAGGTACATAGTGATGTTAGTAGGTGTGTTTCTTTAGCACTAAAATGATATTGAGGCGAAAGATATTTTACTTTGTTTTAAGAAATAATGTTTATTGTGGATTTGATATTTTTATTTTAAAAATGCACTCTTGCAGTTCTTTAGTGAAAGCGCGTGCTCCTATAGACATCAGCTAATAGGATGTATAGTCGTGTCTTGGTCAGGCGACCATGTCTGGTCTGAGTGTGATTCAGGTTGTCAAGGATTCCTTCTGCAAGTTGATCAAGCATGAGCTCTTTTCGTGTTCATCAGTGGTCTTGTTCTCATTTTTGTCTTTATCTGAACCTGTACTGATTGATAACTAATCATCATGATTACCCTTAAAATGCCTGATGCCAAAAGATATTTTGCCGAATTGCTTTTAAATATGAGGGTGTCAAGTAAATTAACTTTCTCACATTAATGGAAAAAAATTGTCCATTGTGAATAGAACTCAACTGTTCAATTTGAAAAAAAAAAACCCGACGTTTTCATGGCTCTTTTCTTTAATTAAAAAATTCGACAATAGTCTCATGTCCTCCTGAACGCAGTGTCAGAACTGGAATGGTCGCCTGATTAAGACACGACTTACAGGTCACGTTTTTCTTTCTGTAGCAGTATGTGTATATACTTGACCTCTCAGGTACTAAAGGTCTCTGCCAAGAGGACAATGTCTATCCAAGGTACGTTAAGCTGCTGGTTTCTTTAAACTTTCTTCCCTTTTTCGCAATGTCTGTGATCTGCTAGCGTAACTTTTTAGTCTTGGAAGTTTTTCTCAGATTTGTGTAACTATTGTTTCTCACTTTGCAACTATATGTGTAAGTGATTTTAATGATGACAAGTAAATAGGTGGATACTAAGTGAATGATATCGAGAGCAAATAAAAACCTGAAATCTTTCAATGAGTAATCAAGCAAGTTATCGTCTGTGAGTACTTTATCGGACGGTAACAATTTCTTTTCCCGAGATTAATACGGGTTGAGAATTTTCTTTCTTCATGATCACTGATTTGTGCTAATCTGAGTCTGTCGCCTATTATATTACTTGAAACTTGTTAACTGGGAGAATGAGGCAGTTAACAACAAAAATAAGACAAACGTTTTCGCCGGTATGAAATGATACGTGGGACACGAGTAAAGGCTACATTAATTGCTGCTTTCGCTTCTAGACTTGAATTTTCTGCTTCATCTTATATACTTCAAAGCTAATTGTCTCTTATGCAAGTTTGTGCACAGGTTGTTACTTCTCTAAAATATATTAACTATTCAAGAAAGATATCCCTAGGGCAGATAAATCTGATCGCAAGTTATTGCATGGTCGGTTGCTTACTCATTGTGTATTATTTTTGAATTGTTACATTTTAAACTTCAAAATGAAGTACTCTAAGTGATTTTTTTCTTTTAATATAAGTGTATCAGGTTAAATACCTGCAGTTATTACTCTTAATGATGTTTAAGTTATATGACATTACACAGAGGTGTATCAACGAATAGCACAACCAGCGCGCAATGTCGAAATGTTTAGAAAGAAAATGCTTCCACCTTTCTAGATTGTGCACATGAAAATGTATTAGGTTAGAGTGATTTAAGGATTTTTTTTTTTAATGTCAAAAGTCAAAAGTATCGATAACTGATTAATGCCATTTCAGAAGGAACATATCAGTAAAGTTTATGACACAATATTTACATAAGCATGCTGTTTCTACGAGTTCTGTGTACAGCCAGCCTGTAACTTTATAACGATCTTTTGAATGACTTTCGACCTACAGGGTTACAATCATTGTGTAAAGTAATAATTGAGTTAATGAAGCAATATTAGGTCTTTACTGTTGTGGAAGATAATTCAACCACTTCACGCACCCACACATACACATACATGTGTGATGCAGGTTTCCCCAGTTTGCTTAATTACGTTTAATTACACATAATGTAATTATAAAATAAAAATGGTGGACTACTGCAAAGAAAGCTATACTGACATTTTATATTTAAAAACAACGATAATATACCGTCCAGAAAAAACATTTTGAGAAGTATCAAAAGTATTATCCTTAACGAGGCAGCTTAGAGAGTTGTGTCCCCTTCAGCATGGGATTAATGGAAGGGGAGGTAACTGTGTGTACGAAGACCACATGCCTGCTATAAAGTCTACGAATAACAGTTCGCACAACATACCACGCCCATACCATAATACCAGCATTGAAGGAGACGTGTGACCGTTTCACGTGTACGCCTTACGTCATCATGCCTCAGACAATAGAAAATCTGTGACGTTACCTTAAATGGGGCTATGTACAAATGTGACGTCACAATCCTTATGTCTTCTCTGCATGATCACGTATGTAAATGTGTGTCTCGAAAAGAAAAAGGGTATTGCCCAAAGTTGTTTTGTTTTTAGGTGAAATTGTATTATTATTGTACTACCCAGTTATTATCTATGGCAATGTCTCACTGAGTTGAGATGTAAAACTGCTTTTTGACATAATGGTAACACAATACAATCATGTCTAACGATGTGTTTATATAAAGTAGCGTGCTTTTTGCTTACAGTCGGTTTTAAATATAGCAGAAAATCGTGAGAAAAGACCGTCAAACCGTTGCTTCTACTACTTACAGTTGGATGAAATAATATCAACTGTTCGTTCGTTCGATCGATCATTCGTTCTTACATGCTTATTTCATGCTTGTTGGCCAACTATTAAAAAAAAAGATGAACATATTTCAGCAATAATAAAACTGCTTTACGGTAACCCTCTTCTCGGAGAAATAATATATTGACGATTTCCGAGACGCGTTTTAGATACCCTGTTTCAAAGAATTAACGAGAAAGTCGCTATCGCAAAAAAGATTTGATGACAAGGACTGAATGGCACCCGAGAAAGGCATGCCTCAGCCAAAAGAAAAGCTGTGAGGTTACATTAAAGGGGGTTTGTATCTGTACATACGTGATGTCACAATCATACTTCTTACTGTGTATGATGACGTTTCTAAGCATGTATCTCGAGAAGGAAAGGAAATATTTACCAATTTTGGATCTCATTTTTGGATATTATTATTATCATCATCATCCTCATCATCATCCTCATCATCATCATCATCATCATCATCAGTTATTACTGACTGCATCCTTCAGTCCACCAGTTGTCACCCTTTAACTAGTGCTTGTTATTCGCCGTTGTAGAGTCATACTAGACAGAGTTAGGCAGTTCTGATCTGCTTCATGGACATAGGTGTATCTCCCACGTGACTTATTTTAAAAGTGTTATTTATTGTTTGTTTCCGGTAATCATTGATTTTAATGACCCTCCTACACACACAGCCACAAAAATTCCTGACTCACTGATTGACTGCCCTACTGACTGACAATAAATGAATAGTTGTATAAGATTGGCTTAATCGTTCGCTGATTAAAGTATTTTGCAAAATGGCAGAATTAATAGCTGGTTTAGTGGTGGACTGTTGGAATGATAGGGAGACAGACTTACTGACCGACTAGAGGTAGCCTGACTGCTAACTAGTCATTTACTGTTATCCATGAGCGGAGCCAACATTGAATTTATATCATGAGTTAAATATGCAATAAATGAATACTGCATATTGGTTGTCCATTTCTTCTGATTTAAATTGAATTATTTCTCAGGTAAAATAAAATATTAATAAGGTAATGTTTACTTGAATAAGTAATGCTCATATTACTCATGAGTCTACGTGAGTTGAGTGATTCAAGGGTTGATTTACCTGACATCGAGCTGCTTCTCGCATCCAGCGTCTTAACAACAGTGAACAGGACTAGAGAGACGCTGCTTTAAGAAAAATAATTTAAAAGCACTTTTACTCTGCAAATTTTTATTCTTGTTCATTGTTGTTATCAGCAGAATACACCATCAGTATTTACAAGTATTTCTTAAATGTGCTTAATGTTAGAGTAATTATCTTAGAAAAAAGCGAATTGTTTTCTGAAATTCATTTAATAATAACAATTTCCCTGGTATCACGGTATGTTACACCTTACTAATAGTTTGTTTGTTGAGTGGTTACCATGTCATTTACAAAGATTTACATGAGTTTAGCAGAAGTAAGACGGTTATTTTACCTCGAAGTTTTTTGCCATCAGGTCATCAGATCAGACATTTCACTGACAGTGAGTAAAAAGGCCACTAAACTGTTGATTAATGTTATATCTTTTATTCTTTTGATGTGTTTTTCTCTTGTGTAGGCGAGCATATGTGTGTTGTGTGTAAAAGAATAAAAGTGAAATTGGTACACATAAATATTGTTTGCATACACGAATGCACGCGTTCACGCACACACACACAGATCGACACTTATAAACTAAATCTTCACTATGCGTGGATGTAAAATATAACCTAGAAAATATTGTGCAGATGGGGATGTGGTACGCAAATAGTTATTTCAGGATGTGGAAAAATGTAATTTTTCGCTTACTTTTTACGTGTCCGTGTGCGCATTTATGTGTGCTATTTTGTTTACAAACAACACACACACACATATAGAGCTATCGCTTTGTCTCTGCTATTTGTGATACTTGTGTGAGTCTGTGTGGAAGGGGGAGAGGGAAGGTCTCCTTCTAGTCTTCGTGCTGGGTGCACTGTGAACACTTTATTCAAATGAACGTGAAGCACTGTTCACTCAGATTGTATGAGTTTCCCCTCCCCAAAAAAACAACAACTAACAAACAAGCAAACAAGTACACAGGCAGTTGCTAACAGACTGTTTAATATGAAGAAAAACCACTTCTACTGTAAATATGAAAAAACGTCAACTAGACCACTAGATGATTCAATAAATCTTAAATTGCCATGTGTGTGTGTCTGAGAGAAAGCCCGCGCGCACGCGTGTGTCTCTCTGTGTGTGTGTGTGTGGGCGGAGGGGGGGGGTAGGTGTGATTCATGAATTTGTAAGTGCATATGTGTAAGGTGATAATTCGTGGTTCCGTTAATAATGATGGCTAACAGGGCCGTGCAGCTTTGTAAACACGTGGCAGGTGACAAATGACATCAGAAAAGCGTCAACGTGAAACGCTAGTTGATCTCTTCTGGATTATTTGAAAAGGGATTTGGCATAATTTTTTTCAGCATTTTAAACATTCAAAGCATTGAGCCTAAATATGAAAGCGAAGTAAATAAGTGAAATATAAGAATGTGTAACAACAGTTAAAAAGAGAGGAGAAAATGAACCAAGATGATTACCTATTCTTAAGAAAGACACTAAAGACACAACTGGTTACTATGAATTCTGAAAAGCAGCTAAGGAGCTTATGATTATTAGTCGGACAGCCATGCAGAGGAATTAAGCACCAAAGATGAAAAATAAAACAAAATTTTCTTACATATTGTCTTACGATCTTGTACTGATTATTAAAATCCTGTTAATTTTAGCAACAGTGGAAGTCTCGTGAATATTATTTTTAGTGCGAATTTCATAGCTTTTATGAAAGGATTATGTGCGCAAAAATTACATTTAAAATTTGTTAATGAAAATATAAGAAAATATAAGTAGTGCTGACACTTGAGCTCGCAGCTATACATCTCATAGTGCTTATATCACAAATCTTCTAATCATCGGCTGACCTTCTATGACAAGTATTATTTCTCAGTAACGTTATGATTTATTTCCAAATAAAATCTGACAATCGCTTCAAAAATGTTCATCAATGTTATCAGGATATTTATTTTGTTATTCTTCTTTAATTTTAACCTTCCGTTTGGTCAAGCTGAAGATAAAATATTCAGAAATTTAGATATAAATTGGTTTACCATGCACGAAGTTAAAAAAATAATAATACAATAAACTTTACAACCCGAATAACCACCATACAAAATGAACAAATCAACGTATTTAAAACATCATTAAGTTTGACAAGGGTATCATCTCGTTCCAATAAAAGGGTTCTTGGTAGAATAGGTGATGAATATAAAAGATATTTCTGTCGATCAATTTAGAAAAGCAGACAGAAGATGTCCCGCCTTTTTAAGACATACTCATCTAGGTACCTCCATTATTACATCAGTAGGTTTTGAAGTCACAACATAGTTGCTTGTTAGAAAGTCTTGTCTACAGAAGTACTGGAAAAAGTAGAGGATACACTTAAATAGTCTATCTCAGCAATCATGGAAAACACAAACTCCTCCTTAACAGGAGTGTGTGACTTTCTTAACTGGGCAAAGTACCGAAAAGGCTAAGCCTTCAAAATGTCCAAAACTTGTTGTATTGGTAAATATATTAGCAAGGTCTTCTCAAACACATTTAGAATTGCTGTGTTTACCCTAGCTCCAGTGTCTCAAAGTTTACCACCACCTTCCAAACTACTGGGTTCGTGGGACCTTGACAAACAACTTTTCAAAACTCGGTCATAGCTCGATTACACTTTCCATGTCAGTAAAGTTACCTCATTTTCCATATTGTCAGTTTGTTAATAAACCGACATAAGTTATACATTCTACTTTCTGCTGCGAAAATTCGTCTTGCTCAAATAATTCTTTTCGAGGGACGAACGCTTAGAAACGTGAATCATAAAAGTTTGTCCACATTGTCCTCTCTCTAGATGTGCTGATCGTCCCTACAGAAGAAAGGTATGCAGCAATGCACGTGTCTCGTGCAAGTGGAAGCACATAGCCGAAAGACAGTTTTCTTTCCCAACAGAGAACCAGGTGTGTAAGCAGCTCAAGAGGACCAGCATTCATTTCCACGTCAGCATCCTCTGTCTAGAGTGAACACGCATTAAGTTTTCACAACATTCTTCAACAATTCTCAGTTCCTGTCTCAGCATGTCGCGGGCAGAACGAGAGTCAAGTTTATTGAACTTCAGGTGCTTGGTCACGACTTGAGCAACGGTGTTTATCCGATCATAAACCAAAATTTCTATGATTACGATCTGCGTATCGTATTCGTCGAATGTGTCATCGACATACCAGATCACGTCCCGGACTTCTTTGGGCATATCCATAACAGACCTGCAGTCTCTAACAGCATTATCAAAAGACTTTCGTAATCGGTCGTAGCAAACCTCTTTCACGTAATCCACTTCTTCCGTGAGATCCCATTCTTCTTTGCCGATTACCGTTCCTTTAACACTACGAACGCGCATGTGACATAACAGTTTTACCTGTCTATTTCCCATGACAGCAGATTAAACTCCAACTAGCTTAGTGGAAATAGAATGTAATAATTCAACCCTATCATTACGAGGAATATTTTTGGTCACTTTATGAGTTAACAAGGTCGACTTAAATTTCAGTAGATGTTTAAAACTTCATTAGTATGTTTGTTAATAGCAGAGACCTTTACTTTAAATAAAAAGACTCTAAAAAATGTACAGTTGCCAGACTTTTGTAAGTGTAACTGTAAATTATGTTCTCCAAGTTAAAGGTCCATAAAATACACCAGGTAACAATTAAGTATCCTTTACCGTGCTTGTGTGGAAAGATGGCACTTTCTTCGTTTGCATTTCTCCCCTACCTTTGTCTTTCACTTCAGTCTTTTTGTTCTTTTTTGTAGCAGCTTCTATTTGTTCCTCTTTTGCCTTTGTGGAATCGTACTCATCATGACGAGAGAACATCAGCTGCTGACCCTGACCATGTGTGGGCGAGCTGTACATGTCAAGTCCACGTTTAAGCTGCTTCACCTTCCCGTTCTCTGTGACTTGTGATTCCTGTACAGTAAACTTAGAACCATCTAGTGCTGTTACAGTTGTTGTTTCTTCACTTGTAACAAACAAATCACGATTAGATTTTGTCATTTGTCCACCCATTATATGTGATCATCATTAGTTTGGGATACGAAGAGTAGACACTTAGTAGTTTCTCTGAAAAAAAAAATCATTCTTTAAATGAGCGAAATGTTTCTAACGTTTTCAATAATATTAAATTGTTCACAGCTTACTCGTACGCAAACTATATGACATTGCATGTGAAAAATGTAAAATATCACAATCAAACTATTTAAGTTTCAAAAATGTTCAGCTTGTCACATGCTGCTTTTTTTTAATCTCACAATAATTTTCAGTCATTTTGACAAATAACTGGTACACGAGTAATTAAAAAGCAGCCAAACAAACAAAACATGACGAAAGTGAACTAACAAAAGAAAAATATGTAGACCCGAAATTGAATGACATAGGTAGGTTTGAAATGAAACTACATGAAGTAAACAACGTGCTCAGTTTTTTGTGAGTCAAACGATCCTGACTTTGGTGATAGGGCTATTCAAACTACATGAGTTCGTTTGACAAGGTAACAAGATCTGTCTGCTGTTGAAGAAAGATTAGTTTGTGAGAGGGGTGCCAATAACCGGTTTATTTAGTCTTTACACCTCCGGCCTTGGACGCCAGTACTCTGTTTCCTTAGTTTTGACACGAGTGAATGAATACACGCGTTAAATGGACTTTGTGTACGATAGGGTATATTTCTAAGCTCTTTTAGATGTACTTCCCTGTTTCTTAACTATATGATAAAGGTAATGGATAAAGGGTCTAGTCAGGTTACCGAACCTCCCTACTCTTCACATCACTTCATGACCTCACTCTTTCTTACCTTTATATTTTTTATGTCTTTATCTCTCTATCTCTGCCTCAGTGAATCATACCTGTATTTATACAGCATGTTATTTTCCTATATCAGTGCATAACATTTCGTCTGTCTCAATCTACTTTCTTATGTCTGGTTTAAATTTAGAGAGTAAAACGCTTATTCTACTCCAAAGCCACTGCAAGATACTGCGAGAAACAACTTCACATGCGAGGTCTGTTAGCATGGTATACGAGTACAAGGACGCTGTTATCAACAGAGGCTATTACAAGAACCGTTTTATGGGATAATTTGAAATAGCAGCTAACCCATCCTTCTGGTCTATTATCATCCCATTAAAAAGAATCGATTATTAGACTGCACTTAAGAATTACTTTCGATTGTTGTTTTGCAATGCATTTTCTGTTAAATCAGACGATATGTCTAAATTTAAACCATTTAATCCAGGTTATTTTAGAAAATTGGAACTATTTATAAACCGCTTTTCCTGCTATTACAAATTAAGAAAACAAGGTACCTGTATGAACAGTACTTAGTTTGGTTTCAACATTCTTCGAGACAAGTCCTGGTGTTGCAGCTGTCTCCCTTGACTATCGTGGCGTCCCATCACTTCACTGATTGAAAACATCATCGCTTCATTCTGCTGAAGACTTTTCGTTTTTATGTTTTCTCGTACCTGCTTAGCGGGCCCTGAGAAAGTGTACTTACTTGACTTGTTATAAATTTCATGTCCATCTACAGTCTTTACAACAATTTTTTCCTCGCTGCTTGCGGTACTTTGATCGTTTCCCATGTCCTGACGAGCTGTAGGTTGGGCTCAAAGCAATGTAGGCAAAACAGCTCCTGAAAATCTGTTCGAGAAGAACAACCCAATGTTTTGTAATGCTATACTCATTTGAAAGATTGATGCTTACAAGCAAACACAATGTAATCCCAAGACAAGCTAGTGTGAATGAGATCAATCGTTTCTCGTTAAGGTGTAAATGCGATGTCAGATAAAAATAAAGGATGCTGTTCAGTTAAACAAAATATTTGTTTAGCGACTCTTTTTATACTTGGTCAGGGAGTAAATAAAGTATTTGGTAAATCAAATTAAATCTTTGCATTACCAATTCATCCCTAGCGTCGTTATTGTAAATATTTTTGTGATTGTGATCGTCGTCTCAACTCATTTGATTTTTTTTACCGACTTTAAATTATTTTCAATGATAAATCACTTTATTTAAAAGCTGACATTAAACAAGCGATATGTAAATTCAACAATATGCTAATAGTCACTAATAATAAGTTACTGTAATAAGAAAAAATTGTAAAGAACTTTTAATTTTATTATGACACTCATTAAAATGAAGAGAAGCTACACTACACATTGAAAAGCTGAAATATTCCAATGCTTTAAATTTGTCCTCATACCTCACTTTCTGTGGCAAATAATGGTAATGCTGCACACCTGCTAAGAAAAATAACATTACTTTTTAAATAGCTTTTGATGTTACTAATTTTGGAGATATACCAACCTCACCTCTTATACCCCAACAAGAAAAAGAAAGAACAGACCACAGAGTTACTAAATGTTCTTAGCAAGCGCCTAGACGCGGGGTCCAGAAATCCATAAGTTGAAGAGAAGTTGCTAATTTAAGTACATACATAACAAATTAACAGTCGAGAATATAACTGGTTAATTCTTTGATAAGTAACAAACTTAACAATAGCAGTGTAATATTTTTTGCCTTACGTCAAGAGTTGGATTTTAAGATGACTAGCCTTTTCCTGACTTTCTTGAGTAATTCATCGCAGCTGATCCGCCTCTGAATCCATGTGTACGAGACGATCTCTGTTATACCCGTGCAGGGAAGGATGCTTTTATCCGTTTTTGGTAAACTTCTTATCTTTCATTTTTCGAAAATCATTGAAACAAAGATACAAAGTACGTGGTGATAGTGAAAAAAATAGTATACAATGAAGTAGTCTTTTTGTCGATGAGTAGAACTTTCACGTGATATCGTGTGATCTTGTTAAGGAAAGGCTCCTTCAACAAAAACAAAAAACAACCTACTCTCAAATCGGCCCTTCGTCATCCTTGACCATTTGACCACTTTTCAATGGCACTGGCCACAAAATATGACACTTCGTCAACCTATTTTGTTCATAGTGCTCAATAAGGGAAACATTTAACCCTAACCCTAACCCTTGACAAAGAGTTCTCTGAAAATTTGCCATTGATCTTCCAAGATTGTTGTGTACATCAATAATTATTTGGTAAACAAGATCGGCTTGTAAGACGTTTAACCCCAGTCTTTTTCTTTCTTTTAAATAACGGGCTTGTGCGCAGAGCAGATGATATGTTAGGTTACACTTAAACTTGTGCAGGTTACATGCATAATTATTAATATATGTTTAGAATTTTGTAGTGAATGTATATATAAAGGTACACTAACACGAGCCCGTTGCATACATATGCAGTACAACTTATTTAATCCACAAGGAAAATTCCAGGTAGTCTTCACATACTAACAATAAGCAGTACATGCATATACATCTTGAAGTAGTTTCTTTCTTCTACGCACACATACACACAGGAAAAAACTAACATACAAAAATATATTTTGATGTTTTGTTTACAAATAGTTGCATGTGATTAAATTTGTTTTTTTTCTGTTTCAGAGATGACCCATCAGAGATATCTTCCTCTAGGACGATAAGAAAACAATAGGGGTACAAACTCTAATTTATGGTGTTTGTATCAGTTAAATTATCTGGACTATTTTTCATGCCTTAATACACGTGTTTCTTTTTCAAACCCGCAACCCCCCTCCTAACCCTTTACTTGTTAATGTCTTTACTGCATGGGGAAGGTTTGAGGTCGATACATGCAGGTCAAGGTGATGAGTCACATTAAGTAGTTGCTAAAAACAGAGTGGCCCATCAATGCAGGCTATCAACCCACGTTTCCTTATCAATATTTACGTTCAGTAAACACATGTTTAAGTGTACTTAACGCCTGTCACAGAGACTTGCGTCCACGTAGACGCCTGAACATTTGTGCGTTCTTTTCTTCACGAAATAACTGTGCCTCTTTGGTTGGCCTGTCTGCATTTAATGATATATGACGAAATTTATGCTTTAATAACTAATACAAATACATCAATTAATCCTTACTATTATCTAACATATATGATTTTAAATACCGTCCTGAAATAAACAGGTGCCGCTCGGCCACCCTCGCTCTGCTGGCTGTTTAGCCTCATGTCATTCCTCTGTGACATAGCCAAATATTTAATGTCTGTACTCATGCCAGTGAAAGAAGTTACCGATTTTGAAGACAATTTATCTTTTACCGTTTGAAAAAATGCAGGCTACTTCTCTATTTTTCCCACACTAATCTGTTATAATTAGGGCATAGACCCTCTTTTAGTTTGTTATTATAAGATTAGCTATCAACATTCATTACATATAATAGATTAATTAGATAAGTAATTGGTTGAAACTTCTATATTGGGGTGGGTATAGTGCGTGATTTTGTAAGTTTGCAGGTTCAATTTCTATATATTTTTTGCTTGGTATGCATGTTTTGAATTGTACTCTTTTCTTGTTAAGATGTTTTTGTATAATGTGCACTTTAAATTGCTAACTCAATACTTTTTCTTAAGACACAGGCTTGGAGTAAAGGTTTTAGGAGATTTCTAATAAAGCACAATGGATAGGAAGACAAAACATTTGCTTGAGATCATTACTTGGTACTCGGCATTGGGTTGTTCGGATGTAATAGTGGCAGAACTTTGTTTAAAACATAATTTAGATATCCAAGCAGGTTCTATAATAATAAATAAAGTTCACATTTCTAGCTCTTTATCCCTGCCCTAACGACAAGTTTAAAGCGCTTCACAAACACACACACAACTACATCAAATTTTACTTAACATATTTCTTTAAAGTCACACTACTACCTGGTCTTAACTGAATACAATGTTGAAAGAGCAAAAGTTCCAGAAACACTAATATAATATGCATACAATGACATTCAACACTTCAAGAAGAGACTCCACATAGTCTGGCTCACTTAAGCCTCCAGGAGGTTCTGGATTAATTAAATACTGTTTGCAACTGCTGTTAGAAGACAAAAGATGTGAGTCTTTACAGGATGCTTGGAGTTGTCGATATCTGATAAATAAAATGCCAAAAAAGCCAGCAACACTGCAACCAACACTGCCGACAATCGCTTCAACAACGGGACCCACATTTCTTGAATTATTCCCGGTGTTGTTATATGTAGGTGAAGAGACTTGATTACAGAAAACTTCTTGATATCCTGATGCTATGTTTCACGTTGTTCCCCCCAGAGCAGTTTCCCCATCTCTTGCTGCAGGCGAGGTCAAACAAGCCCCCATTGCAAGCTTCTTTACATAAATGTAACTGGTATTCTGTAGCACACCCTTTCTCACACCTGCCGTCTTAAATATTACACGGATTATGCTTGGTACATTTACTGCATGTGTTGCAGCTTATGTCATATGTACCAGCTCTGCAGGAGTCATTTTTATAGCTTCACCGATATCTAGGAATTCAGTCTGTTGGACCACGAACTGGTATTACTGAACTGCTGGCAGACGATTTTTCTAGTTAACTACTAAAACGAGGCAGCTTTTACAAAGCTTCCGGTTTATTCGCATTTCATTGTTTAACAGTGGATCACTTCGCAAGAGGCTAAGCGTTGGTCTCGGCAGACAAACATCCACCTATACACATTCTTGGTTGGACATTCTCATGTTACGCTGCTGCTGCATGTTGTTCTCTCAGAGCAGTTGCTGCACGTGCTGCTACAGATGGGACCATTTGAAAAAAAATTACAAACTTCCTAACAGAAGGATAGCTTGTATCCTTTTGGACATCCTTTGTCACAGCCACAGGTAGAGAGATTACACAGACCAAACCATTTTACAGTTGTTTTACAGTGTAATGCAGTATAGTGACTGCATGATCCTAAAACAATCTCTTGATGAGGCCTCGCAAGTACTTCCTTCGGAACAGCTACAGCACTTGTAACTGCATCCTACATCGAAGGAACCTTTCTTGTGTATTTATCCGTTGAACACACCCCAATGCGCTGTTCAACAACAGTTTGCACATTTGTTTTTGCCCTGTAATACGAATTGCTGGTATCTATCAAGTTCTGTCTAACGATTATTCTGCTTTATTGCACGCTACCGATACCGATTTCCAATGCAATGGCATGACGAAGAGAATTATAGAAAGAAACTTCCACAAAAGACTTTAACGAGAGATCATTAAAGCAAACTATAAAAGTACATCTAGAGAAAAAATGATTGCACACACAGTTGAACATTTTGTTTACAGAAAGAGGCTTATTTGCACCAGGTATTACAAAAGTTATTTAGTCACAATGACTACATTTCGATGACAAGACTGCGGAATGAGTTCTTGAGTATTTCCTTAAGTTTTCTTAACTAGTCTGTCACATATCTCAATGCGTTTTCTTTTGTTTGCATAAGATTATAACCAGTTATTTATTAACATACTAACAATTTAAAAAGTTGATTTATATAGCGTTTTACCCAGCCATCAAAGGCAAGCTCAAAGACCTGTCCGACAAGAAAATACACAAAGATTGTCTCAAAAGCAGAGTTGATTGTGATCTTTGTTAGTGTTGCATAGTAATTCTGAGAATAGGAGGAATGTCATCAACATATATGCGGTCACCAGCATTGTTTCATCTTCTACAGCACAAACTCACAGTTATACAGATTAAAGGTGACACTTCTTTGAAGAGGAAGGCATGTCTCAAATGTCTCCTCCAGGCCTTTAATATTTAATTTTTTTAAAGAATGCATTTTCACCATTTGTTTGATACCAAGATTGTTCATGGAGTACTATTATTATTTAAGTTCTAAATGTGTGCAAGTACTCTTGCAAACATTTTGAGAAAAACGGGTTTACAGAATTTTAGCAATCAACATTATATTTTCTTCAGCAGCAGAAGTTAACAGGATAGCTTTCTATGATGTGCATTAATACCTACGGTTTATTTGTTTCATTTAACGTAGGGGGAAATAGACGGTTAGAGGTTTTACATACATGTTTAAGAGGTTGTTTCCCTTGGACTATCAGTTATGAAACAGTATGGCTCAATTGTTTATTGTGACTGTAAACATGATTACTTGTGTTTACTGCTGCTCAAACCTATTCTCTTTCAACATTCTATGTAAGCGTTGATGAAGATGACCTTTCTCTCATATAGACTTATCTGCGTAAAACATCAATGGAACAGGCAGCAAAGACGCCTAATTTGCCTTCATGCCTTCACCTGTATACTGAATTACGATGTGATTCTTTATTGATAAAAATCTATTTTTGACTATTCCCTAATGCCCTATGTTAGTTATACTTTGTCAGCTGACGTCTTAATAATAAATAAATTTCAAAAACAATTTCTGAATTTCTTGCAGTCGCCCTTTTTCGAAAGACGTTAGTCGGATTCGTTGCCAACACATGTTTCTTAGTAACCGTTGTTCACTTACTTGAGTGGTTATTAGGACAATATTAATAATCAGTTGGCTAAATTTACCTGTGATTTGTTTTTAAAAGAATTTTTGTGTAGTTTAGAGTGGATATGCCTAACGTTTTTTTAAGCCTGGTAATTAGCTTTTCCTTCGGAGAGGCTCTGCATCACTTTTATCTCGTTAGGTGGCAATCAAACTAAAACAAACGCTGATTGTTAAAGAGACATTTTGAAGCATACTTGGCCGCCATGTTTCCGTCCATTGTGCTGTTTACAGACAAATAGCTGAATTTTGCTGGCACATTTTGCAATGTAAGCTCACCACATTCTAAGACATTGTTTTATGCTACAGAGCATTTTGTTTTGACTACTTTGCAGTCATTGATCTCCACAGAATTAGTCCCTTGAAAAGTGTCTTCATTGGATAGTGTCATCCTCACACTTGTCATCCTCACACTTGTCGTGCTCGACATCTTCAGTTTCTCACGTCTTCTATTAAAAAAAGTTTAAAAAGCGTCCAATATATTCCCCTTTCGTCTTAATGCCGTACGAATGTTCAGTTTTTAGTCAAAATTTGTCTTAAGATTTTCAGCTGCCTTGTTGAAGGCTGTATTATGCAATTATTGTACTTCTTCAGTGTTTATTTTTATGATCTGTATAGTATCCCGTACATCACCGTTGCTCTTACAAAAATTGTCTTGCTTAAAAGAGACACTACGACAGCTCTCACTGGTTACTTTAAGCTCCTGGAAAATTTTCGATTCAACAGAAATTGTTCTGCTTTGTAAGCCACCCATAATAATATGGACGCAAAACATGGTACTGATTTATGTAGTACGCAAAGTAAATGTCAGTGTCAGTAAAATGTATCTGTTTTATGACTCTTAAGAATCCAGTTGCTGATTTTCCCAAATATGATGAAAAGTATCTGCAACATATTTCAAAGTAAATGTTACATGATAATGCCTTCTCAACTCCCGCTACTATCAATACCACCAAAATGTATTT
This sequence comes from Pomacea maculata, assembly GCA_004794325.1. Classification (NCBI taxonomy): domain Eukaryota; kingdom Metazoa; phylum Mollusca; class Gastropoda; order Architaenioglossa; family Ampullariidae; genus Pomacea; species Pomacea maculata. The sequence goes on along the minus strand of SRHC01000551.1, from coordinate 229,510 downwards.
TTTAACTATAACATGTACGTTGGCTCATATGTTGTTGCTATGTATGTGTTTTTGTTTCGTTAATGACTAATACTAAATATTAGTAACCGCGAGCTCGTGGAAACTCTTTTAAGCAGTACGTAATCGGTTAACATTGGAGCTGATCTGGGCACAGTATGGTTTTGGATATGTGTGGAAAAATCAGAAGTGAAACTGTTTTTGAGAGTGTTTAAATAAAGGCTTATTGACAATTGGTAACAAGACTGGCATGGAAGCATTACGAAAGCTTCAGTTGTAGATAGTTTTTCATTTTATCGAACATTTTGCCTTATGAACATATCTGAACGATGTGCAGCACATAGGAATCCGTAATGCTTTAATACGTTTTCGAGTCGAGGTTTGATGTCTGAAGCGACATCGTTTCTTTTTGTGAACAACCCAATGGGCAATGTTAATATCCTGTGATGTCGCTTTTGCCCATGTGTTTTCGGAATTGCATGTTATGTTCGTGTGTCTAAAATACAGTGAATTAAGAAAGAAATTTATACCTAAAAGGTATTACCAATATCCATCTGCTTTTTTTTTACCCATGTTACTAGCAAGTATCTAGTTAATAATGTAGCAAATTACATCTATTAGGCATTCAAAGTGCGAAATTTAATAGTTGATTATTTAACTCATAATACTGTTCGTGTGGCTTCTAAGCTATGTTCGATTGTATTTTTAATATTGTAACGTGTACTGTTTGGATATCCCTTGAAATTTGCCCAAGGCCTCTTCAATAACTAAATCCCTCAATCTCCTTACTATTCTCTTCCTCTCTCTCTCATTCCATTAGCTAATTCTGTTGGAGAATATGTTGCATTTATATGTGTGATTACTAAGCCTATGGTCATCTGTCTTTTTAATGAAAGGTGCGGGCCAGGGGTGAACCAACAGCGCCTATCAGCAACAGTGTGAGGATCAGCATTCCTTGATTCAGATCTCTTCCCGGGTACGTTATTCTTTCTCTTCATGTGGGACCAGCTTTGCTGATTTAAGCCTTAGTTTCATGTGAAACACCATCCTTTCTTCACTTTTTAATAAGGAGTAAACACATATATCGGTGCGCGTGCGCACAGACACACACACACACATCTATTTATAAATATAAGCACAAACGGGTTCAATACCTTTTTATTAAAAGAAAAAATAAATATCCACTCGCTACATTTTTAATCTCAAGTGAACAAAGAGAATACAATTGTTGTAATAAAGAAAATACTAAAACTATAAAATGTTAAAATAGTCGCTTAAACGGGGTTATTAGAATTCTGTGTATGCGTGTGATGCGTGGTGTTTTGTATGTATTTTTGCGTATGCGTGTATATGTATGTTTGTGTGCATATGTGTTCTATTTGCGAATTTTCAGGGGTGAATGTCTTGATCATTGTCTTTGTCTGCTTAAGAGAAAAGAATGATGGAGAGAGAAAAAAACCGCACAAAAGACAACAATGCAAATATGAAGACGAAACAGGAAAAAAACGTTACTGGTGTGTCATTTCGCACGCGCATGAAGACACACAATTGTTTCTTACTTAAAAGGTAATGGTGATACATATCTATGAAAGTGTCTTGGGCTACATTCTTTAAAAATGAAAGAAATGGAACATTTGCAAAACTATCGAAAATTCACACAGTGAAGTAAATTGCAGGGTAAACATCTACAGAGGAGAAAGGAAGAGGAAAAGGGATAGACAAAGGGAAGAAAGTGGAAGACTGGCTTGATGCCAACTGAAAAAAATAAGACTACAGCGCTGCAAGATAGTCCACCTCTTCGACCTATTATCTTACTAGCCCATTTCTGCTTCAAGAGTCCTCGTGCAAAAAAGGTATTTGACGACGGACAGTTGAAAGAAAAATTCAAGGAAAGAGAAATGAGCGTGCCTGGCAGTTCTTGTCAATGCGTGTTGCACTCTACAGATGATGCCGCGTGCACAAAGAGATACGTTTTAGCCTCTGACTAAACAGTAAGTACAGATCTTTGCATTTTAATTTATTTTCTTGTGGACCTGGGAGACGGGTTAGTTTTTCGTGCGTCATTCTGTAGCGACCGTCTCATGGAATCGTATTAAGAAGGTCAGGGTTGTCAGAATGTGTTGAGATTTCCCCAGTTAGAAAGCTACAATGGATGAAGAGGTAATTACCTACATTATGAGTCTCGTCTTTCTACTGTGACACGCTACATGGTGATATTCAGCTGTGCACTGTTACCTTCATTCTACGTAAGTCCTAACTAAAAACAAAATCATAGATAATAAGCAAGCAGGTTTCATAGAAAGCTGCAGAACTACTGAGCAGATACTTTAACTCCCGAATTATATGTATACACTGATATCCAGCAACAGAATCTCTATTTTTCTTATATGTGATATTGAAGAGTTCTTTAAACAGTATAATTAATATGCAACACAACGGGCCACCACGTTCAGTCCCTCATCATCTTTAAAATAAGTTCACCTTTTCTTCGATATACAGGATATAAAAGCATTCTTATACTACAAAATCGTAAAATCGTCAAATGCAAAGAAAACAAATCAAATAAAAATACAATAGAGCAGCACAGCAAAACCATCTTTGCAGAATAAAAAGAAGAAAATTACCAGGTAACAAACTTAATGATACGCTGGTCAGATGAGCTTATTAAAAACTGTTTTTCGCAAGGGTACAACAATCCTGGATAGTTTTATGCACATACAATTTTCTTCCTAGCTTGTTCTTCTCTTTTTGTCGCAAATGATAGTTGAAATTGTCTAACAATTATTCATTCATTTCTAGTAGTTCTAAAACATCATTAAATTGTTCTTCGATTCTTTTCATTTCCTGACTGACTATCTCACGCACAGTAATACGACTGACGCCCGAGAAAGCCAATTTTTTCACCATCAAAGCAGCCACAGTGTTGGTTGGATGATGAAGTAACAGTTCGACGATAACAACCTGAATGTTATGTTTGTTGTAATGGTCTTGTGCCTCGTTCGTGATCTTTAAAAACTCTTGAGGAGTACTAATCAATGGGGTAGATCCTCTGACAATATCACTGAAACATTTTTTTATAATCTGGCAACAGTTCTCTTGCAAGTAGCTTTTACTTTCTGTCATATCTAAATTTGTTCTTCCAATAATCGTATTTTCTCTAGTCCACACATGAATGTTACAAATTAGCATGCTCTCGTTGTTCCCCATGTTACTACAAAAGCTTTCTTACAAAATTCTTTTTTACAAAATATCGTTTACACCTCAAATGATCGTCGCCAAAAGCAGATTGTTTCAAATGGGTTCAAACGAATTCCTATTGATAATCAATAGTTTATGAATGTCATTGATTTGTTTTGTTTTAGCCTTTGAAGCTCTAAAAGTACTAAAAGCTAAAAAAGCACTCCTAGAATTAACACAATGCAAGATAGCTCTGACAAAAAGTCAATGATTTAAAAGTACTGATAACGAATCGAGCTTTGCCCCTTCTTGCTTCTAGTCGTTTGTAATCATCTAATGGGTGGGCTGTGTACCTGAAACACAAGAAATACCGGTCACATCTCATGACAGCAGTTGGATATGTGCACCAGACCCAATCATCACACACACACACAATCCCATTAATGTGAAAACAAAAACTAAATTAGCCTGGACTGAAAGGTACTGCCACACATGTTCAAAATTGTGTACATTCTTAAGAATATATTCACTCGAAACAAAGTTAGACGACAGGTTCGTGATGGTTCACCGAAAGTTTCGGCCAAATTTTGAATCTAACAAAACTCGCTAGACATGACACAACACTGCAAGAGCTCTACCTAACATTGTTCGAAAGAAGATGAATTTACTTCTATTAAACACGCCTATAATAAACAGCTAGGTTTATCCACCACCACCAGATTGGAACAAAATTTGTAAAATTGTAAAGAAAATTTTACAGTGCAGTATATCACACTAATTACACTGAAACTAGAATTCCAGCAATACAACGGACCCCAGAGAAATGAGTATGGGGAAGAAAGGAACAGTCAGGGTGTCGTCAGTCCATCAGTCCATCTATACACGTCCGTGGTTGTACTCTAAAACAGTGCCGATGACAAAGACGGACAAGCTGTAAAGGCAATTTAGTCAGTCAATCCTCCCTTGATCGGCACCTGTGGTTGGGTGGATCACTGGATAGACCCGCCATTCTTGCCTTTTGTAGGCGATAGTCAGCAGGTCCTGTACATGACGACCAGTTCAGTCTTTGATGTTCGTAAGTCAGTTCTTCCTCTGGTCACCACGGCGTCTACTACCCCTCAAGGTATCTTGAAGGACAGTCTTTGACAGGGTGTCGTGCCGGGTCACATGGCAAACACCAGCTTACGTCGTTTGATATTTAAAGAGAACGATAAAGAGAGACATGGGGTGGGAGAGAGAGAGGGTAGGAGGGGACGAGGAAAGTGGAGGACAGCGAGTCACCTGACGATTTCACTCGTAAAGCTGTAGACCTGCAGCAATACATTTCAAGACAGGGATATCAAAAGTACAAGTGCTTCACTATTTTGCTGCATGGAAACTGTAACTAAGCATGATATCTAATCGAAGAGATAGAGCAAAAGGTGATAACATTACAAATAGCAGTGTTGTCCATAGGAATGTTATTACCATGGGAATCCCATGGGAAACGTCCCATGGGATTGGATGGGATGGGACAGCACACATTTGTATTTCCCATGGTAGTCGATACTTGATATTGTAAAACAAATTTACGCTGAAATTTGCAGTTGCGTAAGTGCAACAAAATAGAATTCATTCATCATCTGCATGGTGCTATGAGAAGGATTTCGAGTCTACAGAATAATTTAGGTTTTTGATCCTCTGCCAAACAAAGTACTTACGTTTGATGGCGCCAGGAGGACCAAATTCCTTGAGGATGAACTCCTCATGTTTGAAAAATTACGGCAACCAACTTCACAACCATTAAATTATTGGAAAAATGAACATAGGTTTCCACTGCTAAAATCAAGTGCGAAAATTGTTCTTGCCGTACCAGTGTCCTCGGCAGCAATAAAGCGCTTATTTAGTGCGGCCGGATTGTTGTTGAGTAAGTTACCAAAACGGATGTCACCAGCTGTCGTTATAAACTCTGTGTATATCAGATTTGCTTGTAAGATGAAAATTGTGGAAATGGTTCGGGGATTACCTGGATTAACTGATTTATTAGAAACGGTCGATGAGCAGGAAATTGATAGTGTGCTGAATGAGCAGAGTGGTTAGAAATAGAATGAGAGTGTCAGAATGATACTGAATTGTCATACTTAGATTATACTTTTGAGTGCTAAAGTTAATACATTTTGTCGTTTTGCATGTCTCTTTGTACATGTAGTCCTATTTAGTAGACACTATACCTAAACTTTCATAAATTTAATGATTTTATTTGAACTGCATTCCATATTAATATTATAAAATGGAAATCCCGTGGGATGGGATGGGATGGGATGGGATGGGATGGGATGGGATGGGATAGAAAATATGTTCCAAGGACATTCCTGACAAATAGAAATGGTGGCAGAAGTCAACCCCGGACATCTCGACTCTTACAAAAAAACATAAAATCTAGTATTGCTTTGTAGTGTTGTTTAGTAAGATAATACATACCTGAGTTACAGATCATCGGTTTGTCTTCACAGGGGATTTCTTCTCTTCTTACCGATGTGGAAATACTAGGGTTTTCTTTCAATGCATTGAGAGCACGTGTCATCACCTGTCGCTCTTCTAGTCCCTTTCCTTTCACCACGGCTATGATATCACTCTCCTGACTTGCGGATGCTTTTGATTCGGTTTCTTTACTAAACAACACTTGTCCAGAGGCGGTCATTACTACAAAATGCTCAGTGCTGATCACATTTAACATATTTGATGGCAGCTTCAGAAGAAAACAGATCTGTGTGCAAAAAAAAGGTCAAAAACATTGAGCATGACTAAGTTTGATAGCTCAGTTCAGTCAGTGAGTCTGAAACTCCAATAAAATTCCAATTTTGGGAAAGATGTGTCAAATAATCTAGTGTTGTAGGTAGTTTGACTGACGTTCCAAATATGGCTGCTCTTGTTAGATGCGCCAACTAAATGTCTCTCAAAAAGAAATAAAAATGAGAAAAAGATGCATATATTTGTTTCAAATAGTAAAGTGGGCAACAATTAAACAGTTTATTGATTATGTTTAATTAATCCTCTTGGTGTCGGCGACTTTTATGATAAAAATGTCTAAAGTGCCTACGCAAGCTTATTCCAAGGCGTGTTACAGATATTTTCTAACTCCTTTAAAACGGTGCATTATCGTTAGCAGTTGATTTTTTTTAAGAAACTTATTATTAAAAAATTATTAAGCATTTCTAATTAATGTGTGTGTATTTACTCATGCGCTTACCACTCACTGACGCTCACAAAGAGGAAACTAATGTTCATTTTAAGTATACCGCTGTTTTAGGCAATTTGAAAAGCTCGCTTGAAAGAAAATTAAAGTTTTCACACAACATTTAAAAGTTAAATCTATGATTCTTGCCATTTCTTTACTCTTCCTTCTGATCCTCATCATCAATCTATATATCTAAACTTTTTTTTACTGCTGTAATAGGTTCACATAAAGCAGACTGTGAGCTGCATCTGATAAAATAAAAAGAAATACTGTAAATGTAAGCGTGTACAAATGAAAGAAAGTGTTAATAATTCACCCAATTGATGACTTTTTTCATTGTAGTAATTTATCCCCACAATCATAAAGAAGGACACATGGAGGACAATCAAAGTAGCACAAAACCAAGACAGTAAAAACTGAATCACATGGTACCTGATGCGTTTTCACTTGCAAGGAGACAGTAGCTCATTCCACAACCTGTGTTACGGAAAATGGTTATACGAACTTTAAGGAGATTTATATGAAGTTCAAACAACAGTAGAGAAAAATATTTTCCACTTACTTTTTTAAGATATGCTTTCTCTTAACCAGTTTTTCTAATCTGTGAACAAAGACTTTCGTGCATATGTGATTTTGTGTTTAATTTCAAAATACGCCACACCTTTACGGTAAGCATATAACATGCAAAGCGATATTTTCTGAGGGTTCAAATTTTCGATAGAACAGCTAAATCAGGGCTTCTGGTTACGCAAAAAATTGCGTACGGTACGCATTAAAAGTTCGGAGGACCCCTTCAATTTTCGTCAATGGGGTCCCCTCCAAAGTTGGGCGAAGAACAGGGACTCCTTAAAAATCTGAAGAAGGGGTCCCCGGTCCCCCAAAAAATTTAGCCTTAGCAGAAGCCCTGGCTAAATATTATCATATTCCTTCAAATGTGAATCTCTCTTTGTAAACATTTTAACTAGACAGCTTTTTTGATGCAACTCATTCTTTAGTGGGGTAGGACACGACATGAATTACACCACGAATTTGTATTGATAGACTGTTGGCAGACGATTTTTTTTCCAGTTAACTACTAAAACGAGATAGGTATATGCTAAGCTTCCAGCTTAGTCACATTTCAGATTAACTACTAAAATGAGGCAGGTGTGTACAAGGCTTCCGGCTTAGTCACATTCATTATTTAGGCTCGTCGAGACTAACAGCGGAATACTTCGCAAGAGGCTAAGCACTGGTCTCGGCAGACAGACAGCAGTCCACCTATACATATCCATGGTTACAGCTGTCAACCGAGTCTTCAGAGTAATAAAGATATTCCTTCCATATTTTGCAAATATGTTTTACACTTGTTCTATCTAAATGAACCATTCTCAAACTGATACATTAGGAAAACATTTAGGAAAAAGTTAGAAGTACACAATTAATCGCCATATTTCCTTTCTGTGAAAAAAAATTCACTTTCCTCTAAACCTATAGGTCTGACCAAGGTTCATTTAAAAATACAATGTAAATCACAAATTAACATTAAAAAACTCAATGTAAACTATATGAAATATTTTGACAACAGCGACGTGAACACAATATTTTTCCTGCCATCAATTGCTGCCTTCAAGGTAGCATTACTTCTAGCTAGTAAATATGATCTTTGAAGGTAATGTCCTCAATCAAGTGCAATCCACTACAAAGTAAAACAGTAATAAAAGTATGACTGTAGCGTGCATGTGTGTGAGTGTTTATGTGCGCTGTGTGTGTGTATATATGAGAGAGAGAGAGATTCATGATTTCATCTGCTCAGAAATAGTTTTAATAAACAGCCCCTCAATGTTAAATATAAATATTTAGTAACAGAATACGCTTTCAGTTTCTAACTAAAATACAAATGCAGGAAGCTCTCAAAAAATGCATATAAAGCAATTTTATTCAAAGCAACTTCATTTTCAAAGTGTATCTAAGCAACAAATCGGTAGGAGACTGAAATCAACAATTATTACGTTGATGAAAAAAACTTAAAAAGCAAACTATTGTTAAATAGTACTTGAAATAAAACAGTGTACTTTCTACTACTTATAATTATAATAAGTAACACTATTATTCCCACTTCTATTTAAAATAATACTTTCATAAATACACTCACTTCTATTTAAAATAATAATTTCATTAATATAGTTCCTAAACAGAAATAACTAGATCATGATAACACTTATTGAGATGTACAAATATAAAATGATAAAGAGATACATTCATAAGGAAAAATGTGACCACTTTTATTTACATCGCAACCATCTACAGAAAGAGATCGCAGACTAAACGATAAAGACAAGCTGTGTTCACATTGCTATGAGCTTTGTGTGTGCTTATTAATATTTTACTCATACGTTAACAATATTACAAGCAAAAAATACAAAGATTTTTCTTATTGCAATAGAACATCTATATAACTTTTGATAATTTAAATAAATAAAAGTGTTTATATTGTCGATTAATATTATAATCAATTTAAAAGCTGCAAACGTGTGATCGACTTATGACTACTTAGAAAAGTATCAAACATAATTATGAGGCACTGGGTTCATTCTTTAGTTGGTTAAGAGAGACTTGTAAAAATACTGCTTGCAAAAACTGCCTCGGATTTTACTTTTTTGTTAAGGTGCCACCTGACTCTATGAGATGAGACATACAGTTGATTGGATGAAGCGTTTTAGAAATAATCAGCAGATTTTTTTTACATGAACGCGTGAGTCATATTGATAGATAAAGATGAGGTGGTAGATCACAGCTAGTCACAGCAGAGAATTGAATAATAATAAATGTTAATTAAATATCGCCATTTCCGTGCCTTATGAGCAAGCTCATGGCGCTGTACAAATGATGTTAATTATAACAATAATAATCATCACGACAGGGAGAAACTGAAGAAACCAACGTAGATGAGAGGAAAGAAAAGGGGATAACGCGTGGAACAAGGAAAAAAAGTATAGTGCAATCTGATGAACAACTGAAGGAATACAGTACTCCACTATGCAACAAGTCTATAAAATGAAAATAAATGTATAAACTATGGAAAAAGGAAATCCTGGAGACAAAAGAAAACTGATTTACTGAGCGGCCTGGCGACACATTTCACTGTCAAAGATCTGGAGTTTAGACCTGCAATTGTTTGTCATCGGAGAAGTCAGTAGGAAGAACATATTAAGAATGGTGATAAACCTCCACCGGTCACACAAGCTATAGACAGTTTTGCTGCCTTTAGCCTTCAAAAAGTTTAGCCACCTCTCACGTGTTTCATCTAGCTGTCGAAATCCACAAACGAAAAACTGGACTGAGATGAAAATGGCGTCATGGAAAAGAGAGAGAGAGCTGTGAGTGAACGGATCAACTAAAGCCGTAGAAGTGAAACAAAAGGTCACAGTCGAAAAACATAGTCCATCACATCACCAGGATCTCTACAGCTTGAACAATGGACAGTTAATTGATTTAGAAAAAAACAACAAAATTCTAAGAAATCCGGAAAGCTAGTCCTGTCAAGCTGGTAAGGTGAAGAGGCATAACTCTCATTCACTAATTGACCCTCCTTTAGTACCAAGCCGATTAATGACTAAAAAAAAGTACGGTATTCATAAGATCTTAGAGGACTCAAGATTCGCTCATCACGAGTAAGTGCAAGTTTAGTATTTCTGACATTTAAAACTTATAAATGGAACTAAAAACAAACTATTAGAGAAAGGTGGCTACACACATGAGCGATGGCGTGCGAAAAAGAATGTGTAGGGGAGGGGTGGTGGTGGTCGAGAAACATTCCGAATTCTGTTTAAGCATGTTTTAATTAATGCATTAGTTAACTTTAAATCTTTTTACATTTAACTTTTAATTAGTTAACTTGCAGACGTCATAAGTCATACGTGTTGTCTCCTAACAATCATTTAGAAAAGTCTTACAACCACGTTATACTTAGAACCATGATGCGTTTTTCTTTGCAAACTGATCATAGGTATCACTACATCCTTCCTGGGTTAAACATCACTTAATTAAGAGTAAATTTGCTATGTTCTTGTTAATAGCAATTTAAGAAAGTAGGCAATGTGACCCTGTGACAATGAAGACCACCTTATTTTGTTATATTGTTGTTAATCAACATCTTCCTCTGTCGTTTTTGTTATTTCAGCTCTTCTTTGCATACATTGTGATACAGGTTGTTTTCTTCTGCGCATAGCATTAAGTAAAACCTGTGAGACGTATTTTTCTGCCATGTCTCCTTCTCCTTCCATTATTTTGTTTTCAGACTTGTACGTGAACTGTGTTGACTTTACTTGCATTGTAGCTCTACCGGACTCATCCATGACTGGAGCTCTTTCTTTTACAAAACACTCTGCTTTAACCACTTCTCCGTCACTGATCACCACAGAACTGTTTCCTTCACTGGTTGCACCATCAGCCAGAGTCAAGCTGACACTCGTCGAGCCTGACACGTGCAGATCCTCTTTAGGATTTGAAAACATGTTGAAACGTTCCGAAACAAACTTCTTCAACTTCTTCATTTTTCCCATTTAGATTTTGTGTGGTTGTTGACGTCAATGAGTCCAATTTTATTTGTTATCCAGAAGACAACTTGAAAACGCAAGCCACTTAAATTCTTATTCAAATTTATGCAAACAAAATTATACAAACGGTTTGACAGAAATCCCACTTAGTTCTTTTGAAACAATTTCACAGGTCACGTCATACGATTTTCTATTTAAACATTTTTGTCCTGAAAAGTTTTTTTTTATTTCCTGAATTCTGTTTCAGTCTTACACTCCTTACCGTGACGTTCTTTGTCTCTTATGCTATTTTTGTAAAAACAAAAGGTTCTTTACAAAGTTTTAGTTCTGACAATTTAATTTTTAGGTCTGTCTTTATCCAGAGTTTCAACTGCCGCTTTGCATCCTTCTTTGAACAAATCTCTTTCTTTTGTTGCTTTAGAGTTGACCACTTTCAATACACCATTTTCCTTGCCGTCAGCTTCGTACGTATCATTTACTTGAACCTTACTGTGTCCTCCCCGAGAAGTATTTGCTTCAAATATCTGTGAACTTGTAGACGTCACAGTTATCTTACTTTCACGTCCTCCCATTATAACAAGAACACAATATTTAATCTTATTTGAGGCCCATGAGGCAAATTTTGATACTAACAATATACCCTCAACGACCAGAATCTAGCCAGTGATCTTCATACAGCCCAAAGAAATATCTGAAAGAGATTACAGAAAAAAATCTTTAAGATATGTAACCTCTTCGCGATATTTATTGCAAATTAAAAATGTCAAGTAACTGTTTTCAATGTATTTTGAATCTCTTCCTGCCCTCATCTATAATCATCCGCAAGAAAATGACCTCCCAGAGGGCAAAAGAATCAAATTGGAATTCAAAAGGAGTAAAGATTCAAAAATAGAGATTCAAAAATAGAAGGCATTTTCGTGAATTCATTGAGAAAGATACAGAGAAGGGTTTCTCGAAGACCCGTGCTTACTAGACATTCCAATATTGTTTGAATTGGCTTGCATATTATATTTCTGTTCAGATGTATAAACGGTGAAAACGAATACAGTACAGCATGGAAAATACGTCAAGGCACAATAAAATACAATTGTTTTACACTTTCCTCATAGCCTTTCTTCCCCATCTTAAGAATGATCTGAATCTTTTCTACCTGCCCGTTCACAACATTTTATCCTTCTTTATATTGATACATAAAAAACACACAGACACATCTACAAGGCCCTCAAATCATTGCGATTTGTTTGCTAGATTTTGGAGCAGAAGGGCACTAACTTGGTTCATGCGTTTGCCTGGACTCTGTACGCTACCAATCCAAAAGTGACGAGTAGTTGAGAAAAGGACAGGATTATGCTCTTCTGTTTCGACCTGAACACAATAAAACATTAAAATTTGCTTTAACTAAGGCATTAAGTTATATGCCTTTACCGTACAATATCACAGAATTCCTATAACGTTTATATAACAGTGCTTAGCTTATTTATGGATATATATATATATTCAGCAAAAGACTAATAACTATTTAAAACAGAAAAACTGTGGTCCTGTGTCCTGTAATAAGTTGGAGGTTAAAGTTTTAGATGTGGTTTAAATAGTACGTAATTTTTTTTTTCTATTTTGTAAAAAAGCTTTCGTGTAAGCAGTTGATCAAATTTGAACAAGACATGCAAACAAATTATCAAAAAAAAAGCACAATTATAAATAACTTTGAGTAAACACTGAGATTCTAGTTCTCTGGGTACTACAATTATTTTCTGCAGACCAAAGAACCACCAACAGGCAGCAAATCAAGCAATCAAAGGAGGAATTTAGTCACTTGTGAATTTAGTCATTTGGAGGAAATAATTTTAAGCAACAAAACAGCTCAATAAATGTCTGCTTTCGTATTATTGAAATTACCGGTCTTTGTATGTCAAGAGCGATCACAGAACTTTATTATCATTTTTTTTTAAAAACGTTAACTTCTTTGGTCAATTTAGAGTGCATCCCTAGTTCTTACACTCACCTAAGACATATATGATGTAAAGCTCTGTTTCCTTACATTCCAGACAAAGTACATAAATAACTAGCATTGCAAGTTCACTCAAATTTGTAAATAATGTTCACATCTAGTCCTGATTACTACCGAGATTTGCAGCAGAAATTAAAACTTCGCTTTATTTTCGATACACAATGACTGATGGCGATTTCGACAGCCTAATGCGGTTCACTAAGTTACTTTTTTAAACTGCTACAATGGTCTAAGAATGTTCTCGAGTTTATTATTCTCTCGCACGTGGTATTTTTAGATCGAAATGACCGTCTGACAGGCACAATAAATAGCGTTAATGTCTCAGAAAGAAAATATCCCAGAACTAGCTTAGAGTTACTGTCGACATTTGTTTATATCCGTAAGCCATGACAGTCGCACTGTGGGATTCCCGAACACTTCCGAAGAGTGTTCGTGTGACCTATGACCCCGTCGAGGTCGGTTTTAGTGAATTCTGATTGGCTATATGCAAAGTATGTTTACGCATACAAAGATATTTCTGACCCTTTGTCTCGTCTAGAAAAGAGACCATAGAGTGAGACCATAGACGTGTATTGATTGACTGATGTCTGAATGCCGAGACTCACTCTTGGCCTCTTGCGAAGTGATCCGCTCGGCGAGCCGTAACAAAGAAAGGGAATAAACCGGAAGCTAAGTCGTTTAGTGCCTCGTTTTAGCAGTTAACTAGAAAAAATCGTCTGCAAGCAGTCCAGTGACATTAGTTCGTGGTGAGACCTATCGGCCTTGGCCTAGCCTTTGTTTGAAAGGCGACTCAAAGCTCTTTCCAACGATTTGCGATGTGACCTAGTCTCTCACATGGTGGAGTGTGTTGCAATGTCCCAATCATTCTCTATTCTCGCTAATTCTGCGCTCGGGAAAAGTAAATATGATATGAGTAGATGTTTTTATTGACAAAATAGATATATTTCTATATTGTTCTATGAAAAACCACTTGGTGAGCGAATAGAACAGACTTTGAACTTTCACAATATCCTATAATCTCAAATTGGCTAGGGGGTGTCTTTACCAGAATTTTCCAACTTTCCTTTGACTCTCACAGTGTCCCCCGTTTATATATAGTGCCCATCAACAATAATTCCAGTGCCAAAGAAGCCTGATGATACAGACTTGGAAGATTTTCGACTTGTGGCTCTCACTTCTGTTGAGGCCAAGTGTTGGGGGACGGTTGTGGAAGTTTGATAACCTCCACTATGGCTGATCGCCTGGATCCTTTGTATAATAACATAATTTTCTTTTATATTTTCACAATTTAAGGGGAACTTGAAGCAGCTTTAAACAGAAGCACAACAACAATTAGTCTGTTGCACATAGATGGCGGTATGGAAGTTTACAAGACTCACAGGACATTTCGATCATTACTTCCGAAAGTGTCTGAATGTTTAACTGAGTATGAAGGTCATCTATGCCGTTCTAATAACTTTGGAGATTGTGTACACAACACGATTCTTCCACAAACACCAGCTGAACCTCGCTTACCTTTATTCGCTGCTTTTCGTTCTTGACAAATTACGATACTCTGGACGGGATTAAAAAAAACTTGAGCACTTTTTTACTCTTCGTGAAGTCATGTGTCAACCGAGTGTTGTCGAATTAACAATTTAAGCAGTTAGATTCAACAGAAAGATTCAACATGAAAGAAACGCAAAAAAAAAAAAATCTATAGGCTAATATTATATCACCACATAAAATATGGCTAAAGTGTCACTTCAAAGCTACATTAACTGATCATTTTTTTAATAGCACGATGAGTTCTTTTCAATACTGAGTGGACTAATTTAAATTACCTTAATGCACTCCATCACAAATAAAAGACACATAAACCATAACAATCTTAACTTTGTAGAAAAGGAAAACATATTTACTCTTACCAATATCACTGAAGAGAAGTCGTACGATCGAGCACTGCAGCCGTCGCCAATACTTAAACTCTGGAGAGTTCAGAGAATGACTAACAGCAAAACTTGCTGCGGCTTTTTAAATCTACATCAGTCACGTGACATCATGTGATCTACCAGTGCACATTGGGATAATTTCATTGGTTAGCTGCGTTCCATCAGAATAGCGCTCTATACAAATCTAGACAAGAAAGTAATGTTACCAAGTTTTGTTGAATATTTTTTTAGAAACGAAACATGATTTTCCAAAACGAAGGTAAGGCATTTCCCTGTTAGAAAAAAATTAGATCGAGGTGTCATTTTCCCAACCAGCCTAAAAAGAAAAGTTTATTTTCCAAAACAAAGGACTTTCCCAGTTTCTGAAAAACAGGACTCCTACAAGGTGAATCGCCTTTTGTAGGCACCCCACATCACAGATTTAGGACACTTTGTGCAGCCATGTGTGTCCATAGCCACACCAGCTGGAATAAGTACACGAAAAGGCGCTCTGTTGATCGCAATGCTAAAAAGTATGAGTAAGCTATATACTAAGTCATGTAAAGTCGATTGAGCAATTTACTTAACAGACCATTTTTGTTACTGAGCATAAATACTGGTTCCCACTCATTCGGATCAGTTTTATTTTATTTAAAAAGTCAATAATAAATATTTAAGTCTATCATATAGAAAAAGAGAAAGCCCGATTAATTCATACACGACATTAAATCATGCATGTTCTTCTAACATTCTAGAATATTCTCTCACCTATAATGTGTTGTGGTGTCACCGCGCGCGAGAGAAAATGTGTGGTTCTGGGGACAGCGAACATCAGGGAAGAAGAATTGTAAACAAGTTAAATTGGGAGTCGATGGCAGGTTACTGGGGCTCGCAGCTTCAATCAAGGACGCGGCGCTCAAGTGTTGCCATCCTGTACACAGCCGCAGTTCTGCAAGTTTTCAATGTCACGCTTAGAATGCGTGATTCAGTCTTGTACATGGTCTCTATAGGGGACTTTCTGTATTACTTGATATAAACAATTATAAATTATTGAGAATAACAATAAATAAAACCACAGTATATACTTATTACTAGTTTGCATAAAAATAAAAATCATAAAATGTAGATCCATCTATTTGTCATTTTTTTCAACCATCCTGAAACATAGATAATTGCTCTCAAAAGATGATTCTCCTATACCCTGTCTAGTTAAGTATATATTCTTTAACTTTATCCTTTTTTAAAGTGGGTATATTCAAGTATGGATAGCATGGTACGTACTTATCTAAATAATCTACTCAAAAAAGTAATATTTTGCTTCTGTCTATATTAAATGTCTCATCAACAAACAACGGTCAAAACGGGCAATAAACAACTTAAAACGCCATAGCATGTAGTTTCTGAGAAACGAACTTTTCAAGCAAATGTTTCCATGGGATTTTCCCCTGCTATTACAAAGTCGAAGGTCTGTCGGTTTTCAAAAAGTCTAGTCATTGAGTCTGTTTTTGTTCCGGGAAAATAGGGTTTTCCTTCCTCCTTCTGTATTGATGTTCTCCTTGTGAATGTTGGCATAGTCAATACAATTAATATGCTCGATGAAAATTGTTTTATAATAAACATTTCTTCAGTTGCAACTTATGAAAATTATTTTATATGCCATTTGTCTGCATTATAATGTAATAGTTATTGCAAAGGCTAGTGATATTTAGATATGCCCTGTTGAGTTTGTTGAGTTTGTTGTTGTTGTTTTTTTAATTGTGGTAAGAAGGTCCTTGTTGGACAGATTCAAAGTTCCATTCTAGGAACCAAAAGGTAGCATCTTGTTTCTGAAGTTAGCATGCAGTGTTTAGACCCTGTGGACACCACTTTATGTTTCTTTACACCTTTTAGAACAACCTTCTAGGACAACTTCGCCACTGCTTTGTAACGATGGCTTCAAGGGTAAAACAGCATCTGCCAGGTGTGGACATCACATTATAACTTTGGAAACAAGATTGCTTTCCTTCTCCAGGTTGCAGTGACTGACCCTTGCTTTATAGCCCTAGGTGGTGATAGTATAAAATCTCTTCTTCAAAAGAGGATGGATTTTAGCACCAAGCAAAATGTACAAGCTTTTTTCTCTCTCTGTAGATATTTTGATACACACATTTAACTACTTCTTACTATCGAACCAAATGTATGCAGATTAACCTTACCAAAAAATAAAAATAAAATACCTCCCAGCCAGAAATGGATATTTAAGAATATCTGCTTTAAACATCTAGATTTTTTTATTATTATTCTTATTATTTTTGGTAACATTTTATGTTGGAAATGGCCAGTAAAGGCTTACAAATAAAAGGGAAGATTAAACAAATCATTTTTCTTGCTTTTTTAAAGGCTTTTTAATATGTTAATAATATTTGTCTGGTAACAGTTCTTTTGAAGTTGTCCATGTTCTTAAAAAATCTGATTCTTGTATTTCATGCATAGTAGATGGTGCAATAGCTGTGAAGTAGAATGGTTTTCATGTCAGCAAGATGTGGTTATAGAAGTGCAATTTATACACCATATGTGTGTGGCTTACATAATAAATACACTGTGAAAACAAATTTGTTTCCAAATATCCAAAGATATCTCCTATGATTGGCTAAAACGCCTATACAATTTTAAGAAAAGGATATTTAAACTGTTTACATTTCATCTTCACATAGCTTATTGCTGGTTTTTGTGCTTGAACTTGAAATAAAAAAATTCAAAGATGCATTAAAATATCCATTTACACACCCATAATCTAAACAACTAAGCTCTCAAATATAACTTCATGCAATATTGTATGCAATATGATATTGAAAAGCACACATCAGGGGGTGTTCTCTCAATATTTTCATATACACAGATTCAAGTTCTGTCAGAATTTTGAGACTTTTCCTTTTGTCAGTTTTTTTTAACAAAAAAATAAACCAGAAACTTACAGTGATCAATTTGAACTGATAATTGTGTAAATAAAAAATATATTATTTGTCTACAATGGGTATAGTCTAAACTGAGCAAAGTGACAAAAGTTAGACAATATTTCCTGTAGTAAATGACGAATAGCAGAAACACAAATTTTTCCAAATCATCTGGTTAAACACTGGCTATATGGAGTGCGTATGCCACTGATCTTGAGGATCTTAAAATGCTCAGCAAAATAGTTTCCTTGATGCATAGGTAACAAACAGTATTTTAAAGCATTGTGGAGATAACAAGAGTTATGGTCATAGTGTTACCAATATTATTCCTTATAATATCAAGGTCGTCGGCTTGTGCAGTACTTGTAGAACAAGTGAGCTCGACGATTTGTTGGTCAATTTCAGATTCTGGTAACTACTGCCCCTAACCCATAAGTTTTGTCCTCAAATTTGTGACTGATCAGAATTATTGTCATTCACTGATCTAATGGTAGTCAGATCAATACTTCTTATTGGACAGCTCGATCCCTCATAGCTTTGATTGGCTGGAAGTGTCTTGTCACCTCTCTAACACTAGATATTGGTGATCAGACAGCTGCCTCAAAAGATCATTTT
The DNA here is from genome assembly GCA_004794325.1 of Pomacea maculata. Taxonomy (NCBI): domain Eukaryota; kingdom Metazoa; phylum Mollusca; class Gastropoda; order Architaenioglossa; family Ampullariidae; genus Pomacea; species Pomacea maculata. The sequence continues at coordinate 211,115 of SRHC01000551.1, read as the reverse complement.
CAGCTGGCTCCTCCAGAAGGCCTCTGAAAGTACAAGCAGTTCAATCTGGATTTTAAAAATCTTCCTCTCATAATTATAACAACATCGACACACAATGGCTCTAAAAATATGCAGATGGAATTTAAACACCTTGCTCTTACTCATTTCTATATTCACTAATCCACTTGTTTCTGCACTCACTTGCTCCCCTTGCTCATTTGCTGTTTTGTTCACCCAGTTACTCTTGTTCACTAATTTAACTTTTCTTTACTCACTCCTTTACTTGTTCATTCACTCGCATTAAGGTGCCCTCCACTCTATTTCAACAGATAAAAGTCCCCCCAAAACAAAAAGGACAAGGAAATTCTTGATGTAGACCTGAACATATCATGTACAGAGTTGAGAACCATTGGTTGGTCAAAATCCCCATTTGTATTTCGTATTTGCTGGCTTCGGTCCCACTTCATTATAAAGTTCTATCAAAAGAAAAAAAAAGTCAAATGAAATATTTCATTATCACAGTGAAAATATAATACCTTCTAATTCATCATTCTGACCATACAGTCACCATTAGTGAGATATTACTTCCTTACATCATGAGTGGGGTAATGTACAAGTAGAATTTACCACAACATTGTGTAAATGGCTACGAGAATATTATGTGGCTTAATAATTAATCATATTGTAGAGAATGTTAAAAGAAAGAATTTACCTCCATTATCAGAGCTGTGAAGAGATTTAAAACAATGATGACTGAAATAAGCCACCATGCCACGAAGAACAAATACGACCATCTGTAGACAAAAATACATGTAACACATGCAGAATTCATAAAAAAAAAACTAGTCCAGCTCTTTCATGCTCTCTGAAGATCACAATGAAATAAATGGTACATCTGTTTTGCACGCATTCCCTATTTGTGTACATCCATTGAAAAGTGCCTTGATTTAACTGTATGAAACTTATAAAAAGGAAAGACAAATGTCTGACATGTGACTGCACTTTCCACAATCTGTGCTCACTCATTAGACATAAAATCTGCTGATGAGGAACACAAGTTTACTCACGGTGAGGTGGCTTCTCCGAATGCCTCCAGAAATACATTCCAGTTATTGACCACCATAATATGCCACAGAACCACAATGGCAGCCTAGTCAAAATCAATCAAACTTCTAAATAACCAGAACAAAGGGACTGACAAGAAGTAATCCCATCTATAAATAACACAAGAACAGCATAATCCAATAAAATGCAATAACCATCAAAAATACTGATTTATTATGTTGACTACTGAGTTACACATTGGAGAAGTGTGAGTAAATAACCAACCAGCATCAGTGCAAGAAAGTTAAAGAGAGGCTACAGAAACAGAGAAGGAGGTACATCCACGTCATCGCTCAAAGAGAACATGCAAGGAAGATAGAATTGTATAACTTTCTTGTGTAAATGTGGGATAGGGAACCCACTTGAATAGTAGAAGGTAAATTTTATCTCATGGCACTTAATCTTACAGCAAAGTCATCAAAGTTGTTGGCCCAGTACATCAGCTGTCTGTAGGTACCGCATGCATATGTCACATTGCTGAAGACAGAAAGCAAAAGCAAAATATTGACTGAAAAGTGCTGATTGAGTACACTGATTAAAAAATCGATTGCTTAATGCAGGGAAGTGACAGACTGATTAGAGGAACATGTTTGACAAAAGGGCTAATGAGAAAAGTAGATAACACACAGAAATCAAGAATAAGGTATAGAGTCCTTAATTCATGACTATAAGACCAGAGATCAGGTACATCAACAATCATAATAAATTATCAATAGATCATGGAAACGGAAGTTATGTTTCTGGCATCAAAATGGCTGTAAGCTCAAGCGCCTGGTTGCATAACATGGGAAGCAAAGATGAAAAAATAAAAAAACAAATGAGAGGAACTATGGCGTGGAAGGATCCATTGTTAGCTGTGCAATATAAAGAAAATCACTAGAAAAAAAACTTTGCTCTTGCCCTAAATAACGGCTTGGCATTTAGAATGTTTAATGCTGTTTGACCTGCTTGACTCAACAGAGCGTGATAGTTTTTGATCACTATAAAAAAAAAAAGTAACATTACAAAAGTTCATAACACATTTATTAAAAGCTTTATGCGCAGTATTATATACCTATAAAAAAGAATGCTTTTAAATCCCATCAACTGTGTGCACAAACAATGTAAACTTGTCTTTCTACACTGTTAAAATGATCCTGCCACTCTTTGACAATACAGATACCTCTCCAAGAAGAAGTGTTTTTTTTTAAAAAATTCTAGTCCACCAAAAATGTAATAACTGTACATCTAAAGCAGTGGTTCTTAACCTGGGTTCGATTGAACCCTTGGGGTTCGGTGAGTCGGTCTCAAGGGTTCGGCGGAGCCTTCGCCACGGAGGTCAAGACATAGCCGCAATTAGTGATGACACTAAAGAAGGGTTCGGTAAATGTGCATATGAAACTAAAGAAGGGTTCGGTGAATGTGCATATGAAGCTTGTGGGTTCGGTACCTCAAGAAAGGTTAAGAACCACTGATCTAAAGCATAATTTCTACCTGTTATTGTAGGTGCTAAAACATTCACAAAAGAAAATACACTCCAAACTCAGCAATCAGACCTTGTGTTTGTGATCTTGTCCACAGTGATTTTATCACTAAAAATTTCCATCCCAAGAATAGCAAAAGCATAGTAGATCACCTGTAAAATTAATCACCGCATGTGTGTGTTAAAAAAAAATCCTAAGAAATAATAGAATTTCATAATAATATATTAACTTTCTGTGCATCACAGTCCTAGAATTCATTACACAGTGTAAAATATTGCCCATATTACAAAACAATCAAAATATCATCATATTCTACCTTAGGCTTTATGTTTAATGAATGAGATTTTCATTAGACAACCTATATGATTATAAAACAAACTGTGCTACCCATAACTTTAACATAGTACATGTAACTATTTAACATAAATTTAATGTAGTATATGACAATTATAGCAAGCCACACTGAAAATTAAACCCTCACAAGCAAGCTGAAACAAAAGTGGTCATAAATAATGCCAAGCATAATATGACTATGAAGTAAAACACTGATAACCAATGAAAACTAGCAGCAAAGTTTGCTTTATGTAGCTCTTGCATATATCTTTCACATAGCAGATGAAACCGTAAATATAAGCTCAGTAGCAAAAATATATTTGAGCAGATCATGCACTGCATAGCTGTAGCTACTCAGGTAATAAATATTGAACAGATAATTATAAAATATTTTAAAATAGTTGAATATTTAAAGAAACAAATAAAAGAGATAACCCTTTAAACAGCATACACTGAAATAAAATAATAGCAGCTTATCTTACACTCCAAAAAGATAAGAACTCACAATTAACACTCCAGCAAAAGACTTCATATTTCTGACCAGATCCAGGAGAACAGAACTGATAATTCTCATGGACTGAAAAAAATATCAGTATAACAATTCAACAATAAGACTGATGCTCTTTGTGGTAAAATACAAGAAAAAAGGTAATGAAATATACAAAGATATACACACACACATATGTATACATACACAGGCACACAGAGAGGAATCAATCAAACCTTGAGATGTGGGATGATTCTGAGAAGCCTAACCATGATCAGTATGTTGATAATGCGAAGAACATTCCACAAAGTATTTATGCTAGACACTTCATGTCTGGAAAAAAGTGGAAAAAACATACAGAAAAATAAGTAAAAAATGGCTATACACATCACATTCAGATCGGTATCTTATAAATATTATCATCCTGTGCAAAGTGTCAAGGGAAATCCAAAAGAAAAGAAAAAAATAATACATACTTTTCAAAAAATGGCACTCCAAATGTGATAGCTGAGAACATCTCTCCACCCTGATTAGGATACAAAGAATTATAAGTCAACTTCTTAAATCAATTGAGAATTATATTAAAAAGAATTCTCCTGCTGTAATGTATGTAGTTATTTCAAGAGCATTAGCTTCTGCATGCTTCAAGGGAACTTATCCCTAAAGACAATCTCGATGCGAAGCATGTAGTAAATAATAACTCATTTTCAATCCCTATAAATACTGATTAAAATCACATCAAAAACAAACTTTTTTCAAAAATGATCCTCCAAAAAACTTTTCGCTTGTGAAAGAACACTTGAGATCAATGTTTATACTGTCTTCATAAACAAGTTGTCCATCACTACAGGAAAGCTTAGAGTTTTATAATCTCCTCTGCAACTATGCACACAGTAGATATCTCCCATCTGGAGCATTATATGCACAATAAATATATCTAGACACCTTTTGAAACTTTCCCACTTCCCATCAAAAAACATTTACTGACCACAAGGGCGAGAGTGATGACACCATCAAAAACGTTTCCTTTGTCAAAGACATAGCGCCGCCAGCCCATGGCCCAGATTTTCAGGACTTGTTCCACCAAATAATAGATTGCAAAGCTAAAATTAAATGCCTGCATTCAAAAGAATATGTTTTAGTCCTTTTTACCCAGGATCAAAGTATTTTTTGGACAAACAGACAAATAACAAAAAGTGAAATTCATTTGTCTTTTTATACATATGAATTGTTAGTTTTCCTTCCTTGAAAAATATTGTATCAGTTACTTTGACCTCTTTGCATTTAGTTGTTCCATTATCTTTTTTACTCTTTGTAAAATATAAGATTCTGGTGTGTGGACTAGTTAGAATCAATGGCATAAGCTGTCTCTAAAAACAAATCCATTTAGCTCCTGTTAAAGAAAAAGTTAGGAAAATTAACATTTTTATAATCATTAGGGTGATAAACATAGAGCATTAGAGAAAGATAATCTGATTTCTGGCTTGATCATTACTATTATTTAGGATATAACAGAATATAAAGACATACAGCACTGACATACCCACTAAGTTGTAATACTTACACGAAGGTCAGAGTGAGAGTCATAAAAAGACTGATCATACTGGGTTGCAAGTTCCACCTGAAGCAAAAAAATGTATTAAAAAAATTACTAAAGTGAAGAGAAAGCCTAGAATATACACAAGTCTGAATGATGAAATAAATCAATCAATGAACAAGGCACAACTTCTACTCTCACAATCTCCCTCCTTTCCCTCTTTTTCTCTCTCTCACACACACGATCGTGGAAGAGGTATTCTAATGGGTGTGAAATAACAAGCATGATAAAACAAGCAAAAAAACTTCATGCAAGGTAAATTGTCACTATATAAAATCATAAAAATTGTAAGAAATTATTTTTTTTTTTTAAAGGGTAAGCCCCAGTGACTTACAGAGATGACGATGACATTCAAAAAGGCAACAAAGATGCCAAAGTAGGCAAACATCCTGTGGACAAATATTCGTTGGAGTCTCCACAATAAGGGATTTACAAACCACCTGACCTCCACCTCCTGCCACAAAAAGTAATATTACAAATTTTAGCAAACAGCAACAGCTGAAAGGATAAACCATTTTAAACTTCTGCTGTACATGATTTGACTCAGTCAAAATGTTTCTGTGAAGAAGAACATTAATAATATGCACAATATGACATCTTGAACGAATTCAGGAACTGTTGCCCCTAAGCTGAATGAAGAGTGATGTCCCTTCACCTAGCAGGCTAGAGGGGACAGCTCTCTGTCATTTTGTCTCATCCATGGACACATCAAATTTTGGTGCCTCCTACTGATTTGTGATGTTTGTTACATTTGCCTCTGGTCTGTATTGTTCTTCAATAGTTGTGCAGCATTGTTTCTTCCAACAAACATCTTCATCCACTAAATGCCTGTGTCCTGTTCTTCATTTTGCCATCTTACTTTGTCCTTTTGATTGTACAGGATTCTGCTTACCGTCTTCACTGAAACTTCTAACTTTTCTGGACTATTGAACCACACTGATTTCCATTACAAAATGGATATTTGAGAGCCATGTGCTATTTTACACATGAGTCTAAAAACCTAAAGTAATACAATGTATTAACATTGCAAATTTGATGGATATCTTTTACCAAGTAATAATGGAAAAAATCTGTAAAAAGAAACGAAACTCAACAAACAGTAAGTAAGCTTTTTTATTACATATTGCAAAGTTCTTCTAAAAGCAATTCTTAATTAAAAAAATAAAATCTCCTCAAGTATGAAAGTAGTTCATCCCCTCTCTGTCACAATCATTTCCACACTGCGAGTCATTTCAGCAAAATTTTGTTATAAGCTGTTGCATATAACCTTCATTATTCTGGTTCTACCTTTTCTGGGTATTGCGTAAATATTTATTGCATCAAATTCACCAACAAATGCTCTGTGGGTACTTTTTCAACATTCCTTATAATGTCAGGAGTTAAATACTTACCCGGGCAGGCTTTTTCTCCATGTCTAACAGAGTAAACAGCTGCTGGAAATCTTTAGCACAGAATGAACTTTCAGGGTATTTATCAAGCTCCTGAAATTAAAAAGGACACAAAACAAAACAAAAAAATGCATACACTTGTTTATAATGAAAGGAAAACAGAGAAAGATGGAGAGAATGTGTGTGTAAATGTATCTACGTGGAATGTGAAAAATAACTCTGGTAAATACATTTCTAAAAGAAGCTCTCTCCCATAATCCCTTTTGAATGTAGCTCACTGTCATGGATCGACCAGTCCATACATGGAAAACTTAACCATAGTGATGCTGATGCATTTTATGAATTTAGAGTGTGCAATGTTAGAAAGAATTACTGAATGTCCAGATGAAGTGAGTACTGTGTTCACAGAAGCAATGCGGAAGGGAATGAGCAAGGGTGTGTTGCTGACCAAGCAGTTGGAGAAAGGCAGTTTTTTTGCAATGGTCAGAAGTGAAGGGTGTAAGGAATAACAAGAGACCAAATTAGATGTAGGAGGTGTCTGTAGCTACGGGCCTTGTTTTGTTTGTGCTGCCTCACCTAGAGGTATAAATATTCTATTCCTGGATACATGCATGATTGGCGACCTAGTGCGCTCAAAGTATCTTCCTACATTTTGGGAACACAAGCATGGACATCGTGATTTGTTCATATCATTAAAAGTGAGTGGAGTCAACTTTTATTCTTCACGTTGATAGAAGGAACTTATTTCCCGTTTACGGATGTTCACATACAAATAGAATTGGGTTATCGACCAATAATACTGTCAAAACATTGTGACGTTGAGCTAGAAGGCCCTCATTTGAGGCAAGAAGTTAAATATGCAGAACTGTTGAAAAACTGTATCAACTATATATATATATGGAGTGTGACTACCTATTGAAGAGACAGATCTTGAAAGAATTTTATTTTCATAATTGACGACAGCCGATAGGATCTATGATGTGGGTTAAAGAGAAGATTTATAATGTATGTATGTGTTACTCTCCCTGGCTTTGACTATCTGCAAATGCTTGAGTGGTAAATTAGGGACACATAAAAGAAGTGACATAAAGTTTGCAGGCATTCTTCATGGAGTTTGTTAATGGAAAATGTGAGGTCGGGGGAAAGAGATGTGGCACAGTGCCAAGCTTTAAAGGCAATTAACCTGTTATGACTCACCTCCAGCAAAGCATGTCTGATGTAGACAGGCACAAATATTTTCTCCACCACAGCTTTTACAACCTGTTTTCCTACCTCAGTCCTGGCAACATATTAGAAAACCATGTTACTGTCATAAAATTCATCTATCTGCACCTTTTGCACAAAGCCTACTCATGCTAACATGTATACACACCATGCAGTCTTGCAAGTAATAAAACATACTGAATCTAATTTTTTTTTTTTTCAGTTATAAATTTTTTTCAAGAAAATTTTGCCTCAGCTTTACACTTCCTGAAACTGACAAATCAATCACAGACCAGAACAAGGAAAATTTTTAAGTTAATTCATCTAGCTTCCATTATGACTCTATATTTGCAATTCATTTCATCATCTACATGGTATAATTCATACACAAATAAAAACTAATCTGAAATTCACCTGACTTCAATTCTGTTATCAGGGTGCAGGTTTCCCCTCTTTCGTCTTAAAACTTCAAATGCTGCCCTCACTCCAAGGCGTCTTCGGTTTAAGCTGCTTTGCATTGAATTCTTCAAAAAAAAACATTTGTTAAAAATTGTACTAGTTAATAACAATATATGTGTACATAGTTATACTACATAATTACTGGAAAGTTTTATCTCATATAGTGCTTAACCTTGGATATACTATAATTACATAACAGATCACATTTGTGATACCTCTACTTTCATGTGAATTTTGCTGTCTTTTAGTTTCCACTCACATTGCTAATCATCCGTATTCTTTTAACTTGCAGATCTTTTAGTATCACATGATCATTTATCTTGCATTTTACTTTGAATCAACCAGAATTGTAACACATAATTGCAAAATTTTTGTTTTAACTTACCAGAAAATATCCCCGGAACTGGTTGTAAATAACAGCAGTCAGCATATTCATGAAACAATATAATCCTGAAAAGTCAAAAAGAACACTCATCTAGCCATACTGTTTTCTTTCATTAACTGAATGCTAATATTTATTATTCCTTGTTATTAAATACTGTAAATTTGCAATTTTTACTGATGAAACATAGCTGCCATTTATTTCAAACTGTGATGATAAACACAAAAATCATCCAGAGAACCCACACACCACGTTTGATGTTATTTAGGTTTCTTTTAGTATAAAATCATTTCTGCATATTTTAAAACTATAATGCAATATATTATCCCTTCTGTGAATTAACAAACATGCAGTGATAGACACATACCCACTATAAAACTGCAAAAACTAATCAACTGCAGTTTAAACAGAAACCAAAACTTTGTTGTGTATTCAGCTAAAAAACAAAAACTTACCAATGATAAGAAAGACGATGAAGAACAAGGAAGAAAGTCTGTTATGGCTGTAAGCAGGCATCGTAACTAAACAGCAAAATACAAAGCAGTCACAGTTCAATACAACAAATAAACAATATAATTACATAGTTTCTTTTTAATACCACTATCTCTTGAAGTTAAATTCAAGTTTAGAAGCTTTATTAGTTACAGTCAAACTGGTTTGACATGAAGTAGCATATAGACAAAGGAAAATGTAAAGAAGACAGCCATTTTAAGCTTTGCAGTTTATTGTCTCATACCACTATCTTTCAAATGCAATCAAAGCAATTAATCTAAACCTTAAAAAGAAAATGGACTCTATACAGTTAACATACTAAATCTAGGATGCTGCATTTAACTGATTTGCTCATGAAGATCTTCTGTCACAGCAACACATGAACACTATGGATAAAATATCTAAAAAAAAAATAAAAATAAAATTCACCATCTGGGTTGTTGGCTGTGGTCAGCAGCACCAGCAGACTCATGAAAGAATCCAGAAGTGTGCCAAAGTACTTTCTGCCTTCATTCCTGTTGTCCTGCTACAGGATACATTCTCTTATATTGCTGTTTTCTTTCTCCATTAACACAGCCAATATGCTATTCTATTTTATTGTAGAAGTATTTTCTTTGTTAAAATATTTACAAAATTACTTCCTCATGTTACCAATTTAAAAATGAATTCTACTTCTCTGATCTTATTCTAATCCATAGGAATATATATTTAAACTGCTTTGTTTTGTTTTTAAACTTACATTTGCTAAAAGGCTGAAGAGAAAGAAAATCAATTATCTTATTTTTGACACAGATTTTACATGGATTGTACTTGCATTTTACATTGATTTTATGAAGTTAGGCAAATCAAGGTACAGCATCTGTTCATTCTAATACAGGAAAGTGTTTCTTTGTGAAAACAAAATCACATTCTTTAAGATGAAACATAACAAGTATAGCATGCATCATGGCTTGGCACATTTATATTTCCTGTCTAGAAGATGTTCACCCTCTGGATAAGTGATACTTACAGATATCACACCCATGGTTGCATTATCTGGAACTGTATTTGTACTGTTTGCACTTTGTGGCCTTTGCTGCTCATACAGAACAAACATAAGCCAGCTATATTCTCATTCTTTCAATAATAAGCAAACAGCTTGTATCAAAACCAATATTGTTAAATTTAACACTGCTTACTAAGTGCAATGCAATAGGACGGATGAGCGACCTTAATAGCAAAGTTAGGAACATAATTTAAGCCATGTTTATGACTTTATTTAATGGTTCTGAAATATTTTTGTGAATGCTGATGTTTGAAGGTGTGCACTTCATGAACAAAAGAGATGATTTGCCTTAATTTATGAGAATAATTTTAGTGGATATGAATTCGACTTGTTTACTGGTAAAAAGTACATTTCAAAAAAAAAGGCAAGCACATTATCCAAATAAAAAGAACTATAATAATTCCAGCCACAAAAGTAAATTATGTATGTAAGACAGAACAGTCATGTGCTGCTGTGTTGCATAATACAAGTGATGGTAATTTTCTTTTACAGCAATTGGGGAAAAAAAAACCCCTGACCATCGCTTGTATTATGAAACAGTACAGATGTCAAAAATAATATGTCGTGCAACTTACCGGAGGGTTAGGAAACAGAAGCATGCCCAGCAGAGTAAAGATGTACAGGTGCATAGCAAGCATAATGAGAACACTGTCAAGAGATACAGGTGCATCATAAAGATACATTTGCCAACTGCACATTTGGTCATGATCTCTGCAGTTTGATATAGCTTGAAACAGCTTAAACACCATCATTATATTAAATGTTGTACAGAACAGGCCACATATTGTTTGAATCTAAATGATAATTTTTAAGATTTATTTTGGCTGGAGCCCATAGATGTTCTGAAATTCCCAATCATGATCCACAGTCAAATAGGTGTTTCATAAAAATGTTGAAATTTTCTCTAAAATTCTTTCTCAGTTATACCTGCATTGGCATGGATTCTTATTTGTTTCTGTTACACACCTGAAAACCTCTGGCATTGTCATCCGCAGACAGTTTACAATCTTCTTCATTAGAGATGAGTTTTGCAGGATGAAAAATGGACGCAAAATTCTCCTAAACCTTACAGGCTGAAAAGAAACCTATCTTAAACAACATATGCATGAAGGTTAGAAGCTATAATATCCTCCACATATCACCACTCCATTTATCGAAGCGTTCCACCATAACTTATAGGATGTGAATTGACATAAATATTGATAAACAACAGCAAGACAGTCATAACTATAGTTTCTGTTCCTAAGTAATAGTCTGAATGCTGCACATTAAACTAGATAATGTTTTCTGTTTAGATTGTTTACAGTTTTCCTTTTGCAGTCTTTTTGGTGTGAACTGTATTAGACCAGCCAAAACTAAAACACAGAATAATGATACAAAAATGTGGCAATAACTTACTGAATAATTTACATAAATAAACTTAAAACTATTTTTGCTTTCAGGTTGTAAGGACAGATTACCTTCTGACAATAACAGGACATTAGCTAAATTCTTTAACTAGCCAGTGCAGACAGAACTGGAATAGGTCATACATAAATAAATAAAGCAGGTTTTATTACCTCTGCACAACCCATACCAACAGAAACCATCCAGTCAATAATGGAGATGACAACAATGATGATACTGGCCATGTCCCATTTGAGCTTAAAGAAGTTTCGCCTACCCAGCAAAAAGAACTGTGGACATCAAAACACCAAGTCTTTGAAATATTATACCTAAATAGTTTATAACTTTCTATTCATACAACAGAGTCCTGTCACTATTTATAATAATAAAATTTATGAACTTTACATAATATCTGGTAAGTTTCGCTTGCTAAGATATAAAACCTTGTATCAGGATATTACTTTCTAAAAAAAAAATTGGAAAAGTATCATATTCATTAATATTTGCAGGGATTTTAACTGATTCTATAACAATATAAGCTGCAGAACTTTTGTCTTTTTTGCTTTATTTATAAACTGAGTTACAAGCTCTTTGTAATTGTATGAGAAGTTGTACACACCCATCCACCAAAAAGTACTTCAGTTATTCATTAATGCGCTACCCCTTCCCTTCCAGCACTTCATGCTCAAGAGTTGAATGGCCATTGGGGGTAAAAAGTAGCAAGTGTGGCAATCTGAGACAGCACTGTGATGTTGATAAAATTCTTTGAATCCCAGCTGTTCTATTTCTTCTGAGACTCATTCGGGATGACTATTTATATCCGTGTTAGACTACATTGTGGTGTCTTCCACTTTGTATGTGTTTGCATGCATGTGTGTGTTTGTGAGAGAGAGAGAAACAGAGAGAAAGACAAACTGAGAAACGGGGAGATTATTTGATGGGTATACTTCTAAATGAATGAGAGCGAAAATGTGTGTTTTACTGACTTTACAATAACATTTAATTTCCAGGGACTGGATGATTACAGAGTATTGTCATGGTTTGTTTGTCCTAGAATTTTTTTTCAAATTTATAAATTATATTAAACCTAAGACATAGTGGAAGACATAATTTGTGAGCAAATCATCCTCATCATTAAAGCAACATGAATGTCAATAAGTTCACCTAGCAACCAAATAACATTCACCCTAGTGACATTGTCAGCTAACAGCAGCAACAAGCACAGCAGTTCTATGGTTGAAGTCAGCCAGCAAGGAACATCAACTCTTTCTTGTCTCAACCGTACATCAGAGCTCAAGCTCAAGGAGGACGGATATTCAAAGAAAGCCAGAATATGAAGTGTAAAAATAACTGCCACACGAAAGCTGAAAAGAAAAAAAAAATGTTTGAGCAATGAACTGTAACTGGCCACAGTTATTAAACTCTTAGGGAAGAATCTAAAACCAGAGTCAAAATTTTCTATCATTTATTGTTCCTCTTTCTTCCTTATTAGTTAAAAGGCTATCTCCTAAACTTTTTTAAGGTCACTGGGAAATGAGGAGTTTAGAGATCTCACTTTTCTTGGGGCCAGCTTTATATGAGGGGCATGCCAAATCTCCTCTCTCTCACTGCCATACCTTCCCCAATCCTCTTTGGAGTCAGGTACCTATTCTCAAAAACTTAGTTCACTTAGAAATTTGTATCAAACTGGTGTGCCTCTTGGTTTAGATGCGTATGTGCTAACCACTTTGCTATCCACTATCTTAGTTTACACACAAATATCCCTGGACTGCTGACAGACGATTTTTTCCAGTTAACTGCTAAAATGAGGCATTAGACGACATAGCTTCCGGTTTATTCACATTCTTTCTTACGGCTCGCCGAGACTAACAGCAGATCACTTCGCAAGAGGCCAAGAGTGAGTATCAGCATACAGATATCAGTCCATCAATATACGTACATGGTTTATATTAAAACTGATCTAAAATTTATCAACTTTTACATCTGATACTTTCTGCATAATGGATCTGCATAACAGATTATTAATTGCATTATCTTCTTTGTCAATGAAGGGTTTCAAGCAGGCAGATAAATGTTATACAAGAATATATGCTAAGCCCACAGTATCTTGCACAATGGACGCTGAAAATATTTACAAAGTCCATGATAATTATAATCAAAGCTCTCTGCCTGGTATAAGGTGGATACAATATTATTTAATTTTTACTTACACTTGTACTGCAGTTGAATGATACTGACGATACAAACGTAGGCAGATTTCATCCACTTTGTGATTAATAGATCGATACTGAAAATAACATAGTTTAGCAAATTGTGAAAAGTGATTTCCGTTTAATAAACTTACCTGGAACTGAATACAGTATTCTGTACTAGAGGATGTAGTGGTGTAAGAAGCTTTAAGAATGAAACCTCTCAAACACACATAGCCATTTCTATTCTCTTCAGAAGCAAACTTTAAACAGGTTCTCAATGCTTGATCATTTCTTTCTGGCATTTATTAAATATGCATTTAGAAAACTCTCCAGACTACTAATAAATTGAAAAATAAGCATCTGTGCACCAGTATGTGGGAACAAACAAAATATACATATATAAAAAAACAATTGCTCTAATTGTATATCCCCATATTTAGCTAATATACATATTTGTGAAAATTAGCTAGCTATACCAGGTGGTTTAACTTTGTGAAACTAGAATGTAAAAGCTGATCACTACCATGTGATCATCATCTTCCTCATGTGTATGAAATTCAATGCACTTTTGATACAATTCAATACGAAAAAGATTACAGTAGATATGAAAGTGAAAGCAGCAGTACAACCAAATCTAAAACTATTCAACTCAAAAGATTTTGGGTTTTGAGATCGAAATTTATTAAGACTTTCTTCAATCGCTTTAGGTTTCTTTTCTTATTTAGCAGGCCATACAATAATCAATGTTGTTGATGTTAGTCGATATTATATCAAGGTTTTGATACTGTTCTTATCTGTTATGAACAAATGAACGAGCATTTTGACTGTGGTACTTTCATTAGCAGAATTTTTGCTGCTAATTTACTTACAAAATTTAAAAACAAATGTACGTAAATTATTATTAAATATTAAAAAAGGTGTTGAGGCATATATGTATAGTTTTACAATGTTTACCTTGAAGGCATCTTCTAGAAAAACCACAGCTTGTATCAGAGATGTCTCTTCTGAAAAAAAACCAAAACTATAAAAATGTACATGTAAGCCACTACTTTACTGTCATTTCTAATGTAGATTTAAAATCCTGTTGAAAAAAAAAAAAAATTATCAAACCATCAAATCTTCATCAAAGAGATATGATTTTAACCATAAATTTCTGTCTATTGAGCACACCTTTATATAAGCACATCCACTAAATTAAAAAAAATAAATCTCCACTTTATTCACGAATACGCCACAAATATATACAACTTTTTCAAGTGGCCAGGTTGATCACTTTGAAAGCTGCATCATAGGCATTTTGTCTCATTTTCGGCATGATGAGGGTTGAGGACATGCTTGAACAAGTGATCTGAATGCTTCAATTGGCTTTGACTTAAAAATTTGAGCAGGTAACATTTCAAAATGGAGTTTATCGAAAAATTAATCCAAATTGGAAAAATCTGAAAACAAGCTACATCTGGGTTTAAAGCTAGGAAAAAACTTGCGGCTATGAATACGAAATTTACAGTACTATTTAATTTTACCATCAAGGCCAATTCCACGCACACACATGCTTCAGCATTAAAATCAAAGACTAATGTGGTTAATTTTTGATTAGGTAAAGCTCAGTGGTGCATACTTTTTCCCCAACTCTTGAATTCAAAACATGTTAGATACGTTTATATATATATACATGAGTTTTCTGGTAGCAGTCTACCTTGACAGTGTCAGCTGAAGGCAAAAGCACAGCTGAGAATTTTTATAACAAATGATTCAATGCTATATAGTCTCTGGCTACTCTTCCAAATAAACAATGTCACTCTCTCCAGTTCAACTACTTGCCTCCCTTGCCTTTATCTTCATTGCCCCAACCTAAAACTTTCTGATCATAAATCATCCCTTTGCACAAAGCTATTTGATGGGATGGCCTGACCTTTCCATAGGCTGCTGGGAGACAAACTATGTTGAAAAAAAAAGGAAGTAGCTGAGCAAGCAGTTAAAGATATCATAGCATGGGCCATCATTAATGGGGGAGTGGCTTTTTTGACTGGATCATTTATAAGCACCCATCTCTTCCATCTTCTTTCCCCTCTCTCAACTGACATGTCAGTCACACTTTCTCCTTAGTGTCTGCCAAAGGTCATGGGATGCATGAAAATTAACAAAAGACTGGTCTGGGAAATTTTTACAATTATTTTAACAATTAGCATGCATAAAAAAATAACGGTGTAGTTATTGACAGAGTGTTGAGTATGCAACACGTACATTTACTCTACAATTGCCTTCTTTGCAGTTTATTTTTTATGACAACATGATTTGAAACAACCCACCAATTTTTTTTTTTTTGCTATCAAGCTAAAATTCCTTTTTTTTTAAAAGAAAGGTAAATGTTGTCCCCTAATTCCTTCTGAATGTTGGAGAGTGAAGAATTAGAGACTACACCTCTCTAAGAGCCAGCCTTATTTGAGGGTTTTTACCATGTCCTCTCCCTCACTGCTTTACCTTTTCCAAACCTTTATAGAAACAGGTACCTATTCCTGATAACTGGGTCTACTGGGGGAAATTTACTGTGCCACACCTGTATGAAACCAATGCACCTCTTAGTTCAGACAATAGTGCTCTAACCACTCTCCAACTCACCTCAACCCCCAACGTCAAGCTATTTTCAGCTGTGCACTTTGTATTGATGTAATGATAGTTACATGTTTAATTGAACAATTCAAACACTTCTCAAATAAATATTACATCAGATAGTTGATATAAGCTGTTTAGTTTTGCATGTTGAAGTCTGCAACTTGAACAAGTCAACTTTAAGTTATATAAAAGTGATTACAATGGTCACTGAGATAATCAACAAATTATACATACAATCAGGATAGTTATTCAACAACTGTTTTCTAATTCTTTTCTGTCTCCATACTAACCTCCATCACACCCACACATACATTCTATGTATTTACACATATTCAGATAATAGTAATCAAGTGCATTCATTAGTAAAATGGTGTTCCCTCTAACACAGTTGTTCTTAACCGGGGTTCGATCGAACCATAGGGGTTTGGTGAGTCGGCCTCAGGGGTTCGGTGGAGCCTCCGCCACGGAGGTCAAGACACACCCGCAATTCGTGATGACACTAAAGAAGGGTTTAGTCAACGTGCATATGAAACTTGTGGGTTCAGTACCTCAAACAAGGTTAAGAACCACTGCTCTAACATCATAAAAAAAATATTATCATCAGGAGGAAAAAAAGGTGGTGGGCATGGCAAAAGTAAACTACATTTTTTTCTTTGAATATACTTAAAGATTTTAATAAAATCTAGCAGAAAGGGATAAAAAAAAGTGCATGATTAGAAAGAACTATTAAATTATAACTTGCATTACTATAAGGTGGAATAATATGTATACTATCGAGTCAACATTATAAACAATCTAGAAGCCACAATAAAGGATGAAAGTATACTTGATGTACACAAAGACGTTTAAAGTAATGAATACTTTCAGAACTGCAACTTGTGGGAGGGGGATGGAGGAAAGCGCAACTATGGGTGGCAGAGAAATCAAGAAGTTCTTTGCTATAAGTTTTGCTATCAATATAGAGATTTGCACGTAGATTACAAACTGCACACACTGCTACGCTGAAAAACACGCAATTACTCGCACAGTTATGTTGAAGGCTAGAAATTACTCACGTAGACCTGCGAACTGTTGGTACTCTTCCAAAGATTGTAGGGCGTTGTCACCATGCCCTATGCTATCTGTCGATGTAAGCTCCCAGGAATCATGTCTGTCCCGTACCTCTGGATCAGGATTAAGGCACTCATCGTCGTCATCGAAACACACATCAAGCTGTACATGACTTTCCGGAATGCTGACAGGTTGTATGTTGCTATCATCATACTGGGCACCATCGCTCGCTGCCAATATTCTTACATCAAGTTCTTGTGTTTGTAAAGTCTCCCTTGGGTTTACAGCACCAATGAGAGGCGATATGTCCCGATAAGTTGTCATTCTCCGAGAGCTGGCTCCTGTATTCTTGATGGCTCAAATAATACCCAAAAAGCGCATAATCCTATGTCTTATGTCGCAGGATCAACTTTGACAGAAAGTAGAAACTTACCAAATTTGATTTTTTTTTATGTACTACTGAGCAGTCGTTGAGAAGAAAGTGTCAATGTCTACAATGTCTTTCTACAATCTTCTCAATAGCCGGCACGATTAGGCAAATTTATCCGGGCTATTTGTTTTATGCATGCTATTCATACTTGTTAAAATCAGTCACTGTGCAGCACTGTCAGTGGCCATCAGCCGTTCGAAGTACCCGTCCATCGTAAACATCACCAAGTAGCTCAGGACTAAAGCTCGCTTTAAAATTCTCAAATTAAAATATCTGCATTTGGTTTGATTAAAATGCATCCTGGGATGGCGAGCGAGTTTCGAATAAGTCAACATCTGACATGGCTACGTTTGTAACAGAAGCACCAGATTCTCCACAAGCATTTTGCTTTGAAAAGACTTTCCCACTAAGGGAACCTAAAGCCAGTATTGGTTAGTTGGTTGAATATTTCAGTTTTGTTTTATTCTATGTGTCTGTCATGTATACTTTCACATTTCTAATCACAATGCTCGTAGGCGAGCGTCGGGTGTTTGGGTATCTATGAATTTGTCTTGGCTAGTGCTGCAGTATTATATCTTAATATGTAGTAGCCTTATGTCGTAGTCCTTTAATTATAGTATCATTAAACAATATTGAAACATAAGTGGTCTTCTACGATTTAACTAGATGATTTGGGTTGTTTTTACTTTGATCGAAGATGTATATGTACGCCAATGTTTGATTTTTATTATTAGTAGTTGTTATATAACGCGATATTATTTACTAACATCTTCGCCAGCATTAACTGAACTGAGCTGCATTATCTCCTTCCATTCACTCGCGTGCGTTCGAATTTCGAATGTTTCTTAAATAAAAGTGCTTGGGAAATTAAAAAGACATCGACCAAAAATGATTGTCAGTGTCCATAACATTTTTTCTTACGTGATAGAACATCATACAATGAACAAATTTTTATTGGGTTAGTGGCCTCACAAAATGTTGGACAAATTTATCTACACCTAATTGTTTTTGGACGTTTGATGTAGGATTTCAATAATGAATTACTATTGAGTTTGATTTAATAAACAAAGCAATAAATTTGCAGGTCCATTCCGTGCAACACAGATTTGGAATGAGCTTATTGCTCACATGAAGAAGAAGGTAGAACTAAAGAGACGTCGACATAAGATGCGTGTTTATAACAACTGTTTCACGGGAACAGATGCTGTTGATGTCATTTTGCACTATCTGCTTAGCGATAAAGATACTTTTTCGACAGACCTTACCAGAGAAAAAGCTGTTAAGGTAAAAAGGAAAAAGACAAAAATTCATTGTTTTCTCTTACCTCTTATAAACTTTAAAGCATGTTGCAAATTGTCATTTTATTAATAATTACATTAAGAATTGTAGCTTTAAGTTGAAGGCAGTATATTCACCACTCTAAGTAAATATTTTTTTTCATGAAATCTATTTGACTTGACTTTCTCTTCATGGTTGCATTCTTATATTGAGTGAGTGACGTAGGACCTATAAGTGTTTTTTCTTAATGATTGAAAAAGATTCTTGCATTACTATTTGATTTTTGATTTTGATATGTAATTTACTTTGTTAGGTTTGCCAGCTGCTGCTAACAAAGAAAGTTTTTGAACCTGTCACATCTCGTCATGGGAATAACACTAAGCATGCTTTTGAGGATACTAGTGGAAAATTGTATTGCTTCATTGAGACAGACTCCTCAGAAAATAGAGAAAATGAGCCTCCCATCGAAAATGACTCAGATGATGATTCATTATGTGATGAAACTGACAGTCACTGCACTGAAAGCAGGAGGTTTGTCTCAGTTATGGTAGGGGAGCAAGTATTTTTAATGAAAGGTTATATAGAAGACTTACAAGGCACAACAACTAAATAACAGTTTTTATAACAATTTTGCTGATATCTTTTGAGAATGCTCTGATTGCACAAAGAGGATTTCATTACAGTGAGTGGTCTTTTTCTTTAAAGGCTAATATTTCAACAACAAAAAAATATTGCAGATGGCTTTTTGTTAGAATTATAACATTATATGCTATTACGATTTTTTTGCCTAAATACTGAGTAAATGTGTTTTCAACTGTCAATAATTGCCAGAAATGTACAGCTACAGATATATTGCCTGTTTCTTTGTGTCCTTATCACATCATCGTTGTGGACATCAAATGAAATACAGAGGTAGTCTCCTGATGGAACCTTTGTCTGAAAAAGTTGGCATCATCCATCCTGAATCAAAGGCCGATCATAAGAGTCAAGCGTCTTTCTGCTCATTAAGTTCCTACAGTTCTTTACCTTCCTTGTCAGATTTTGATTCAAGCAATGACAGTTCTGGAGCGGTCACAAAGGATGGTAAGGATAACATGAAATATACCAATGTCTTGTTCTTAATCTGATTGCTAACATTTCTGTTAATTCTTTTACTTATTCCTCCCATGACTAATACTGGTCGTTGGGGAAAGCACATGAATAAACATGGCTGCTCACAAGGCCTGCCACTCATCTCTGTATTGGGCAATCGTGAGTAGGTCCTGCACCAGCTGACCAGTCCACTCTTTCACATTCATAAGCCAGGTCTGGGCATCATAGCGTTGACGTGTACTTGGAGGGCAGTCTTTGACAAAGAGTTGTCCTGGGTCACATTGCCAAACCAGCATCAACCCTTGATCCAGTGTTCCCTAGCTGCCCTTATTCCTACCTTTATTCCTAATCGTTATTCCTACCCATCCACTCCCCCCCCACTTTTTTTTTCAAATGGCATAATTCACTTCTTTGTACTTTGAAGCTGTCTTGGGTCTGCTTATCTTTTCCCTCTTCAAGACCTTCCTTTGGTCAGAGATCTTGAATGTTCATGATCCAGGATTGTTTCTGTTTCTTCTGGCACTTTCTAGACTGATGACAGTAGCACTTCTTTGATGTTTCCAGCAAGGGTGTCTACATCACAGTCCAGGTTCAATGCAGTGAATGTACCTTTAACTTTGACCTTTTAGATTTCAGCAACATTTGGGTCTTGCAGCTTCTTCAAAGCAAATATGGGAGATGTTTTTGTTTTAGGCTTAGATGATTTCACACATTTAATTTAACAGACAAATTTTGAGTTAATCTGGTGAATGCTGGCTTGTTTGATACAAAGATAAACTTATTCTTTTGAATAGGACGACTTTATTTATGAACGGGAAAGGCTCCCGTTATTTGTGATTCCCATAATTATTACTGAGCTCTGATTAACTCTTTTAAGTTGCATAAACTTACTGAAAAGATTCATGCTTGCAAAAATAGTTAAAATAATTATTTGAATTGACATGGTATCTGTGCACATCTAACCATGCTATTTAACGTAGCTGCTTGTTCATAGTGAAACTGCCATCATATCTATATAGTTCATTTCTATGAAGCTCTCATCAACCTTTTACTTTAGTTTTTTTGTCCTTCCCGCTGGCAGTCATCGAGGAAGTGTGGAGAGAAGTGGCCCTGGCACAGCTGACGACCTTGATTGACTTGACCTTTCTGGACGGCGTGTTGGCAGAGGACAAGCTGAGCAAGCGCCAGCAGCAGCACCATAACCTTATCATCTCCAATATTGTGGCCAAGAATTGGCATCTCCCTATCACACAGAGCCTTATCAACCTCAATCTAGTGGGGTTAGAGGAGGCCGAAGAGGATGGCGTAATACAGACGGCCATTGCCTGCATTGAGTGTTTGCCTAAAGGTAACATGGGTAAATTTACTTGACAGACTTGGGTTGGTAGAGGGTGAGAGGCTGTGTGAATATTTTGTATGCCCCTGTGTGAATTTTCCAAGCCTACCTGTTAAGGAAGGGTGCTCCGGTGGCTGTTAGTGCCTGTCACCAATACTGTGAAGGTAGGCTGTCCTTGGTTAAGCTCTCGTCTCGGACATGCTGTTCTTTTTCTGCATGTGGCATTTGTTTACAGGGCTTGCCATGATGTAGCCTTAGTTGCTGGCTCATCGTAAAACACCAGTCTTTCCCATCCCCCTTTACCTGTTCAGAAAAAGCAGGAAGAATCACTTGAGGTTCACAGAAAATTCCCAGCAGCCTCTTAAAATGTGTGGCTGCATTTTTAGTCAAGGTTATACTTTTTACTTGAATTCTTGTAGGTGTGTGTGTGTCAATGAGTGAGAATGAAAAGCAGAAATTTATGGTCGCACCTGAGATTCTTCATTTTTGTGGCAGGAGCATCCTTGTTAACAGAAAACAACTTCCAGAAAAATGATGACTCCACCAAGCAGCAAGCTTTTGAACTTCTCCACAAACATTACAGCTGCTTAGCAGAAACCATTTTGCCAGGGCGATTTTTTGACTTGCACATGGCCATTTTGAACCTTGTGCTCCAACGCCATGACAAACAAGCCCTGGAGGCACTGAGGCTGGACATGATCCTCCTGCCGGTAACTGCCAAAGAAGAGCTTCACCGTTTGCTCAAATTTATGACAGCTGTATCACTTGACACTAGCCTAACTCTTGATTCCAGTGTAAGTTTCATAATTTACAGCAGCTTTTTGTTTTAAAGGGTTGATGGGGATAAGGGTAGCCTTAGATTGTGACAAATTATCTCATAGTTGGAAGCTGTGACTTCTGTTTATAGAACATTTTACTTTTAACCGATAACATGGCTTCCTATTTTTAAATATTTCAAATCTTATTAGGTGCAGGATGGCCCTTTCTAGATTTCAGATTTTTCTCAAACTTCTTTAATTTAACTTTATAGATCTCCATTTGTTGAGCTTTTTCTTTCAGGATTCAAATGAGGTGGTTGTTTTGAGGGCTTTCTCTAATGCCATTTTCAAACACAAACTGTTAGCCCCAAACCTTGGATCAACATTGGTGCAATTCATGATGCAACACCTGCGCAAGATGTTCACTGTGCCTTATGTCATCCGTGAGAAAGTATCCCTTAGGCTATATCAGATAAAAAGTGGACAAAGTCTTCCAGAATATGGTAGGTACCAAACTGCTGTCTTATAGAAGATATATTAGTGTGCATGAAAAAGAAACACTTGAAACATTATCTGTAATCAATGTTGTGCAGAAACCAAGAGCAGTGATATTACATTCTTTTTTCTTTTTTGTGTGTGTGTGTGTGCTCCTGTGTAGTTTTACAATTAAAGTCAATTATTCAAGTATCAAAGCCAAAACGTCACATCAGTTTTTATTAGTTTATTTAATTTCGAAATTCTTAGTTTCCAGCTTACAAACATTTTTGAATCATTAAAACCACAAAGGGCAATCTATCAGAGGGTAATTACAGACAAAACTTAACATTGGCAACCCACTGAAAGTGTCAAAATGGCTGGTTTAATGATCTGTGCTAAAGATTTGAAGATTATCAGCTGAGTGGAGTTGTAACAAATGTTTTGCAGAACAAATCTTGACAAGTTGATAAAATGAGAAAACTAATATTTTTTCTCCTTTCAAATCTCTTCACCTTGTAACCAGTATCTTTTCATTGCCACAAAATATTTTTTTTTAATTGCTTGCATATTTTTTGTTGCAGATACCACATTTTGTGATCGAGTATCAAAGGAAGAGTTTGATCGCCAGGCACGTGATTGCACCCAAGAGGCGCTTGTGAATCTTATGAACAACATTCTTGATGATACTAAACTTACGTTAAAAGAGAAGAAGCAGAAACTAAAACATTTTCAGAAGTGTTACCCTACCCTTTATGAAAGACACTTCTCTGGCATGGTATGAAATTTTTGTAATGGTCGAACAGTTCTTCCTTACCCAAACTTCAGAGTGAAAAAAGCATCTAGTCCTTTCTGTTGCTTTTTTTCATAGAGACATTGTTTGAGAGGACATCTATCTTCCAAAAGAATCTATTGAAGTTTTTGTGCTCACTGTTGATATATTTGTATTTAACAATGAAACTCCTTTGTATGCACAGATAATTGAAACATCTTAGTAGGAACTGATTATTCTTGTCAAGACAACAGGGTTTTGACATTTTTTGCTTTTTCATTGTTGGTCCATCAGTTTTGTTTTGTTTTGTTTTTTTTTAATATGGGCATTTTTACTTTTGCTCAAATATTTGAAAAAATCAAAACTATTGACTGGATTGTAAATATAAAATGTTTTTGATGCTCACTTCAAGTCCTTATCACATACAGAGAAGGTTTCCAGCCTCTTAATTGGTTTCTGCTTTTGGTGGGTTCTACATTACCTGCAATAACTGGTGCAATATGTAGTGTTTGGTCTATGTATTCTGTTGGTCTTGATTCTGCATGCCTTGTTTGTCCTATTTTGTCATAGGAATTGTGATGTTTGAGGTGAAAAATGTTATAAAATCTAGTACAAATGTCACCAATATGCTTGAAAATAATAGGTCAGCATAATGGTCAGCAATTGCACAGAATATATGAAAAGAACACCTCTTCTTACGTATATGAACTATGACCACTATATGTTAAAAAAATCATGACTATTTTCCTAAACCTTTATCCCATGTTTTTGTTGGAGCTTGAAAATTTATTTAGTATTGACATCCATTGGCAGCAGACTGGCACTACCATACATTCTTTGTAAATTATAAGCAATATCCATTTATGGCATTAAAATGACACTTCTGTAGATACATGATTGTACACTTATTCATGCAGATGAAATGCTTGTATATGTACGTGTCTTCAAAAAGAATGTGGAGAGAAAAAGACAAGGGCAAATGAATGTAACTGGTTCAAAAAGTCAGCTGTATTTATTAACACACTTTATAAGCAAAGAATAGAACTACTGTTAAATACTATGCAACTTTGTCAGTGGAGGAAATGAAACATTTACTGTGATTTTATTAGCATTGCCATTCTTTTCTAAAGGGTGCTATCATGTTTTGTTGGGCTTGTAGCAGATCATGTTACTGGGATCTTATCTCAGACTGCTTGTATTGCCACACTTGTTGTGAGATCTTTAAAAGGGATCACTAGGCCTGATCAAGCTTAGAATATTTACATACGGTTTATGTAAGCTTATCTTTGTAACATTTATGTTGATACGTGCATCTCGTATTACCTGATTTCTGTAATATCCCATTCCTAGACCACCACCTACTCACTTTCTATAGTTCAGCTGGTTTCCATTTCAGCAGAAGTGTAACTAAAACAAGCGATGTACAAATCC
The DNA here is from genome assembly GCA_004794325.1 of Pomacea maculata. Taxonomy (NCBI): domain Eukaryota; kingdom Metazoa; phylum Mollusca; class Gastropoda; order Architaenioglossa; family Ampullariidae; genus Pomacea; species Pomacea maculata. Next base: position 186,371 of record SRHC01000551.1, on the reverse strand, counting down.
TACAGTTTAGTTTTGAATAAGAGTGTTCATAATTAGAAATGCAAATCATATTTAAGGATAAGTGGCTTTGTAAATATTTTGGATTTTTGAGATGGATCAAGACCACTTCAGAAATTATGAAATTATGTTAAAGTATATTTTTTAACAAATTATTTTGACAATACAATGAATTTGGTGCTGAAGAATAGTTTGGGTTGTGTTTGTGTGTGAAGTTTGTGTTTTCGTTTATAAAACTTTTCAATCCCTCAACATAAAACTGCAACTTGACATTCCGAAATGATAAACGTTTCCTGCACTTTGTATAAATTAAATACGTGCATTTGCTAGCACTTAAAGCTCACTTGAAATCAGTAAAAGTAAAAGGCATTTACTGACATAAGCTGTGATTCCTGTGCTGGAATTTTGCAAGATATGTCTCCCTATCTATAACTTTTGTTTATTCTGTCACCCTTGTAAACAAAATGGGTCTTGTACGATACATCGGTGTCGACAGAATCGAGCTTTCCCTACTGACACTGACAGACTATAGTTTTGTAAGATATACGTTTCGTCGAATAAGTCACCAAGAGCTATAGGAAATGGTGAATCTGGAGCCTTTTAAATAGTGATTCTCTCTTTCTTCCTCCTATACCCAAATTTTCATACCGTCGCAAGTCCTTTGTCAGCAAACGGAAATGTTCCGATTTGATTATCATGAGGTCACATAAACAGTTTTTATTTATTTCGGCAAAAATTAAGAAAAAACGCGACAAAGGAAGGATAGTAAACAATACACTGTAGCGTGCCTACAAACATAAAAATCGAGACAAAGGAAGGATAGTAAACAACACATTGAGCATGCCCAGTCACGACAGCATAGCCTTCTCTGATATAAGGTCTAAGTTTAGAAACACCCTACATGAATTTTTATGACGTCACATCCGTAAACAAAGTTAGCGTCCTTCCTTTGTCAGTCGTGTAGAGTTCTACGACATTCTAGACGAATTTGCGACACAGAACGCACAGGTAATTCAACAACAACAGAATACCAGTACGGTTTGGTATAATCTTGACAATTCTTCCATTTAGGAGGTAAAAATTTGATGAGTTGTGTTTAAAATGCAAAAGTCTGACAGTAACCAAATGAGGTCATTGGCTGCATCCCTCGGTTGCAGACGACTTATTCCGTCAGCTGATGGTCGCGAGTGGAGCAGTCAACACTGTTGGTTTCATGCCATGCTCGTGAAAAATAATTAAACAGATAACAAAATAACTCAATCGAGTTAAAAGATAAATGAGTCCATTTAGCAGTTAGTGCATGGGGAATTCATTAAATCTCGTTGTGTGATCTACGGATAAACTACGTCTAAATATGGATCATTTTGTCGTCTGTTTCAGTGCTAACGCAATATGCCAATTTTTTTTTGTGCAGAAATTATTGATTTTTTTATGCAGTATTCGAATTATTTCAGGCGTTACTTCAGAATCAGCTATATATTTAACTTTAATTAAGTATAATATTGAAATTTTAATTACCGTTAATATATAAGCGTGTTTTCTCATTATATATCCATCATATGTTCGTGTTTGTCTAGATTGACGTACGTGCGAATGGGGCCTTTTTCACACCGTATAGTCAGCGTATATTACAGCTGGATATGCATTCACCATAACATTTTTAAAATGCTTACAGTGCTCAGATTTTGCCTTACCCTACTTGGCAGCTTGCCAAGCTGTATTGGGATGCAGGTTGCCATGCAGACACTTTTAACAGTTGTGGGCAGTAGTTGTTTCCCTTATTCATCCGACCACGGATACAGTTCTATGATGCAAATGATCATTATTTCTAATGATGAATCATGATATATGGTTAAATGCACAGAAAAGCTTTATATTCGGCTCTACAATTATGCATATGTATGTTGTTCCTTCCAAAAGATATATAATCATGAAGTTTCTTTGGGGGATATTGCTTTGATAGGTGTTAATTGCTGTAATAATAACTGCAGTGTCTGATTTGACAGAAAATAAAATCAAAGCATTTTGGGAAGACACTTGATATAAATACTTTATTTTGATGACTACTGATTGAAAGGGGAAACATCACTTAAAAGCCACTTCCTGTACTATTGTGCAGTCATTTGGCAGCATTAATCTTGACTATATTAAGGAATTCATATTTAAGAAACTAATTTTTATAACTTCAAAAAAGCTTATATTAAAGCACATAATTATTCATTTCTTTCACTTTCGTGTTTTCCACTCTCCTTGTTCTCAGCACCATTACCTTCTTGTCCTCTTGATATCTAATTATAAAACCTTTCCTTGTACAAAAGGGCCATAATAATGGCAGAGAAGGAGGAAAACAACTTAGACAGGCTGAACCACTCCTCTGACGGTGATAGAGAAGAAAAGAATGGACAGAGCATCCCAAACAGTGAGACAGAGGTAGAAGGCAAGAAGAGAAGGACACGGACACCAAGCCCTAAATCCAACCCAATCCAAGCCTTTATGGTTGCAGGTACATGACTTCTGAAGTATTGAACTTTTTAATGAATGAGTGGAAAGGTGAGTAAAGGTGTATACAAATACACAACACTGCATCTATCTGTCTGCCTTCCCAACGAGGGAAAATTTAAGCACTGGAAAATCTGGCATACACAAAAGGAAGAAAACAGTACAGAAAATATGTGTGTCAAATGTTGAAGGGCAGAGCTGTTCTCTCAGATGAGTGGTGAGAAGGTTTGGAAAAAATCATTAATGATTAGGTTTAGAACAGCTGATTTAAATTTTTCATTTTGGGGAGAGGAGTGGTTTTTGAGCACCTTATAGGGAAGTCCAAACATATTTCTGCTATTAAATGTGTATGCTCTATACTATTATATATATAAGGGTTTTGTTGTCTGCAGCTTCTCCTCCAAAGTTCATCTCATTTGACCAGCTGATGGCAGCTGCGAATGGTGTCAAGAACATGTCTCTAGCTCATGAAATAGCTGTCAACAATGACTTCCAGATAGAAAAACTTCAACCACAGGAGAACAGGTGTAAATCAAGACGGTTAAAGTTTTGCTTATAGATTACAGAGATTAAAAATTTATGAATCACTAAAAACAGCTTAATTTGTAATAGTACATAATAATTTTGTAGGTCAACAAAATCTGATGCTCAAGACAAATTAGAATTTCTGAAATTTAAGTTTGAAAGAAAGGAATCTTTTTTTTAGATTATGCATTTACATAGCAAATCTGAGTCATATGATGGTCACTACACTAAAAAATAAGATTTTTCTTTTGCAGTTTTATGATTTATATAATATATAGTGATGATAATTACTTTGAAATGCTTTCTGAGAAGGAGAGTAGTTTGCATAAAAAAAAAATGCAGTGATTATTTACACATTATAATTCACATTGCTTGTGTAGATCTGAGGCTTGTGATTCTTTTCCCCTAAGCAAATTTTTTAGAATAGAGAGCAGCTGGAGATAGGCCGAGAACTAAACATTATATTTTTTTAAAATATTACTGTTGCCTTCATGTTATTTGTATAGCATTGAGAAACAAGTACGTGATGTAATGCACAAAGCTTTCTGGGATGTTTTGGAAGACAAGCTGAAAGGAGATCCTCCAGACTATTCTCATGCACTAGTGCTCATTGAGGAAGTCAGAGAGGTATGTTTTTATTGAATAAAGTTGTGCATTCATGTTTTAGTGAGAGAGAGAAAGGGATACAAAGTCATGAACCCATGCTGCCTTCACATTACAGCCTTAATTATTATTATCATAACAGCAGCAATGAAAACAGTAAAACACTATTACTGAAGCAGTTTGTGGATATACTTGCAACCATATTCAGCAGCAATAAATTGGATTGCTTTTTTTTTCTCCAACAGATGTTGGTATCACTTCTGCTGCCACAACATGTGCGACTCCGTGCTCAACTGCAAGAAGTGCTGGACATGGACCTCATCCAGCAGAAGATGGAGAATGATGCATTTGACATTTTTTATTATGCAAACTATGTTGTTGACACCATGTCACGGTTGTGTGCTCCTGTGCGGGATAAAAGGGTGGCCAGACTTAGAGATAGCAAAGAGGTGGTCCCTCTCTTCAAGTGAGTGTATGAAGCAGGGATTATTATTCTGTGTGTGTATGTGTGTGTGTTTTGATCTGTAAATATTTAAGGTTCTGTGAAGTTTTTTACAGAGCATTTTTCCACGAGTGATCAACAGATGAATGTGCTGTATTACAAATATTCTTGGATATACTGTAACATCTCTTTTTTGTCATTTTGCTGTGATGTTACAATGTTAGTTGTAACAAACTTTTTGTCTCAATATCTTATTTGCAAAAGCAATTGGAACTTTGCTGTTGCGAAGAAGAATGGAAGAGTCTTATAACCTTTATCCTTTTTTTTAACCATTGGACTTAACATTGCAGGGAGATCTTTGAAGTTCTGGAGTTAATGAAAATGGACATGGCAAACTTCACCATTCAGCAAATACGACCTTATCTTCAGCAACAGTCAGTAGAATATGAACGAAAGAAGTTCAACGAATTTCTTAAGACTCAGGAGGGTATGAAGTGTGTTTACTTTCGTTGTGAATAACCATATAAACGACAATAATAATGATAATAATAACTACAGTAAATCTTTCTGATCATAATACACTACAATAATATGATGCATGCTTTCACCAAAAAGCTGTGCTCAGTGGTATGGGACTCCAAGCAAAGAATTTTCTCTTTCTCTCTCTAGCTATAAAATAGATTTTATACTTATAAAACTCATTCTTTAACAATACAAATCATTTGTATACTTATAGAATGAATTAGGAAGAGGGATGAAGTTACGGTAATGTGTAGTATAGTTAGCATCAAGCTGGTAACAAAAAGCATAGTTATAGTTGTCAACGTGAACTGGCAGCAACACAATTACATTTCCTGAAGAAGCATGCAGTCTTCCAGTTATAGAGAGCAATGTGAGCAGCATTGTTTGCGGCCATTATTAAGACCGATTGTTCAGAGAGGATTATGTATATATGATTTTTTTAGTAGCTTTATTAACAGCATTTACAAACATTTTTTAAAGTGGAATGACAACTAAAGATCCTATATTGTTTATTCAACTATAAAGAACACACACTATGATGTTCTTTACATATTGCTATCAGATATTTTGAACTGTAACACTCGGCAGGAGCGAATGGGAAATAAAGAGCATAATTTGAATAGTTACCCATGCACTTGCATTCTTGAGTACAGTTAACTGCGCTTTCAGCTTGAGGATCACTATGTACAAACCTGCCTATCATCATTTGCGATGAATTATGTTTTTAAATCCTGCTGGCTAGGATGCATGTTGTAACTCTTTTGGAAAATGTTTTTTAGAGAGTGGCACAGATGGTCTGGAGATCACACGAATGTGGTTGAAGAGAAACTATGACAAGCTTCTTGCTGAAGAGGCTCACTGCGAAGAACAGGACTCTGCAGCTTCCCAAGCTTCTGCTACTGACTCCATGCCATCAACTTCTTCAGGATCTAGAGGCTCTAAGGCAACACCGGCTGCGATCATGAATGAAGCATACATGGAGACACTCAGCTGGGATGAGAACAATATCTATCCAGAGGTTTGAGAATTCATGCTTTAACTATAGGTTTTGTGAGCATTGCTCTGAAAGGCAATAAATATAAGGAATGGTTGAGAAGCCATCAGAATAGAAAGAAAAATAGAGACTCTTGTTACTGTGCAATTTACATGCTAGTTTTTTACTTCGCTTTCCACAAACGATTGCTTTCATATCATACATTCGTATCAACTACTTCTATTAATAAATATAAGATTATTTCTGGAAAGCAATGTAAAATTTTAACAAAGGATCAACAAGGGTTGCACGCATTATTGCATGAAACTTGCTGAAATTTGTTTTGGAAGGGTTTTTTTCCCCCTGCCACTGAAATAAAGTGTGCATTTGCACAGGCATGCATTATGGATTTTAACTAATGTTGCTTGCATAGCATATTTTATATTTTGCTATATTTTTAAGCATTTCTTGGATACTTGGATGTGTTTTTAAGTTGCTTAGTTGAGTATCATTTTTATTTGCAGACTCTACTGATGGATAGAGCACGCTTCTTCGAACTTGAAACAAAATGTTCTCTGCTGACAAACATTGCGGCTGTGCAGCTGGTGACCTACAGTACAGTGGGAGCCCCAATTGCTGGCATTCAGACATTGAAGCAGACATTGAAGTCTCATGTTCAGACACTGCTAGAAGGAGAAAACATGTCAGAGCATTTACCAAGACTTTATACCTCTTTATTTCTTTCAAGTGTTCTATTTTAACTGCCATAATCTTACTTTTTTCTGCACAACACATATCCTTCCATAGCTCTTACATTATGAGACTCAAAGGGATTGTTTAACATTTTTATGTGCTTCATGGTCATAAAAGTACCATAAATATAGGTCTATTGAGCACACCCATATATAAGCTAAATTTTTTTTAAAGAATATCTACTTTCTTAGTAAATAAGCTACACTAGTTTATAAGCTGCATTGTAGGCATAGTGTCTTGTTTTCAGCATGATCAGCTTAAAATATTTTGCATTTATTATTTATAATTATTATTAAATGATCTGAATACTTGAGTTGTATGCAGCTTTGATTTAAAATTTGAACATTTAACAACATGAAGAGTTAACACTTCAGCAAAGAGCTCATAAAAAAATTAATGTACAGTAAACACGATATTTTGAGTTACAGAGAAGCTAAAAATAGACAAGGGTTTGATGCTCCTATCATCGGAAAAATCTGCAAACAAGCCACATTGCGTTTTTAAGCTAAAGGGTTTAAAGCTGGGGGGAAAAAGTTGCGGCATATTGTCCAAAATTTACAGCACAATTAAATGATATAGGCTCACAGAGAAAGAAATGCATATACAGCTGTATACATACAAACATAAAACACTATTTGGTTTGTAAATTGTACATAAATTTGAATAGAACACTCACTAAAACATAGCTATGCATGTTCACATGCAGACATGTATGCATGCACACATCCTATACCATAAACAAAGCCATTTACTCTCTTGTCTTTTACTGTCTAACAACACACATACAGCATTCTTAAAACATAAGAATTGGCTGACCTGTCTGTTTATATTTGCTTCTCAACACGCACACACTCTACTAATGTGCAATTTCTATCATGCAGAGACTTGAAGGAGACACTGGCGAATGTCGCAGAGCAGGTGAAAAAGGATGTAAATGAGTGTCTTGTTCAACATGGCTTTTCTCAGCTGGATGAAAAGAAATCCAAGCTGCTGACTGGGCAGATCTGTGATCTTGCATCATCTGGTAATGCAGTGACAACTCTCATGAGTGAGTGCTTAGAACTGTCTCTAGAGTTATGTCTGCATTCTCGTACCTGACCTATACTGAACACCAGTCTCTCATCATATGCACCTTTGAATTCAGGGGTGGGCAAAGTTTTTTGCTTTGCTGACCAGTCTCAAAATTCTAAGCTCTCCTTTGAAGGCATCCACCCCAAGTGCTCTCTAACGACTACATCAGACATGTCAGCTATATATTTATCTTTGTACTTTGTCTGTGTTAGAATGTACTTTACCACCCCTGTTCTAATTATACCTTAGCTCAGTGTAGACTGGCCTCTGAGCAGGATATAACTATCTCTTGTGGAAAAAAAATGTTATTAATGATTAATGGCCATAATTATTATTAATTCTTATATATGACGGTATGTTTAAGGGGAAAAAATCACTTAGCACTAATGAAAGCATGTTAACAGTAGGAGTTACTTCCCCTTGATTAAACAAAGCTTCACATTCGTGGAGTACTCTTGAACTGTAAAATATCTGCTTTTTGATCTCAAGATTGTAAAGTGAACAGAACCTCACGCTAAACACATAATAGAAAATGATTTCAAAGCTTATTATATTATGAAAATTAGATATGGGGTCACATTTTAGTGTGAATTATATTCTAGTGATAGTGATTGGACATCTGCATAATTCAAGTATTAAATATTGGATGTCTGATACATATCATACACTCGGTCATCATTAGATGATAAATACATTTTCACCACAACGGTATACACAGTTCTACAGAAATGTGATTAAATTTTGATATAGACTTAATGCAGATTACTCATATGAGAGTATAAAATAAGTAAATTTCTTTTTAGTTATTTGTATGTGACCACCATTAATAATAATAAAGAAGATTTATATAGTACACTCTTAATGGGCTCAGAGTTCTTAACATAAGTATGTATATACTAGTCACCAATAGCTGTGCAACGATATTTGTATATAACAGATATTTGCATTTCTACAACAGACACATCTACTTATAGACCGTGTAAATACAAACACTTTGAACACACTCAAAACATTACATAAAAATAGCATCTGTTTCAACGGCTTATAGCTGGTCTCATTTTCTACATCCACACATACATCTGTGTTATGCTATATATCGTCTACCAATAAACATTTTGGGTCATTTGCTGTAATGTGTTTAGATTCCAGGCTTATTTTCTGTCCAGTTATATTTTTATGCATCTACACCATTTTCAAGAAAACAATTTTTTTTTCTGTTAAGAGCGTCGAATGACAAACTTCATAAAGGATTCAATATCCACCCGACGTGTTGACCCCCTCAAGCTTCCTCCTGGCTTTTCTGCAGTGGAGACGGAGCTATCTCAAGTACTCGGGCAGTTTATGCGGCTCATCTCTCACAACCGGTCTGTGTTTGGCCCACATTACTCAGCAGTTATTTCTCAGCTCCTGGAACGACAGCGGGACCTGTCTCCCCATTGAACTTCATTATCTAGAGTCCCCTTCTGAGAATGTTGGCATGTTGCCGAGTGATGGTTTGCTTTGGATTGTAGCCTAAAGTCTGTTGTGGCTTCTGTGTGACAAGATACCCTGTGTAAGGTAATCTGTATCTTTGCTGCAGTAATGTTGGTTGTGAACTAAGGGCATAAACACTTGACATGCAGGAATGACTCTATGGCCTTGTCATTAGCAAGACAGCAGCTAACTCTTGAATAGTGACATTACTTGTGACATAAGGCACCACAAAAGGTGGAGAGAGATACTGGCACTATTTTCTGGTTGAACCTGATCCAATCATCAAGTAGAGATTTAAAGGGGAGATTTCATGATCCAGTTTTTAACTTGCCTTAACTTTAAGTAATTATCCCTGACTATTACGATACCACAATGATTTAAAGTTAAACTAAGCTGGTTCATACCATTTGGAGACATCATGAAAATGTCCAGAACATGGATATCGGTCATGAGCCTGTTGATCATGGGTTACATCTACAGGGGACAATACTAGTTCTAGGACAATTAATGATTGCTTCTTGCCCATGCCGGGCTCAAGTCATGCTGTCTGTTAAGGGTTGCAAGTGTGTGATTTACTTTATTGTTGGAAAGTTGATTATGTACAGCTACGCTTTAATGTTATTTGGCTAAGACTGCTGAGGAATGAACTGCAGACATAAACAATTATGTACATATATAATGCATGAATATTTGTCTATGCTTTATCTACCCACCCACCAACACACATATATACACCTATACCTATATGCTTATTTACATTTGTTGAATATATAAATATTTGTTCTTGTATATGTAGATGCATGCTTTAAGATTGAGTGTTTTGTTACATTTAAAAGAGTTTTTAAGTTTGTCAGTTTAAAGACAACCTTTATGATTAGTGCAACTTTCCTGTTTTTTCAATGTTTAAATGCCATGTTATAGGTCACCTGTACATGTCTGCATTTTTTTTGTCATGTCAAAACTGGCTGCTAGGATTAGGCACTTCATAAACATAAAAATTATTTTTGTGAAGATTTGTTTGAAATAGTGGTCTACACCATCAATCCTTTCAACTGAAAGTTGCAGTTTTGACTAGGCATCATGACCACCCTATTTGCATTATGATAACTTACATTATAAAAGAAAATATGACTAAATCACATGCTTTTTGGAGAGATCTTCATTAGACTTTTACCTATGGAGATTGTTGATAATTTAAAAAATTCATTTATATTAAGCCTCAATATGAAACTTTGCTATTAATCTAGTAACATTGCAGTGCATGTATATTCTGTATGAGATAATGCCTTCCATGATGTCATGTGCTAAAACTATGATTTAGTGTTAGTTTACAAATTAAGGGTAATGAGTTAATTCAGACGATTGTATGTGTTTATTGAAAAGTGAAGCTAACGATAATTAGAATTGTTTAATCTCATGAACACCACCATTAAAATTGAGAGCAGAAGGAAACCCAAAAGTTGGTAAGAACAAAGGGATGTTTGATGCCATCCTTTTTTTTTAAATGCGCTCCGAGTTGAGTGTCCAATAGATAACACATTAAGTGTATTTTCTGAAGAGATTATGGAGACAATTTTTTCTCTTGTGGGTTTGTGGTTGTCCTGACCATCTCAAATTCTTGTGTGTTGCCTATTCAGATAGTGGATCAGGGCTTCTGCTTACGCAAAAAATTGCGTACAGTACGCATTAAAAGTTCGGAGGACCCCTTCAATTTTCGTCAATGGGGTCCCATACAAATTTGGGCAAAGATCAGGGACCCCTTGAAAATCTGAAGAAGGGGTCCCTGGGACCCCAAAGAATTTAGCCTTAGCAGAAGCCCTGGTGGATTTTGTGTTTTCTGTAAAGGTTGGTGATTACAATCCATGTATCCATTGCAAGTGCTTCCACTTTAATGTGCTGGTCACTGTTGCTGCAACAGCTACCATAATCATACAGTAAAGACTCCAGGTTCACTGTTTTGGTGTCATCAGTGTATATACATGTATATGTACATTGAAAGTTTTTTTTTTTTTTCTTTCAGATACAACACACGTTAGGAAATAATTATTGCAAAAGTTATTACTTAATGGGCTTCTTAGTGTTTCAGCCCCTTTCTCTTCCCTTTGTCATCAAACCACTAACTTGTATTGCACGTCCATGATAAAACAACAGTTAGACTATTCTTTCTGCTGTCATTTTTGTGTTAATTAAGTGATTATTTGAGTAATGAGTAATGAGTTCATCGTGCAACTGAATTATGAAGAATAATTTGAAATACTTTTTAGCCTTAAGGATAAATCAAAAAAGTAATATTGTCTATTATGGATAGTCAGTTTTTACAAAAGATAAATTTGCAAAACAGGCATATTTTGGTTTTAAGTAATGTTTAAATCATTTTGGTCTGTTTCCTAAATTACATTTATTTAACAGGATGTAAAGTTATTTGAAAATGAAAGTATTTTTCAGTGGTCTTTGTATCGTTATCACCTGTTATCACAAGTTATATAAAGATAATTAAAATAAAAGATCATGTGTATATATTATGTCAGTAATTTTAACCTTATTTCAAAGTTTGATTTTTTTTTAAGAGAAATATTTTTTCTTTGACAAAATGCATACACCTTATTCTATTTCATTAATATTTACAGCATACTATTTAGTAGCATTTTTCACAAGTAAGCTGTATTGTAGATGAGATAGAAATATAAAACTTTGAAACCTCATTTGAAAAATATTAAAACATGTTTTTGTGTTAATCTCAAGAAAAGTTCAGATGGATATTCACATTGTGGCATTATATCTTTCCAAACATTTAACTTTTTAAAAATAGTCATCCTAAGATTCTGTTTTGATTTTGTGCTGCTTAGAAAATGCAATAAAATGTGTGTGGTTATTGGTGACTCAATGGGGTTGAGGTGCACAGTAATTATTACTCCTGTAGCATTTAATTCTGGTGAAGCTCCACAGCTTGGCATTAAACTGACTTTAGTTTGACACAGTATAGGTTACTGTATTTGGTTAAAAGAGTCTTTGTGCCCATCCAACAGCTATGGACATCTCAAGAAAAAGAGAAAATGGCATGCAAAGGTTGCTTTCATAGACCTTATCTAAGACATAGTGCACCACAATATAGTTTTCTACTCCTATGCTTGGCAACTTTTTAGGAACCTAACATTTAATCCATCCGCAAGATTCATTTTGAAAAGTATTTCCGACACAGCTATGGCATTACATAAGGCATTTTGTTGGCATTGCTAACTTTCAAATGAATATCAGTCAGGAATTGTTTAGTCATATTTCTCATTGTCTATTAAGGATATTTTCCAATAATTGAAGGTATCTGCTTCAAAGATTGTTTCTTTGAAATCGTATTGCATTGTCTAAGGAAGAGATGAGCTATAGTAATCATCTCTTTCCCCACTTTTATTGCAAAAATAAAATTAAAGAAAAGAAACTTGTTTGTTATAGCTCAAGGATGTCTATTTGCTTAGCTTTTATGACTTCTTGCCGTGCTATAACTTTTGATTTTGACACTTGCTGAGCACTAAGCAATCACTCCCTCCCCTCATTCTCACAACATACACAGTTTGCAGGTATGCCACACAACATGCTAGCTGGTGTCATGTAACAGAGAAGGCAAAAGTGATACAGCAAAGTTGGTAATGGTTTGTGCTTTAGAAACATCACAACTTGCTTTTAACGGTGTGTAGTCAACATCAAAAAGCCCATTGGACAATGCTTTTAGTTATATTTTGCTATCATAACTTAAATGTTTATTTTAATGCAATCACATACATGGCTTTCATTTTACTATTATATCCCCGCTCGCCTCCTGACTATGGGCGTGTGGGCCATACATCATTACTGAATCTTCTCTCTCAATCCATCTCTCATAAATAAATATCATCAACATTTTCACAGTTCCCTCCATGGAATAGCATGCACCACATTAAGCTGTAATAACATACTGATCACGACACACTATAACTTGCATAAATTTTACAAACTGCATGCCACTCCAATTTCGGATTAAATATGTGGGATGTGAGTTGATTTAACGTTTAAATTTCAGATACCCTGCTACTGCATTTAAGTGTTAAATGATTTCTTTGAGCGACTAATTTATAAACGTTTTACTAATTTTCCAGTTCTCTTGAATCGAACGGCTTCCTTTAATTTCAAACCAGAATTAAGTACATGTATGCTGGACTCGTACCGTACATGTGCGCAATTTTTTTTTATTTTAATTTTTTTTGTATGTTGCATTGTCATATTTACTGCTACACCTCGTACAAAGAGGTGTTGCTGTTTGTAGATGTCTAAGAAGCTGAATCACGAAAAAATGTAAACAAAAAGAATTAAGTTTTTAAAAGAAACTGGCCGTTTGGGAATTTCCGAATGAGTCTGCACGTACGCGTTCCTTGGTTTAGCCATGTCGACTAGTCCTCCGAAGGTGAGCTCTCGCCATATTGCTTATTTCTTTAGTTGAAAATACCTTTCTATTGTTGCCTTGATTGCAGTTTTGTGCACGACGTAGTCAATGTCAGATGACAAGCAGACGACATTATCGTTGCCCGAGTCTGCTGTAAGCATATAAAAGGAGCCTCATGATTATCCCAAAAAAACAAAACACAGCCGATCGAAAAATAAAATGAAAGTTGGTAGCTAACGATTTTTTTAGAACTAAATTTTTAAAAGACTGATCGTCGTTGGTAGTCCAGCTTTCCCCGAAATAGTTTGACTATGCTGTTTATGTTTACGACTGTTTATTTTGCGGAGTTAAAATCATGTCAATGCAAGATATGTGTGAGGATAGCGAAGTCATTATGGAAGTTCTTGCACGTTTTGCGTCAGCTGGCAAAATGGCGTTATATGCTATTTTTGTGATAATATATTTCTTGGTCTCGTTAATCTCTAAAATGAAAATCTGCAGGTTAGGAATTCATGTGCTCTGTGCAGGCAGGTGAAGTCGATAAACTGCATACATGGAACTATACATGCTGTATGTAGTCCCTGGAGCGGATGGACGCTTCGCTTCAGCAAAAGATCGACATACTGTTTATTGTATTTACTTGAATAGTACACCTTTTCTAGATTAACAGTTGACGACCATTACTATAATTGCGCACCAGCGAGCGAAGTTCTGCAGAAACTGTGACGTCACTCCCTCCAAAAAAAAAACAACAAGAACAATCTAAAACCTTATATATTATCCAGTTCATTAATGGCACGTACACGACACGACACCCGCTGCTAAAATAAACCGATGCAAAAAAATAAATAAATGAAATATCCCTATCTTCCGGTTTGCTAAAGGCAGACAGAAATCTACATCCGCCGCTGATTTGAACCGATGCAATAATATAAAAAAAGGCCCTATCACCTGGTTCAGATTATTATCGGCACAATGGATTGTACCCGAACCTAGCTCCAACATAACTGACATAGAATGTACTAGTGTTACTGGGAGGAAGCAGTCGTGTATCGGCTTGACTGGCACCGTGTACTCAACGCGTCGCTGACGGGGATAATGCGAAGCACATGGTAACCATTCCATAATTTCTGAGTGTGATTGGGGTTAACCCTCTGGTTATCGTGTACTAATCTCTGATGATAAAAGTGTTTACCTGAAACAATATATTTATGAAGTGAATACCCCTGCTGCTATGCCACTGGGGTAGTTATATGACCACCGACGCATTTATCGATCACAGCTGCACAAAATCAAAGACCCTCATTAATTAATGCCTCCATGAGGTGTCTTCTAAAATAAACCTGACAGACCAGATAATAAAGCTTAGTTCGTTGTAAGAAACGAAAACGAAAATGAGAAAATTCATAGAAGTGTGTTTCATTTTGATCCACAATGGCGTGGTTGGTAGGGGATGGTGTAATTCCAGACTTGCTTACGAAGCTTTTGCACATATGTTGTAGAGACACATAGGTGATTGCTCAGTGTACTTGGTGATCGTTGTAACCCAAGTTTCCACCATCATAAACATCTGCTGTAAGTTGATCGGAATTATACCGCGTTAATGTCATACGAAAAGCAGGTTTGGAAACGATTTTCATATGAACTTATTGGACAATGAAAACTCGGCAACTTCAGTATAAAGATGTCTTTTTAAGTTGTGATTTCCTTTATTGACTCAAATTCTTACTTTCCTTTATTTTTTAGGAAACAAGCGTTGGAAACGTTAGTATATTTGAATGTTTCGTTAGTGTATCTTTCAACAATGGAGTAAGGATATTTTTACAACCAACCACTTTAAGCATCTGTGACAACTTAAAAGCATTAAAAAGGCCAAAAAGGTAAAAGGTAATATACCTTTATATGCAGCTGGTGTGCTACCTACTGTAGAACATAGTCATCCTTTACAGGTGGTAGTATGTCAGCGTCGGCAACTATGTATACCTGTTTAAAAGACGTAAATGTTCAAATCTCAAAGTTATACAAGTCCTTGTTTGTTTACTTTGTACAGCATCGATGCCGTTGCATTCAATTTTAGTTCTTGGGTAGAGGTTATTATTATTTTTAAAAAAGAAAAAGAAAACTGCGACAAGCAGATAGATAGGTAAGCAGACGGGGGAAAGAGGCTTATTAGACTAAATTGCTGAACTTGCCGAGACGGTGTTCTCTAGTTTATTAATTCCCTTTACAATAGACTATTGATTCACAAAGAAATACGTGTGTTATAAATACTACTTGGAAAGGAAAACAGTCACTTCCATGCAGTCGTACTGTTGTTATTTGTATTTAATAGTAATTTTGCGTGAAGCAAACGCGGTGTTACACAAAGCTCGACGCTGGAGGAAAGAAATGACAAACAGAAAGTAGATGCGCTCTGGAAGAGATGGAAATCGCGTGCACGTGTGTGTGTGTGCGTGTGAGATATGCAGTTTTTGTGCTTTTTCGCGCGCGCACCAGACCTGTGATCAGTGAAGCAGCTTAAGCTCATTTTCGTCCGCTTCAGTTAGAACCAGCTGTTGCATTACTTTACTTTATTTTTAAACAAATTCTAATCATTAGTGTATCACAGTGTAGATGACTGTGGAGCTAACTGAATATTAACAATTCAAATAGAAGAGTTTGTTAATTTCCTATAGCTGTTTATCATCAAGGTTTTGAGTCAATACGTTCTAGAATGTACTAAATCAAGGAAATCAATACTTGAAGGTCCTGCGAGTTTTAAGTGTCTTACCGGTTACATTTGTTGGAGATTTTCCCGACCAAACACAAGAAAAAGGCGCGTTGTTGAAATCACGTGAGTGTTGATGTCAGTATTTGATGACCTCCAAAACAATATAGGCTTTGCTAGAACACTTCAGTAGTGGATAACGCCCAAACAAGGGCTTATTTATTAAAATTGAAATTCTGCATAATGGGGAAGACCAACACCCAAAACAAAAAATCAGACATCGCATCTGATATAAATAAACTTGCTAGTAACGATGACAGGATGATATATTCCAGTCAGTCTGTGGACCTGTAGACCGTTTTTACTGATTTTTCAGGTTCGATACTCGTTGGTATGTGCTTTATATTGTATATTTTCTATATTGTATATTTGCCAACAAATGTTTCAGATACATTTCTTTCTGAAGCCGAGTTGCGAGAGTCTTCATTAAACCTTGCTGAAAGAACTTCTTTTCTGTCCACACCCTTGCTTCTGCTGCCTCGTTGCTTTCTTTAGCTTTGCTAGACCTGACATCCTCACTAGGTAATGATAGTTACACTACTTTTTCTGTTTTGTAATTTAGCAGTTTTGAGATGCTTGTTACTGTCAAAACTGTCGCTGTACTTTCCTCATATTAAGCACTTAGTTTTCAAATGTTGATAGTTATTTGTTCAAACAGAAATAAGCAAAAGTCAGGATGAAGTGATACTGGGAACTGAAAACTGTTCGCTGCCTTGTGTTGCTTTATATTTCCTAAATATTTTCTTTATGGAAGTTCCATGGAGGCGGTTAGGGGTGGCGGGGGGAGAGGGGAGGAAGACGAAGTCTGGTAATCACGATGAAGAAAATGATAGTGGTGATGAAACGTAATTCATGTATTGTTCATGATGTTGATGATGATTTGTTTCCAGCTATGGTTAAGAAATAAGAAATGACACCTGGACGCCCACCGTTGACTTTCATCTTCATCTTCGTGCTTGAAACAAGCCTGCATCGGGTCCTTTGTGTAATCATGATTCTCTTACTCTCAACTGCCCATCTCCCTCAGCCGGAAGAGAAGATAAGGAGATTCACGTTCAACGAAGAAAATCTGCGACCAGCGGTGTCTTCTGTAGACACACTCTACCTGCAACAATTCAATACACCCGACAACAAAAGGACCAGCGCCTGTACTGAACTTGTTCATATTTTGTTAGGCGACGCGCATAGGTGGTGTGGTTTCACTATGGAGATCATCAATGTAAGCAGTCATAGACGTTCTGCAAACAGCAGCCATCGACATGTCCAGAGCACGATGCTTCCAGACGATCGTTTTCCCAACGCTACTTTCGAGTCCGATAAATCCATCAGTCAGACGACTACTACAGCACAGTATGTATTACCATGTGACAGTGTCTTTGTCCTCGTTGCGAATTCCTCAACCTCCATCAGGCTACACCAGTTCACGCCTCACAGCACTCCCGTTGATTTCGGTAATGAACTGTGTAAGGAAATGAACACTTGTCCAGTTAGAGATAACACCACGAACGTGGACATTTCAAGTAAGGATGTCCATAAATACTACACACAGATCCCAGGGGTCTCCCACTGCCCAGAAATGGAGGAACTAAATTTGGAAGACTGCATTCGGACATTAGGGATTCTAGTAGTATTGCTACACCTTCGAAAGAAAAAATTAGAAAAGATAAAATCTTTTCTTCTGTCTCCTAAGAAACCGACTATAGACAATTTTATTAAATCTTATAAGATTGACTGTAATGAAACGGAACAAAGCAGTCGAATAAACCTTGTGAAATATTTTATTTCAAGAATCTCCCGAATGCGTGTGAAACCCGAGAGCTACAGAAATCTTATTCTCTCCCCTTGTAGCAGTAATGATAACACTGACTTGTCGTGTTATGTAAAATGTATCGAGGAAAACGCAGAAAACATAGAGGATGTTCCAATAAGCAAAGATTTAAGTCGGTTTTGGAGATTAGATTTTCGTCAGTTCTCTCAGCCAAGGCGTGTATATACGGTCTTTCCGGCAACGGTCAACAGTTCTCTGACTTCTGAACTTGGCCGTCTGGGCACTCTCGCTTCACTTCCTTCGTCTTGTACTGCGTACCGCATCCCCCTGGCCAAGGCAGGGTTTTACTATGACGTCAACAACACCAACAGAAACCCCGACAACCAGCACGAACTGGTCTGTTTTTCATGCGGTGTTACCTGCAGCAGGTGGGACACAGGTGAGAGTCCTGCAGAGATCCACCGACGGTTGTCCCCAGATTGCGCACATGTGAAGACTCTTTTTCCAAATTCTTCTGGAACTTTTTCATCTATGTCATCTGGAATAGGAAGCTCCATTTCATCCTCGTACAATTCTGATGTCGCTTCCGAACAAAGTAACAGCTCGCTGTCTCCTGCCTCTTCAACATCCGGGTCTTTTCACGCAAACAGCATCTCTTCACAGTCTACTGTGCTGACCGCTGGATACGACAGCAGGTATGTCTGTTACTTCGAGATAGAAGCTACAGTCCAACCTCGCTATCCAATGTTCTTTATTCTGGAAATTGTTCGGCTAACTACTGTTTAGATACTTCACATTTTGTTTTCGTATATTACGCTGTTATGCATCTGGCATCAAAATCCTCGAGATGCCCACTAGAGGTCACTGCACTCTGTTCCTAATTCGATAATTGAGCTTAAGTCATGGACATCACAGTCAACGGAGCTTCAGAAATCAGAAAAAATCCTACCCCCAAAAAATAAAAACAAATAAAAATAAAGTAGAAAATATTATAGAGATTATTTGGATTCCAGTAATTTGGATACCGAGGTTGACTGTGTTTTATTTTGTTCATTACTGGTTTTTAAAACTGCTTTATAGTAACACCTACGCACCAGCATCTACACAAGTCTGTTAGAACCAAAGAGTTATTTGCTTTTCTTCGAAGACATGAATTTAGTCGAATCGACAAGACAAAATATTGTGTCGTGCAATATTGTGATATCTTGCTTAGTGCACTCCTTGAGGACACTGCCCTGATATAGGTAAGTAAATTCCAGGGAAAAAGATTAACGTCCAACGCTTTTCAACAGTTTGTTTTTCTGTACTTCATTTGTGTCAACTCTTTCACGAGTGAGAAAAAATTAAACACGATTTGTAAAGCAATGACTTTTTTTTTTTCAAAGATAACCTGATTTAAACATGAAATTAAGCTCATCATTTCCGGCAAGTAAAGTCGGAATAATTTTGTCATTGGTTTGTAACAAAAATGTGTTGTAAAGTTTCAATTATTTGTAGAGAAAATCACATGACATGTGGATTGACAAATATTCTAACCTCTGACGTTACTGAATGCTGCAGCCAGTGAGAGAGCTTGAAGTATATGGTAATGAGGCATTACCTAGTCAGAGAGTATACTTTTGTGAAATGAGATTTTGGAAATCGCCTGTTTCCGAAAGCCGTTGACAACGTCGACTTTAACAGACGTGTATCATGTGAACAGGTTTTCGACATAGATTCTGTGAACTACTACCTTATTGATGAATGAGACCAAATTATTGAAACTTATTTTTTAATCGTGTTAGCCTTTAAAGCTTTGTCTGCAAAACATTCGGAAACATGAGCATTTTATTGTTAAAGCGACCTGACTACAGACTGTGCTGCCATTGCACCATCTTCACACCTACCAGGCTCATCCGTGACACAATCCAGCGTCACTATAACGTCAAACGGTCATGGCGGTTATCTGGATGACCGGCCAACCATGTCTATGGACATCGCCGTCTACCCGCAGTTCTCGACCAGCCAATCACGGCTAGCCACGTTCCGTAGCTGGCCGCCAACACACTTCTTTGACCCTCGGACGCTGGTCTCACTGGGATTCTTCTACGCAGGTCAGTGTCGGCACGTGGGACCGTAGTCATAAAGGGGGTAGATCATTGTTCCGGGGGCAACTGAGAACTATGAATGGCAATCGTCTTGCCTCGGTGATTACTAAATTGCGTCCAAAGCCCGCACATATTGATTTACCCTTGGGCAAAGCACTGCCTGCGTTGGCAAAGATGGAATAATGTAGTATAAAGCGGTTTACACCTTGTCCTAGCTACCCATTCAAGAGAGGCCAAGTGTTGAGCCTTGACAACCACGTCTGTTCATGTGCTCCTCCAGAGACAGATACCAGCCAGGGAACTCATGAATGAATGAATGAAACTAAGGAGGCAAGACATTTCCCCTCTTCTTTGCCAATGCAAGGAGTGCTTTGCACAAGGGTATTTGTAATCATCGATGCAAGACGATTGCCTGTTTATTTATCTCTGTTGCCCCTGTGCAACGACCTACCCTCGCTTCATGACTACGGCCCTTAGTGGTGCTCACACGAACACGTTGGCACTTTGTTCACGTGATGCCAATACAGGAATAGAGCTGACAGTGAGTTGTCTCGGCTGATGTCACTTCACCACGTCGTCCTGCCACAAAGTGCTATTCACATACTTATATGAATATTCTGTTCATTGTAGAACGATGATAATAAAACATTTTTGCTTACATGTACTGTCATTCTGATGATGTCATCTTTGCTTACTGTGACGACAGCATGACCTCTGTATGACCTAAACTGCCATCTGTATAGAAATCAGAACAAACAAAGTAAAATTCCATTAAAAAAATAAAATTAGATGTACTTTTTTTGCCTTTCATTTTATGATTTCTATTTTTGAATGTTTTCTTTTCCATTCTTATATGCCTATATATATATTTATAAATACAAATGAAAAAAAAAATAACTGGAAAAAAGAAAAACAGTTGAAAGAAAGAAAAAAGGAAAAGCGAAAGCGAAAAACACCGGAGCTGCCTGTGTGTGTGTGTGCGCGCTTGCTTGCTTGCTTACTGACATTTATTGAGTAATCGCATACGTTGTTCTTGCAGGTTATGCCGACTGCATCCGCTGTTTCTACTGTGGTGTTGGCTTGAAATCTTGGGAGCCTGGTGATGACGTCACAGAAGAGCACATCCGGTGGCGCCCCCATTGTGGATTTACCTTGGCTACCAGGGGTAGACGATTTGTGGAGAATGTCCTTGCACGAATTCAGGTCAGTACTTTAGAGTACAACATGAAGTGCTCACAAGGCGTCATTCATCGTTGCCATTATCGGTGTATCATTCATGGTTTTCGTAATCATGATAATCGCAGTCAGTTCATCAGTTTTATGGCTGTCATCATAGTGAATTCGGTGTCAGTGGTGGAAGGAGTTGATTATCGAATTTCATTTAGTTTTTTTTTTTTTTCGTTTTTTAGACTCCATTCCTTTTGAAATTCTTTGCCTGCCGGTAAATGTTTTTAATGTCATTTTTTTTTCAGTCTACATTTCTGGGTGTGGTTGGTATCTGCACAAAGCATCGGCTTCGTGCGTCATTAAAATGAAAAGACTCAGAGATGATTTCTTTTCAGGCAGTAGCCAGAAAGAGTTTGAAGTCTGCCTCTTATGGTAGGAGTGACCTGGACACGTAACAGAATTCATGCTTTGATGGACAGATACAGAAGACATTCACACACAGACAGAGAGCGGCAGTTAACATAAAGTCAAAACGATGCCATAGCTTACTGATCAGGCATGCTATTTAAGAAAAAGGTTTAGAGTCAGAATGCTTTATAGAAATTTTCAACATTGGCGATAAAACAGTTTAGAATCTTTCTAAAGAAAGACTTATAATTTTAACGATGTTTCTGTCTAGAGAGAATATGTGACCTTCCGATTCTTTCCTTTTAAAGTGGTAACAATATCTATTTTTAGAGCGCAGAGTCATCAGGGACCGAAGTCGTTGACTCGGGGCCCGGAAGACAAGAACCTTCCCCTCCTGAGAGAAACCGGCTGACACCGCAAGCCAGCAAGAGTTCCCCTTCTTATGTCAGAAATGCCAGCAAGATCTCTCCAACTCGTGCCAGCAGATCACCAACTCATGCCACTGACAGCACAGTCACATCACCAACACAAACCAACAGTGTCATCGTTTCGTCTTCGAGTTCGTCTGGTGCTGCAGAAAGTGAGGCAGTCAGTCAACCCTCTGTCATTTTTGAAAAAATTCGAGAAATGGGTTTCCCCAAGGACCTCGTGGACCTGGTTTTGGAAGAGATCGAAGCAACTGGTGGGTCATAGGTTCCTTAGACTCATAACATCTGCCGAGCTATTCTACACGAAAATAAACATAGAAGAGGCATTGACAAATACAATGCAGATATCATATGGTCTCAAATTGTGGGATCAAGATGAACACTTAGCAGCATCTTAATAAAAACATCCACGAGTCTCTGCTTAGATAAACGAAACGTAATGTGCGCGGGTTATGTGCCCTGACAAACATAACACATATTTGTAAATATGTTAAGTTTCCTTCAGAACACACACTAGCTCTTACACACACACACTGAAAATTAGATATCTTCTTGCAAATCAGTAGATAACTTACTATCATGTGTGTTGTAGGTCTTCCAGACGTGAACATGAGTGTTCTGGTGGACAGGATTGTTGAAATGCAGCAGACAAGTGAGTCCGACTCACGCGCGGGGCGTCCTGACATACAGACCGACGGAGGTGGGTGTGAGAGGAGGAGAATTTCTTTCTACCTCCGTCATTCCCTCTCTCTAGCATAGGCGGCGGTATAGAACTTGTTTGTTCATGTTGTGCAGCCTGCTTTCCTCAGTTGACTAAGATGAATGTAGAGTACAGTGTTGAATGGGTGGCTTGTCCCGAAACAACTGATAGACTCGTAGGGAGAAATGAACACCACAGTTTTATTTTAGCTGAGCCAATTGCTGAATTAACTAAAACATAAACAAGAAGTAGAGTGGGAATGAAGGAGGAAGAGGGCATTGTTATGAAATAAGTCACACTTACCAGCAATGGTAACATGCCTGTGATAACATTGTGATCATCTTTCCGAGCTTCTCAGAATCGTAATATGCATGTCCTAACACTATGTACGTTTTCCAGAAGATGCGTACATCAGTGAAGAAGTGAAAAGGATTCGTCGGCTGCGGGAGGAGAACGCCCGCCTGAAGGCCAGACGTCTGTGTCGCACGTGCAAAACCTCCGTGGTCGGCATGATCTTCCTGCCGTGTGGTCACGTGGTCAGCTGCACCGAGTGCGGAGCCAAGACTCGCCACTGTACCCTCTGTAACGAACTTATTCGCGCCACAGCTAATGTGTTTCTTTGTTAAGCAATCACAGTGAACATGTTTTGTCCCTATATATATTTCATGATGTTTGGTATGTACCAAAATATAGTATTAGTTTCATGATATTAGTTATAATAGTGTAAACGATGACAAATCGCTCTAGTTTTATAAGAGGAGGGCCATCCGCCAATATCACACTTTTCCTTTGTAGTTGTAAATCAAGATGATTTTAAAGAGTCTATGTAAAGACTATTCAAACGATTTAAAATAATTAACAGAAACACTGTCCATTTGAAGACTTGCAGTTCAAAGATATGTTCAAGAGCGAATGTCAAGATGTGACACCTTAACGGGAACGAGCTAGCAGAACAGCGCTTTCTTTTTACTGCAGAAATGTCGTGGAATAGGAGCAGCTAGCTGTCTGTGTTCTGTTAAGCGATGCTACTATTAGTCTTCTCTCAACGCCTAGTCAATGAAACAATTAATCCATGTTTTATAGACAAGTTTCAGTCTTCACTCCCTTTCTTCGCTAGTCTTACATCTGAAGCACCAGTCTGTAGCACAAACGGTTGGTGGACGTCAAGAAGACAGGAAAGGACTGTAGGCGAGCTTTTAGTTGTTGGTAAGCTTCTTCACATGTAGAGCCCACTGATTTATCTTTGCTTTGGCTATCTTTGTCAAGTCTGTGAGCAGTAAGTAATCAGAGTCTGCCATGTAACGACGAAAGAAACCCAAAGGTACAAGAGATGGTCTTACTTTGCACTTAGTTGTTGGAGCGAACGCATCCTGCATCTTTTCTATATTCGATTCTTCTGGTCACATTTGACTCCTACCAACCTTATGACACAGGTATTTCAATTTCTTCATATCCTTGCCAGAACAGGGGGACAGCTTTTTGACTTCACCCCTTGGCCCAATGAGGTTTGGAAAGCCATTTATCGTGTGCGAGATGTCTAAACAGAGAGTTCATATCAGGTAATAGCTCGGCATCAAACACACTGAACTCTCTTATCCTTACCTTTCCAAGTTTATAGACCATCATCACCTTTGAGTCATGTCTACCATCAAAGCGGTGATCATAAGACATGCACATTGACTCGCAAACGAATGCAAACCACTCTTCCTCACACCTTTTCTTTTTTCTGTTCCCGTTTAAAAAGGTTGTTTATCTCTCTTTCTCTCTCACTCACACACAGAGAAGTATTTTAAGTGTACTCTTAATGAAGCAAGATTGGTACTGTATTGCCTTAATTTTCGCTGTAAAAATATCCCTTATAACGAATAAATAATAGTAACTATTGTCATATTGTCAATGAATGTGCATATGCTAAAGAAAGAGGGAGAGAGGATACAAAAGAGAGTGATAGGAAAATAATAAACGCCAGTAGTAACTTCACAGTACTAAAATGATTTCGATAAACAATAATGATTGAATAGATGTTTGTGATGTACATTTAGCAAAATACTGAGATTAATCCGTATCTACAATAGTATTTTAAATTTAAATGCATTTATTTCCTATCCTCCATTTAATATAGTTTGTAAGTGCTTTACTCAATCCTCTTCACCTTATTTCCTCACTACAAACTGTATTTCCTCACAGAATTCCTTTGATTTATTGAGTGAATATTTTGAGGACTTTTAACATGATTAAAGTGATTGTTCTTTTACAGCTAGCAGAGTTTTATAAGCTTTTCTTTCTCTATTGTAAATTATTCTATCTTCCTGTTTTTTCTTCTTTCTAAGCTTTCTCAGACACGTTCTTATTAGTCTTTTCTTTACATTCGTTATCAAACCATGTATCAGAAGGTGGCACGTGCCCTCTTGTGGCTAATTATTATCTTTGTCATACACTCAGCAGCCTTCATCATGCCCTCATTTAACATGGCTGTTTCAGTATCACTTGACACTATAATATTATTAGAAGCCTCATTTTGAGCATAAAAGATTCAGATAAAACATTGCTAGCAAAGGTGTCGGAAAAAGATCTTGAAAACATACTTCGTTTTGGCAGAGCACAGTTTGCATGCAAGTACGATGGCGACTGTCCCATTTCTGCACTTCATCTATGGAAATGACAATACAAGACTATGGGATTGACGATAAACACGACTTGTTAAATTTACTAAATCACTTGTCATCGTCTTTCGGAAAAGAAAACAATGGAGAACCTTTAGTTCGAGTGGCCGCGATCACGTGCCGGACAGCGTGAGTTTACTTTCGTGCTTTAGTGAAGTGTCTTGTCAACCCTTTGTGATTCTATGTAAACTGGGGCCTTTACCAGCTTTAAAGAGGGAGGGGAACATCAGCCGGGAGGGGATTTCTGATAAAAGAAAATCAGTCTTTTCCCGGATGTAATGTGTTGTTCGGGGAGATAACTGTAATGTAATGACTCGACCAGGAGATAAAACTTTCTTCATAAATACATCATGATATAAACACCAAGCACTTGTGAACAAGGTGGAGATGGAAAAAAAATAAATGTAAAATCGCCAGTTAACTACTTATAAACCTAAAAACTTAACGACATACGATATACACACACACATCTTCAGCTTAGTAATCAAACAGAACACTTCAATACCAATGGAGATCACTGTACACAATGACTGTCGCCTGTGAAAAATTATCGCCCTTTTCCCAATAATTAACAATCTTAACTAAGCATTAATTTCAAAAATCATAAAACAATTTCCCGATTAAAATGCATGTGTGTGTGTGTGCGCTCGTAAAAAGAATGTGATTAAGGTCACAAATAGAGATTTTCACAAACCGATCCCACAGCCTACATCTCCCTCAATAAATGAGAATTTTCTAAAGGGTAAAGATAAATGAGGACTGCTGCGCTGACGACTCTTTAATTATATACTATTTTACGGTCAGGAGCTGTCTTAGACATGTTCAAATTGTTCACCTGCACAGGGCCGCCAAGCAATTAAATATAAAATAGAAAGAGGGCACGAGTCAAAAGCCGCCCTGAAACGGGAGGGGAGGGGGGATTTGGTGTTTTACGCCGTGTCAGCAACTGAGGCTATATCACGGCAAGGCAGCCAGCCCTGTAAACAGATGCCACGTGTAGAGAAAGAACAGCGTGCCCGAGACGAGAAATGAACT
Organism: Pomacea maculata; assembly: GCA_004794325.1. NCBI lineage: Eukaryota > Metazoa > Mollusca > Gastropoda > Architaenioglossa > Ampullariidae > Pomacea > Pomacea maculata. The sequence goes on along the minus strand of SRHC01000551.1, from coordinate 160,079 downwards.
CAGGGCAGCCAACCTTCACTGTATTGGTGACAGGCGCTAACCGAGTGGTTTTTAACAGGGGTTCTGTCGAACCCTAGGGGTTCGGTGAGTCGGTCTCAGCGGTTCGGCGGAACCTCCGCCACGGAGGTCAAAACACACCCGCAATTCGTGATGACACTAAAGAAGGGTTCGATGACTGTGCATATGAAACTTGTGGGTTCGGTACATCAAACAAGAATCGGAACTCTCCCATTAAACGGGAATATCCGTAACGACATAATGTTCTGATAGTTTTTGACCCGACAAGACGCTTTTGCCGGAGCAGGTGAGTTGTTTACTATAGCAAACATTGCTGACATATTTTCACAAATATTTTGTTCTTCTTAATGACGATATCGTTTGTGGTAAAGTAGGACTTAATCGTGACATATTTCAAACCAATGCAGATTGATACTTTAAGAGGTCGATCTTCTCCTAACCTACGTAATAGGCGGCTATGCTGACGAACCTCTCAAATGAAGGCCAATATATACCACAGTATGTTGTCATACAGCCAGTAGAAGCTAGAGCTGACCTCAGTTAACTTAAACAGTGTGACTGCTAATGCAATGGCCGCTTGATAGTAAAGCTTCCTGGTGGGACTAGGCCCTCGACTCATTTTGTACTACAGTTATTAGGCATTCAGCGACATTTAGCAGAATAGAGCCTTAAACCAAAAACTGAAAGCCTTATTTCTTACTTAACCTTTAAGAATTTCAAAAATGTGAAGCTTACTAATCCTAGTTATATATATATACACTTGACATCATCACGAGTGTTAGAATTTAAACATTCGTAAGCAGATACTCCTAGTGTCACCTACATTCTCTAAGGTGTTAGTCGTCATGCCGGGTTCTTTCGCGAGAAAAGGTGGTTTGCACTTCGTTTTGTCAGGTAAGAATAAGATGAAAGTTTCTGAAGAAATACGGACATTACAGGATGTTTTCAAAAATTCTATTCACCTGTTGAATTCGACCATCTTCTATAGCAGGGGTGGGCAATTAATTTCCCCAAGGGTCCGCATGAGAAATTGGGATGGTTTTAGAGGGCCGGACTAATATAGTTAACTCAGTTTTACCCAATACTGTATATATAGTATATATACTGGCGGGCGGGCCAGCGGGCGGGTCGGTCAGAGACAGGAGGCGGGCCGGGGCCGGCCTTTGCCCAGGTCTGTTCTATAGTCTTCCGCAAGTAGATTAATTATAATACCAGTGAGTGAAGTAATAAATAATAATATTATTTAGTTTTCAAAACTTAATCTATGAATGTTTACTGACAAAAACAACTTAGTGTTTATGGAAGCTTTGAGGCAGATTCTTTTACATATTCTCAACATGTTTTATCACTTTAACCTTCAAAAATGCGTTGGTATTAGATGAATTTAATGATATGTTGATTGACATTGCACTTCTATTATCACTTTTTTCTTTACGATATTAGGTGAGAAAAATAAATTTTACATAAGATTTAAAGTGAAAGTGGTTTATTTAAGCAAATAAAAGGTACAGTGATTCATGGAAGTAAGTATAATAATAAAAAATAACTATTTGTCACAGACTCAGTAAAGAAGCTTTAAACTAACTTGGCCCTAATCCAGCTGTTACATAACACTCTTTATACATTCTAGTCATCAGAGTGTCACATCAGACTCCTGATACACAGGTTCTACTAAAACTCGTTCACTGACAAACAGAAGGCTGGAAAGACTGATAGACATTAGTTCAAAAGTTTGAGATGGTAGTGAATTCACGTATTATCAAGGTATCCTGTCAAAACATGTAAAAAGGCCAGTAACAACAAGACTACCCCGGATGTTAGCTCCATGAATTACATTGCCCTCGCTGGTGAGTTTTTCTAATACCTTTTACGAGTTTATATTTGAAAGACAAAGACAATGGTTGATTTAAAAGTAGAGGTTGAGATATCAGATGACAAAAAAGCTGATTTGTTGGAACATGTCTACAAACGGGCCCGCAACCCGTTGGTGCATGTTTATCACTAAAACAAAAGGATTTTCCGTAAAAGGGAAAGCCCGTGACACTGCAAACTGATGTCGAGTAGATTAAGGATATCTTCCTTTCTTACTGTTTCTCTCTTTGTCTTTCTGTCTGTCTTTCTGTGTATCTCTCTTCAAGAAAATACGATAAATATTCTCAAATGATACAAGCTTATGGACCAATTTCATAAGGGGGCGCAGCATAATGATACAAAATATATCCTGCATATAATTAGCATGCTCATGACTAGACTTTCACTCATGCATTTGTACATACGAGATAAATGCAGGTGTGCATCAAGCCATTAATCACCGTGTATAATCATGTATATTATACACAGGTACAAAACACTAATGGCCATTAAAATATTAGTTTCAATTCATTATGTAATCAATTCTTCTCGAAGAAAGGAGCTGATTGCAAAATCTATAAAGACTAATAAGAAAATAAATAAATCAGAAATATGACCTTTGATGAACGACATTTTGATCAAATGCAAAATAAAATTTCAAAAGTAAGAGGGGAAATTTTTATTTTCAGCACTATCTTGCTACCCTAATACCGATGTGCAGCTTCTAGGGTTTTATCGATGGTTAAATTAGTTAACTAAGTGAGAATGCTCTGCAGCTCAGCTGTCAGACAAGATCTTGCTAGCAACCTTAGTAATTTTTTTTCACCACTAGTAATATTTTGCACATTTCTTACGAGCAGTTTTAATAATCTAGCAGTATCTGCACGTCAGTAACGAAAGGTTTATGAGAAATGTTGCGCCTTAAAGTTTACAAATTAGTTTTCTGTGATTTTATATTTCTACACATCATCAACCTAGCGTGTCAACCTAGCATTCTACATGCCAAATAATACATAAGCTGACAATAATTTTCGAAAGAAAAATAGCATTTGATTATGAAACTTTCTTTAGTACTGTGGTGTGGGAGATGGCAAGGGAAGTAAGGACCATGACATATGAGTGATAGATAAAAGTAGCAAGGGTAGCGTTGCGTTGTGGTCCGATAGCTGGCATGATTAAGATGAGGATGATAAATATGCTGATATTGATGACAATCACTTTACAAACTAATACAATGAACGATTGATTGCGTATTTTTCCAGATATGGTTAATAGAAATGACACCTTCAAGAAGGCTTTTCCCCTGTGTCCTCGTCTTCCCACTTTTGACATGTTTGAGTCACGTGTCCTGGGAAGATATGAGTCAGTCACTCCGAGCTGTAAGTCCTTCTCGCCAGGAAGGACCCTGCACCGAAAATATGTTACCACTATCACCATCCTTACTAACAGCGAGGTTTGCGCACTCACTCCGACTGCATGAAAACACACTCGACTTCAAGAGGACCAACGACAACACTGGGCAAGTGCCTTTCTCGTCAACCTACATGAAAAGATTGTTTGATCCCCTTCCCATGGCAACACAGCTGGTAAACGTGAGCAGCCAAAGGCCTTCTGGAACCATTGACCAGCGATATTTCCACAACTCAACCCACCCCGATGGCCCCTCCCCCAACGCCACCGTCCTGCTCGACACACTTGATTTGCAGAGGGCGCCAGCGACCACACATAATGTCGACAGCGTTTTTCATATTCAAACAAACTTTTCCCATCATTACACACCCCACTGCACCCTCTCTGACTTCGAGAGTGAAAGGTACGAGGAAGTGAACACGTGTCCAGTCAGAGATGGCGGGAACGTGGACCTTTCTAGTACCCATGCACTTGCACACTGTAACCAGATTGGAGTTCTCCATTCCCAAGACAGAGGAATGTTAACTTTTAAAGACTGCATACCAACTGTAGTTCTTATAATTTTGCTACATCTTCGAAAGGAAAAGTCGATGAAATATTGGCTGAAATATAACTTTTCATCTCCAGCTAGAAGATCAACTTTAGACGAATGTTTCAAGTGTCTTCAGTCTGATTTAATGGAAAGTAATCAGTTTCTTGGGAATAACTATGTAAAATCTTTTGTTTCAAGGTTTTTTCAGAAAAGTCTCAAATTTATTGACTATATAAATGCAGTTCCGTTATCTCTTTTTAATAAATATAAGAATGTTTCTTGTGTAAAAAGTATTTCCGACCCCATAAACAAGATTCCAGTCAGCAAAGAATTAAGTCGGTTTTGGAGGCTAGATTTTAGCCAATACTCGCAGCCCAAACATGTTTACACTGTCTTTCCGGCAACGGTCAACAGTTCTCTGACTTCTGAACTGGGCCGCCTTGCTTCTCTTGCTTCACTTCCTTCGTCTTGTACTGCTTTCCGGATCCCCCTGGCTAAGGCAGGATTCTACTATGACGTCAACAACACCAACAGAAACCCCGACAACCAGCACGAACTGGTCTGTTTCTCATGCCATATTACCTGCAGCAGGTGGGACACAGGTGAGAGTCCTGCAGAGATCCACCGACGGTTGTCCCCAGAGTGCCCATATGTGAAGACTCTTTTTCCAGATTCTTCTGGAACATTCTCATCTATGTCATCTGGAATAGGAAGCTCCATTTCCTCTTCGTATACTTCTGATGTCGCTTCTGCACAAAGTAGCAGCTTGCTGTCGTCAATCTCTTCAACATCCGGGTCCTTTCAGGAAACAAGCCTCCCTTTGTCGCTACCTACTGGGCGGACCTCTGACAACCACAGCAGGTAGACTGTCATGTCTGATATTATTTTATCTTTTGTTTATTTATTTCATTACTGAGCGCGATGGCTTTTGCTCAATGCTGACTAACATGAGCTGCCATAGTCTGATGGCTAACCAGTTCCAGTTTGAAAGAGAAAGTTTCAGGTTTCAGATTCCCTTGCGACTATGATTAAAAATTACCATCTACATCACATACGGGTACCTAATTTTTTAAAGAGTATGAATATGGTGGCACAAACCGTCACCTATACACAAAGAACCACTTACAGTACTGACTCTACTATCACTTGAATATGAAAATGTTTCCCCTTACTTTACTGAATACGATTGACACCGGACATTAACTTAGTTACCGAGAACTTTCGAAAGTATTCAACAAAAGTATTGTGATGATTGCTGACAACTGTGGTAGCATAGTTTAAAGTACACACAGGAAGAAGCAGCACTTTTTATAGTTTCCTGTGCAAGTGTTCCCGTTAAGGCTACTGTTTCGAAAGCAAGAGTAAAAAGAAAAAAAACCAGCTAACGTCTACTAAGAAAGAGTCTTTAAGGCTTCAAAAACTTGAACTTCTTGTTTCAGTCTTAGCGACCTGGCTACAGACTGTGCGGCCATTGCCCCGACTTCGCGCCCACAAGTCACCATCGGGACCTATCCCAGCAACGTGACAGCAGGAGGTCGGAGGTTAGAAGGACAGCGACACGTAGGCGATTATCTGGATGACAGGCCAGTCCTCTCCATGGACATCGCCGTCTACCCGCAATTCTCTACTTGCCAGTCTCGGCTAACCACCTACCGGAACTGGCCGCTAACGCACTTCTTTGACCCACAGACGCTGGTCACGCTGGGATTCTTCTATGCAGGTCAGTGACATCACCTGGTGATGAACACACGCTCATCCGGGCACCTGAGCTTTTCCATCACGCGGGAAAGAAGATGGCAGTGATGGATTTCTCCTGACGTCTCTTCAACACGCGCCTGCATCAGACCTATGTTCACATCAGCTTTAAATTTACTCCAGGGTGATAAAATGGGTCAACGGCCTTTGACAGAAAAATAACATAATTGTTGTCACAAAGCCAGCTAGTGTTTTAAATATTGTACTTCAGTCTGATGGTATAATCCAGCGAATGTGGTGAACTCCCGGGGGCAGTTGTGATAATGCAAACTCAGCTGCTGTTTGAATAGAAATCTCTCCAGCCCCTACTTTCACCACACTTACAAACTGAACTTCCTTAAAATTTTACCTAGTTATGGGTAACATACCGACTTTAAAACACACAACATGCCTTTCGCTCTGCATTTGTGTTAGACGGATGAGGGTGAGGCAACGACTTGGGATTGTTAATTCAAAACCTTCACTTAAATAGAACAGAAAAAAAACACAAAACTGAAAGAGAGGAAAAAAGTACAGAAAAAGAACAAAACTGAAAAAAAAACAAAAAAGCGAAAAGAAAAAGATTAAAAATTATGAAAAAATAGAAAAAAACTAAAAGAAAAAAATTAAAAAAGAAAAAAGAACAAGAGAAAAAAATACAACAAAAAATATAAAAAAAAAAACAAAATGAAAAGATAAAAAACAAAAACAAAAAAATGAAAAGAAACAAAACAAAGAAAAAAAAAAAAAAAGAGAGAGAAAAACTAAAAGAAAAACCAAACCAAACACTGATGGACGAACATAACTGTGTTTGTTCTTGCAGGTTATGCAGACTGCATCCGTTGTTTCTACTGTGGTGTTGGCTTGAAATCTTGGGAGCCTGGTGATGACGTCACAGAAGAGCACATCCGGTGGCGCCCCCATTGCGGATTCACCTTGGCTACCAGGGGCAGACGATTTGTGGAGAATGTCCTTGCACGAATTCAGGTCGGTACCATGGAAGGCAAAATGAGGTGTCGACAACAAAATAAAAGCCATTGTCGTTATCGTCAGTGCTTTCGTCGCCAACCTTATGACCATCACCACGAGAGAGAGAGAGAGCGATCAGATCGTCAATCTGTGTGACACGTCTGTGCAGCTGATTATCATTAGAGCAAAACTTTTATGTTGGGTGTCGCCCTCATAATATTTTTAGTCGGTTTGTGAAGACTTGGATTATTAGTGTGAAATTTCAATAAATCTCTATCTCAGCAATTAAACTTATAAAAAGAAACTGAACTTCGTAAAAAAGTTTTAAGTGCAATAAAAGAATAGAAAACAATAAGAATAGTGCAGCAAGAATAGTAATATATCATTAACTTCTTCTAGTAAGAGCACTAATTCACCGTTTAAATTCTGTTATTTCTAAATTTTTTCCTGCTGGCAAACCACTTTTACTATTTATGTCATTCTGCACGCTAGAGCAAGGGCGTTGTCATATTTACAGGAAACGCCCTGTTTTTACACCAACTTTGTTCGTTTTCCATTCGAAAAGATTGAGGTGATTCATATATATATAATAAGTGGCCAAAAATAGCCTTGTCTGTTATATTAGGACTGATCTAGACCGGTCTGACTAGGCAAGAACGAGTTTTAAGAAAAATTACAGAGAAACATGCAATAGTAGAAACACTCACACAATGAGGTGGTGGCAGACAAATTATGCCCTTTTGAAAAATTCAAAACGGGGCTATTCGCAAACGGGTTAAAATATTTTATGGGATGTTTCCAGTTAAACTTCAAAATCGTCTGGAATCTGTCAACAGAAAACATTTTAAGAATACGTTCTGGTTGCGATTCCAATATAAAGTTCTTTAAACTCTGAGGTGTTAATGATACCAAATGAATTTGCAGGTCGCAGAGATACCAGGAAATGAGGTTGTTGACTCAGCCCATGAGAGACAAGAGCCTCCTCTTCATCTAGGAAACCAGTTGACACCACCGACCAATAGGAGTTCGCCAGCTCGTGCCAGCAGGACATCACCGACACTTCTGGACAATTCTAACAGGACATCACCGACACTTGTCGACAATTCTAACAGGACATCACCATCGTATGCAAACAACACCATTGTTTCATCTTCACATTCTACAGGAAGTGCTGCAAGCAGTCTACTCCCAAACATTTTGGACAAGATGCGAGACATGGGCTTTCCTAGCGACCTCGTGGAAACAGCTTTGACCGAGGTTGAATTAACAGGTGGGTCAAAGATTATTGGAACGCGAAAGTTCGTTGAAGTGATCCTACCAGTACCAGTTTAAAAAAATATTAAAAGAAACAGATTCAAAAATAAATGCAGATAAAAAGTCCCTTTGTCTTTTATGATTTATTTAGCCCAGTAAACACTTCAAACTCCTCAGTTGCAAATAAATCACGTGCTATCAGGAATATTTTACTCAATAATGTCTTTCTGGACAATAATAGAGCTTTGCACGAGCCTGACATCATGACACGAGACTGCGAGTGTGTGTTTGAGGTATTGCACCTGTGGACATAACACTCTCAGTGTGTGGTGTAGATATTTCAGATGTGGACATAACACTCTCCGTGTGTGTTGTAGATATCTCAGAAATGGACATGTCAACTCTAGTTGAAAAAATTGTTGAACTGCAGCAGAGAAGTGATTCCGACTCAGCTCATGGGGAGCATGATTGTCGCCCAGACATGCAGACCGACGGAGGTAAGGAAGAATATAGTGGAAGGAGGGAACAACTTTCTGCATCCACTCCGTCTTCTTTAAGTCCTACCCTTCCTTCTTTACTTTCATTCTCTTTCTTCCTCGTTAAGCTAATCTAGGTCTGAGTGTACGCCCCATCCCACCCCACACACACACAGAATAAAAGAGTGAAAAAAAACCCAATGAAACAAGGAATGATAGAGTAAATAAAACAATCGAGAAAAGACAAAATAAATGGTATACGAAAAGAAAGAATGAATTAGATAAAAAGAGTTCGAATGAAAAAGGAAAAAATAAGATAAAAATAATGAATGGAACATAAAAGAGAAAAAAAAATTAATGAATAAATTAATGATAAGAAAGAAAGATCGAGAAAGAAAGAATGTATGAACCAAAGAAAGGAAGAGAAAGATTAAATGTATGAAATAAATTAAGAAAAATGGAAATAAAAGAACGTTTTATGTACAAACAGTTAACAGACCTTAGAAGACTTGGGACTGAGCGACTTTTGTAGTCGGGACTGACACATGGCGATAACGACGATGATGACGACGATGACAAAACAATGAAACAGAGTGGGCGGACAAAGCGAAGGTGGAAGACATCATTTTGGATGTATAAATCAAGCCTTCTATCCTTCCCTAGACACTTCGTTTCTCAGTGAAGAAATAAACCGAATTCGTCTGCTGCGGGAGGAGAACGCCCGCCTGAAGGCCAGACGTCTGTGTCGCACGTGCAAAACCTCCGTGGTCGGCATGATCTTCCTGCCGTGTGGTCACGTGGTCAGCTGTAGCGAGTGCGGAGCCAAGACTCGCCACTGTACCCTCTGTAATGAGCTTATTCGCGCCACAGCTAATGTGTTCCTCAGCTAGGCTAATAATCGCAGATATTAATTTCAAGGTAAACGTGTGAACTATGCAAAAATACATTTTAAATTCCTCTGTCCTCCTCTGGACATCTCTCTCTCTCTCTTAAAGACGCTGTGGTTGTTGTAACAGTTGCATAAAATGTCTTTAAGATCTACTAATATTTGCAATGGCGTCTGATATGCATTTTCTCCATATTTTCAATTTATCACTACTAAATATATATTTGATAAGATTTATTTGAAACCCTGATGACCTTGTATTGAATATATTCATAGTATGTGCAATCCTCCCTCAAAGGCTGAAAGCTTCTAATCTGTGATAAGCTAACTAGAAGTCGCTGCCGCTGCTGATGTTTTCTTGTGCGCCATTGATGTAGATACGCGAATTTCAAAAGGCGTTTTAGAATATCTACCTTATAACAAATATCTGCATTTATTCATATTTTTTCAGATGTTATATTTGTATCAAGTATTTTAATGCATGCCTCCTTGTTTACCTTGTTTCAATTTCTGTCTTGTATAAGAATAATTAGTCCTTACAAGCAAAGCTCTTTGTTTATGATACAATATTTATGCATATATATGTATACTTGTATATAAAATAATACTTGTACGATTTAGTAAGTCACCAACTCGTATACTTTTCAATGTTTATAATGATTAGTTAAATAATTAATATAATAACACTACAGTTATAGGAATTGCAAAATGGAATAAAGCTTTTTTTACAATTTTTACAAAGTTTCTTTTTCAAGCTTAAACCCCGACTGACCTTGTCTACACTTTTTCATTAATGAAGTATTTTTAATTAGTCAATAAGTTTTAAGGAAGAGGTGCTGGAAATTTGACTCTGGTGACAGGGCTTTCATGGGTTTAAGGGTTTGATATTTTTGTACCTGCCACAATTTTTGGGAATTGCTGGAAGCGACTTTAACCGCACAGGTCATGTCCAAAGGAACGTTTGCTTGATGTTTTGCAGAGATGAATAAAGAGTAACTCTCTCACCCTCGGCACTCCTGGCACGAGAGGTTGTTACCTCAGGGTTGCTTAAAAATTCACTCACACCACCACTTCCCTACCTTGTCTAAAAAGCCCAGGCTGTGGCAATAAATCTCATAACCAAAACAGTGGCAGGGATTGTCGAGAAGATCCTCAACAGTTTTGTTTGTCCGCGTGTTTCAAGTGTTATTAAGTGCTGTAGAGTGAATTGCGTTCATTTGGTGCATGGAACATTTATGTGAAAGAAGATATTTTACATTATGCATGTTATAAAAGTTTTAAATGCACCAGTGCAAAGAGTATATTATTTATTTCTGATCATGTGTTTTCACTCGTGCGGTCTGTCTGTATGTGTGTGATGTCTGTATGCAGAACCAATTGTCACCGCAACTCATTTAATTCACGTGCCATTCACTTGATAAACTCTACTGGCCGCCATCTTGTACTAGGCTGACGGGGACCTAATGTCACCAACTGATCTATTATATGTGAAACAGAGAGAAATTATTTCAACGTGTATATGCATGAATTATGTCTGTTACTACTATCAAGTTGCATTCTAATGAGTTTTATATGACCGTTCGTGCAGACGTTCCTGGTTCTCTTCCTGGTCGGAGCCCCTCCGTTCCCAACCACCCACCACCCCCTCACGGATCTCTCATTGGGGGAATCAGGTTCTACAATACTTCCTGATTGATAAGAGTTTGCAAGGATCAGTCTGCACTGTATCCACTAGTCCTCCAGCTACAGATGATTCGTGAATGGTGTGGGTGATATTTGTCCACCTCTTGTTCTTAATCTCACTCTCGACTCCTGTGGAAAGGAATGTGACCATCAGATATTATTTTTATATGGCGTGAGTACTCACAACCACTCTCATCCACTCACATCTACTCACAAATGCGAAAAACTTTAAACATAAATTCTTTCTTGCCCACACACAGCCCTATCAGAATACACCCTTACATCTTCCTCATCCCCACATCCGCATTCTTTCACGATTTACATTCTAAGTATACATTCCGTGACAGTACCACACCCTAGTTGGCCACGCCCTCCGGTGGTTTGATTTACCTTGAGTCAACGAAGGATGACAACATCTTGCTTCTGTTATTTTGATAAACAGTCTTCGCTAAAAAAAAAAAAAAAATGTATTCCATGTTGCGAAATACGTTTTTAATGTTCTCGGTGGTCCATGAGCTACGACACCCTACAAGGGACTTTTGCCAACACAGGTAGAATCATGTGTTCATGGTTCGTCACCGACACGATCTTGAACTTTGTCAGAGATTGAGTTACCGCCTCGATATAGCTAACCAATCTCACCAGCTCATGTCTTCCTGTTCTGACATCTTCCGTTCCTCTTGAGATAGATAAGTCAAGTGGTCGTTTTCCCTCACTTTGTCATGTTGGTGTGCCATCATTACATGTTTTGGTTCCGCCTTGTCTGCGAGCCTGAAAACCATGAGCTCAACACTGTGCCTACAAAAGAAAAGGTGAGTGAATTTTATGAGGTGTCAGTCGACGACTGTTTATGACATGTCAAAGATAGTTTAAGGAAAGTTAGTCGGAACTAAGACACTTCTTCGAGGATTTCTACGATGTGTTGTCATCCAAGTTGTAAACCATTTTCCCACCGTCAACAAACTTTATAAACACTGCAGGAGTCCACAGGACGGTGATTACTGACAGTACAGTTGCTAGAGAAAATCTTTCCACTCGGCTCCTTGGCTTACACTCAGGTCTTTATGTCTCTCTCGTTTTTCCTTTACCCTTTTCTTTCTTTCTCTGCATTAGATTTTCTACATAGCTTTTAGACAAGCCAAACTAATGTGGAATAAATTTAGCTGTCTTCTTGGCCTTTCTATCTCAAATGTGTCTGTCGTCTCGAAGATAAGCTTCATTCTAATATCAGTTAAGCCTGATGTACTGAAATACTGTCTATCAACAAGAAAAACTGGAATATTGATGTTTGGTAACATATTGTGAATACTGAAAAGTGCTGATCGGCTATTTACAGCTCAATATAAATAATACACCTAGTTTTAGAATGTATATCTGGATGAACTGACAGGAGTTAAACTTGTAAAAATACATCCCAAAAGAACAAACTTAGGAAGATAAAGACAGTGACGATTGAAGATACTAATTGGAGACTGTTTTCATTTATAATGACAAACAATCAACTACAAATGTAATGTAGAAGAAGGAGAAATAAAGTCGAGGAAGCTGTCCTGTTACTACAATGTCGATGCTAATCCTGCTGCTAACCTGAATGATTTCCAGATTTCCAAGTTTCTGGCTCCCTGGCGGTGACAAAACCAATCTTTCAGGAAACATTTGCCATCTGTAGATGCCAATGTTTGGTCGCCATGCAACCATCAGAGTCTAGACACGCCGTTGCCCCAGCAACTGCCCACAAGAGCTTCCTGCCCACCACCGATGCTGGCATGAAGACCATGGTGTACGAGGGTTGTCGTCTCGCCTCTCTCGCTTCTCTTCCACCATCTTGTGCAGCATCACGACTTCGCCTGGCCGCCGCCGGCTTCTACTACGACGTCAACACCATCAGAAACAAGAACAACCAGCATGAACTGGTCTGTTTCGCCTGCGGCTTTACCTGCAGTCAGTGGGACACAGGTGAAAGTCCTACAGAAATTCATCAAAGATCGGCTCCTGATTGTTCTTTCGTAAAGAAATTTCACAAGACTTCAGTCACTTTCCAGACAACGACGAATCGACCAGAAATTTATTCTTCCTCAGCGGATGCTAGCTGCACTTTCGAAAAAGAGTCAGCTAGGTCAAAATATTCTTCATGCCAAATATCACCCGCTTCTACATCAGGGTCCTCTGGATCATCTAACTTCTCTTCGTCTCAGAACAATAAAGACATTGATTGAAAATGTTGTGGGTAAGTCTTTTGCTTTGACATATCTGACCTCGGAGAGAAACGATTGTTTCACGATACTCCATCATCAACTAGTAGGATACTTATACATGATATTTATTTATACAAGGCAGACATTTAATGTGGGCAGTATTAACACTATGCTCACAATGACATTTTTTAATGTTTTAATCAAGCGAATTAAAGATTTAGCCTGCACAATTAAACTGCATCATCACTACCGATAAACCACCAATAAAATAACAAAAACAGTGAAATATTCATTGGCCATAGCCTGTATGCTTAAAAACACTCAAGGCAGGAAATATCTACAGAAATTGCCGCTGTTGAAAATAAATACCTACCCTCATCACCCAACCTCAACACAAGAAAATGTGAAACAGTATTTCATTGTAAACAAATATCTGCCGTTGAGAATAATACGACAATCTTTTATTATCTTTATGAAACTATCGCCTTTGAGAATAAAATAATTCACACACGTCAAAAACTTAATCCGTTGAACAGGGACCTGAGGACAGACTGTGCCGCCATGGCTTCTGCTCCAGGTCATAACAACCATCACGTGACACAGCCAGATATCCAATCAATATCGTCCAATACTCAGCAGGAGCCACGTCTACTGGCTGACCGTCCAACCATGTCCATGGATTTCGCGGTGTTTCCCCAGTTCTCGACCAGCCAGTCTCGACTAGACACATTTCGAACCTGGCCGCCATCACACTTTTTCAGCCCTCAAGAGCTGGTTCCTCTCGGCTTTTTCTATGCAGGTCAGTATTAGCCAGGAACCGATTCCACGTAGACTACAGCAAATCCTGTTTTCCTAAATTTCTCTCGATATGGATTTTTATTGTAACTATTTTTTGTTTACAAACAGGACAGAAAATGACAGACAGTTAACATGCAATATCCTGTTTTGTGTGACATGACAGATACAGCTAAACTCCAAACGGGATGTGCAAACTACATAACAAAAATATTTTTTTAAATCTCTATGGGAAAGAGTGATGCCATATCATAAGGACAGGAAACCTGCTATCAGCTTAAAAAGATATCAAGTGACAAAGTCGTATAACAAGCTTCCGACTTCCGTATTCTGAATTATTTCATCGGACGTTTGTGATGTCGGACTTCCGACTTTGGAGGGATTTCATTAAGTGACTGTAGCTGTCGGTACATTTGTGTTTCTACGTGTACATGTCTCGTAACAATATGTCGCGAAAGTTGTTTGCTGCTAAACATGTTTGATATACCAGCCCCTCGATCTCTTCCCGCTGACGGCCATGTTTACAGGGTTAGACTAGCGAGGACAGAGTGACTAGAGCACTCAGAATGGAATGAAAAGCGTGGGATGTCATTTCCGGCACAAGTTCCTAAACCCTCTTACACCAAAATTAACAAAATGAACAGCTCATGTTAGGAACGATGGTCTAAACATAGCACTGACTGTCAGGTGTAAACACGATGCGGAAGTACTGGTAAGTCCTCCCACCCCTTAAACTCCCTTCTCACATCCTTGTATTATCTCGATATTAGGGTTTCTGAAAAACCTTTATTAAATTAATTCGACAAATATTTCTCCGTTAGCAAGCTGAGCGTTGTCTAGAAATTGTCACGGTCACAATCGGTAAAATAAAAAAAGAACGAGTCACAGCAAATATTGTAAAACCAGAAAACAGTGATGACATCTTTATTCTCCAGTTTGGAACTGCCTGTTAGTATTTATAATTATTTGATTAATTTTTCATTTCCCTTCATAAGTTAATCTTTACTCCTTGGTCACATCATCTATGTGTTACTTTTTAGTCACCTCAATCGGGGCATCTTCATTTTGAACAAGAGGTTTATAATTTGATCACTACGGGTGTTGATGTAGGTATTTATTTGCGGACACGCAAAACAAAACAACTTAAATTTAGTTATATGTTGACATGGATGCCTGCAATGTCTAGTCTGGAGCAAGGCATTCTCTCAACAAGTGGGTGTGTCCCTTCGCGGCCAATCGCCTGTAGGGGCGTGGCCAGTTCGCCTCTGGCGTTGATGAGGCGTGGTTGTCATTGGTAACTGACCTCACAGTGTACAGAATGCGACACATCAGCTACATGTGGGCGGGGTATTATCTTGAGTCCCGTAAGATGATTGGTTCAATCCTACAAGTTCTGCATTGAAGAGGCGGGTGTCGTGTCCCAACATTCCTCTGCACAAGGGTTGGGCAAAGTACGGTTCGCAAACGTCTTTGAACCCTCTATGTGAATTTGTTTTGATTTTTTTTATTCAGCTTAGGTTAATTTGAATAAAATTTAATTTTTCAAGTACAACAGGGTTAGAAATCGACAGTTCGTAACATTCTGACACAAAAAACAAAAATAACAAATAACATGACTGACATGTCTGATGTAGCCGATAGAGAACATCGGGGGCGGCTGCCTTCAAAGGAAAGGCTGGTTTGAAAGTTTTATTGTGAGCGAAGTCTAACAGGTTTACTTTACACAATAAATTTGTTTAGTGAACGCCATTGTTGTGCATTCCATTATGACTAGGTTTGCTGTGAGGTCATCTGGTGTGGGCTTTTTGGTATTTTACCGGCCCCGCCATATAGCTAAGAATTCTGAGACCGGCCCACACACAAAAAAAAACCTGTCCTCACTCTACACTATCTACAATCTAGTCAAGCCAGACACATTTCCCGATGTTAGTCATCATCTGTCCCCTCAAGAGATAGAGAATTAATTGTTTGGGGTTAGACACGAACACAGTCAAGCTTTTCCTGTTCCATCATTTTTCACATAAAGGAAGGATTCCGGAAGGGAACAGGGATTTTCCCAGCTGTTTAAAGATCCGTGCTCCCTGCTTGTTTCTTAAAAATGTCCGGGTTAGTTTTTCAGTCTCATTCATACGATAGCAATACTACTGAACCGACTGCCATAAGACACAGAAGTACAGACATTTTTGCCCGCATATTGAGGTGAACAATAATGATTGCTGCTTGCGAGAAACTGAGCCTGGTGGACAAGTTGGAAGATTGTAGAGCGTCTATTGTAAATGCCACAGCAATTGATTTTGTCGTTCTAAAATTTAATTGTGAAAATCCATTTCTTTTGCTCTCAGTTGTCAGTGTAGTATTACCGTAACTCGGTGGATGTCATATGGATTTAAGGACAATCAAACCGTACACGAGAAATCACGATCTTAACTGTATCTTCCAATATGGCGCCTTAGTTCTGAGGTAGCACCATTCTCACTTTGTCGAAACAAATTATTGCAGTATCGAGGTGAAAGGATAACAAAGACCAGCTTACAAACTCCGTGACAAGTGTTCATCACCATCCTTTCCCCTGTGTGCAGGATACGCGGACTGTATCCGGTGTTTCTACTGCGGAGTTGGTCTGAAATCCTGGGAACCTGCTGATGACGTCATACAAGAGCATATCCGGTGGCGACCAAGTTGTGGATTTATTTTGGCAACAAGGGGCAGACGATTTGTAGAGACTGTCCTTACACACATGCAGGTAATTAAAACTATTTAGAACTTTTTCTTTGATAGGTCGAGAGATATTTCACAGCTAGACTGGTGACACTAGTCAACGCGACACTAGAATGACGGGGAAACATGAATAATTTTGCAGAATGTTTAATGAAAATATCTTAGTTCTGATGTGTTATTATCAGTTTTAAGACTTATTGTTTACACCCTCAAGTTTATTTACTGAACAATTATCCACCTACAGCTAAAAAACGATGAAACCAAGGATGATGACAGCGAGAAAAGTTCAGGTGAGTTAAACTTGTTGGGTTCTCAAAGGCTTTTTAACAAACCAAAAACATGCAAGCTGTTAACTTTTGGGATTGTTGCTCACATAACTGACATTGAAATTTTACGAGAATCAGGAAGTTGCTCTTTAGAATGAAAGGACAAGGAGAGAGAGAAATACGATAGAATCTCTAACATATCAGTTCACCCTCAGGGTCAGGACAGGGGTCAAGGATGACGTGTTCTTCCCGTACTGAAAGAAACCTCAGAGGTTCTAGTTGCATCTCTGTCGACATCGTAAGCAGCGAACCAAGAGATCTGACCTCCGAGGTCATGAATCAAGTGCAGGAAATGAGTCTTCCACCTGAGCTGGTCTCACGTGATTTTCAGGATATCAAAGCTACAGGTGAGAGAATCTTGGTGTTCATTCGCTGTTTTTTGTTACAGAACCGGTGTGACTAACCTGTCCCCACAAACCTCTTACACTGTTACGTGTGGCAATCAGTAATTTCATGTAATCTAGCACAGAGTTACATTTCTGTCTGACAGCAGGATTTTATCGTAAAACTTATCACTATTTTAAGATAAGATATTGATTGGTCTTGGTACTTACAGTAAGGTAGGGAATGAAATGATGATCCTCAGATAAACGACCAGACGGCAAAACTGATACAAAGGGTCGCACTCAGAGGTCATAGGTGATATGAGAACGATTTTTATTTATTAATGACGTGTTTTATTCATACATTCATAGGCCACCCCATAGATTGTGTGTGTGAGAGAGAAAGAGAGAGATGTAAGGGAGTGAAAACTTTATATATATGGGTGCACAAAACTCCGGGTGGACCAGAGACAAACACTCGATGAGTACCATATCCATGTCTTGTCCAGGTTGCCAGGAGACGCATGTTAGTTCAGCTGTCGAGAGGATTGTTGAAAAGCTGCAGGTCCCTGACTCTAGAAGGACAACTGACGAGTCAACAGAACTCCAAACTGACGGTAAGATGCATACATGCGTGCTTCACTGTGCGTGTATGAGTGTGAGTCAATGTATACTTGAATGTGTGTTTGTGTGAGTGTGTGCGCGCTATCGTGTTCGTGGAAACGTGAATGAGCTTCTGTTCTCCCTGTGTGGTAGGTGCCACAACCACGGAAACAGAAACCAGACTCCAGCAGCTTAGGGAAGAGAATGCAAAACTGAAAGCCCGGAGAACATGTCGTACGTGCACTGTCGCCGTGGTGGGCATGATTTTCCTCCCTTGCGGTCACGTGGTTAACTGTAGCCAATGCGGAAGCAGGACCCGCCATTGCTGCCTGTGCAGCGAAGTCATTCGTGCCACCGCAAATGTTTTTCTAATCTGACTGAACTTTCCTACCGAGACCTTCTAGCTGCAAAGGACAGGAAGATCACAACGAAAAAATGTAATGAAACACTTTCCTGCTTCTTTCGAAAATGCCATTCACTCCAATCCGTGAGAAAGCAATGACAACCAAAATATCAGATTACTGTTGAGCTAACGAGTTGAAAGATTAAGTTGTTTGAAATCTCTTGCGATTACTAGCAGGCAAAAAACGATGGGATCGAATAAAAAGATCCCTCAGGTAAGTTTTGAAGAGGACAAGACAGCAATCGCTTGTTACGAGCCCCAACCCGAGAAGACAGTGAAACGTGGACAAGGCAGCACGTGACCTATCTCAAATTACTTAGTAATGCTCACGTCTATTTCTTCGGCTTTCGTGTGGACTATTTTTTTGAGAAAAAAGTCGTTTAGAATCAGCTTACAACTACGAGTAGTTCACTACTTTTTAACTAAAAGTTGACTCCCTATCTAGACAACAGATTTTAATTTATATACAGAGCACATTTTACTGGAGGGAATGCGTCTAGTAATTCTCTTAAAAATCATTTTTGTTCACGGTAATCAAAATGTGTCTACAAACCAGTTTTCGACTGTGATAATAGAAAAACAGCTTTGTGCCTTACCTTTTTGTGCTGTCTCCGTAGTCTGTGTCCATTTAATGAGTAGTATATATGACAAATTGAACAACTGAAATATCCGTGGATGGGAAAGTGTCAAACGCCAATTTCTGTGGATAGGACAATAACTTTTCTCTTTGGCCTCAGAGAAAGAAACAGAGAGTAAAAAAAAAAAAGTACCGACAGACAAGCATAATAATGCCCAGCAGTCACTCACGCACGCGCACACACACACTAAACATTCATCATCGTTCAGAAAGTACAGTACACGTGTATGCTAATCTACCCCACACTTGTCACGCTGTCAAATTTACATCACAGATCACCTACTTCTGACATGAAAACTGTTTTATCTTTATTGTGGTTAGTAATCTAGAAAGAAACAGTCACTATATCTGATATGCTACTGCTAACTTTAGCTCGGATTACCAGCCAAGTGAAATAAAGCACACTATCCATGACAAGAATACGGATAAAGTATTATTCACTCCAAATTCTATTTTTAGGTACACTTCATAATTTCTACACAGTACAGCTCCACAAAGTCTTTGCAGAGAGTTCACGGTCGGATTCATCTCTGATCCGTATGTGACTAGAATTTCAGTACTGACAAAAAACCTAAACAGTTATAACGGGAATGCCCAATATTATTAATTGTTGTTTTCAGTGAGTGGTTAACCGTTAACCCGTGGCTCTATATTTACACAAGGCGAGTGTCGGCCAGATCCCTTGTTTGGCTTTCCCCTGTGTTCTGAGGTGTTGATGACTGAGTCAGGCCAAGAGAACAGTAAAACATAGAGAAACTAGAAAAACTGTGGAGCTGTGGCAGCTGGTGAGCTGTGCAGCTGGTAATGATTAGATTATCCACAGCGATACCACTATAACACGACAGAACTACAGGGTCCCACAATTAAATAGTGTAAGCATACTACTAATTCGTGGTTGCGCTTGTCTGTGTGACACTGTCTTACATATTTACACACAGTCATACAACCCACAAACAAACATAAAATAGGTAGGCACACACTAACCCAGAAGACAGAATAAAGATATACACATATAAACATTTGTACACACGCACACTCGTGGTAATTAAAAAACATATTGCGAAATATATATATATAATGCGACATTGTAGACTAAAGATCCTGCAACACTTCTAATATCCAGGGCATCAGAAGCGAAGCCAACAGGAAAGCATGGAGGTCAAAATCAGGGACTACAATCGCTGTTATTCACAGAAGGTTCCTTGAGCATACATCAGAATCCTCACCTTAAAGGCGCAAACAGTTTGTTAATCTTTAAGACCACATCAGAGGTAAGGAAATTTGACAGTAGCTATAAATTGAATTAAATAATTTGCCGTAACTTGCTAAGTGAATTTAGACGAAGGACAATAACTTTTAACATTAGACAGTTGACTTAACTGAAGAAAGTATTGTGAACTAAATCTCATGTTTAAGAAAAAATATGTTTGTGTAAAGTTGAAAGCATAATACAGATTATAATAATTTACATAATTGTGCTCTCGCAAGTGATGAATGAAGAAAAATATTGTGATAATGTGATTGAGATGGGGGACTAGATGGCTAAGTCAACACTACAGTCAGTGGTAATTTAATTGTTTCACACAGACTAAAAACACTCATTTAAGCAAAAAAAATGTCCACAATGAACCTGTGTATCCTCTAAGTCATGTAAACATAATTTGATTAGCTTCATCAAGAATATGAATGGAGTTATAGTAATCACAAGAGACTTTAGAAACAATGACAACAGTCGGTGTTGTGAGGTTCAGGGCAAGTGAACTATTACATAAGGAAACAGGCTAAAGGTTATTGAGAACTATTTCTGACCCCAGGCCTAAATGTAACAAGGTCACCACATGTTTCCCGTGAACAGTTGGCGATATGAAAAAAAAGCCAAGTGCTGTGGAGTGTAGGAGTGTGTGTTTGCCCGTTGAGAAAGACCAGAAATATCTCGGACACGTTCATCTTCTGCCTCTTGTTTTTAGCAGTAAAAGTCTTTAATTATTGAAATCATCCAATTTTATAAACACCCAGTTGTACTGGAAAAGTGATCTCACAGCCGTGCTTTTTTTATATAAATAAACTGATAGGTACCTTAAAAGGTTGATGCACTTTAAGATTGGGAAACAATACAAGTAAATAGCGGGAGGCTCATGTGAAAGCAGACTGATACGCAATTCTTAAAGTAGCAACGATGATAAGTTCTGATTGTGAAAGTGCAAATGTTGAAACTAGCATAGGCTAGAAACTGTTTTGTCGGATTGTGTATGAATGATATTCCCAAAGACGCCACCTACAACCAAAATCCACATCTTCAATACAAGTCTCAATGATTTTCATACTAAACCGTGATCAGTCTTCAACTCAGAGTTAATTGAAAAATTTATTGTTCTCATCTTACCGCTATCATCAGAACTAACCCACCTGTTCTGTCTAGATCATATAATTGCATTTAAAATATTTAGGAAACTGACAAATACCTTTGAAACCTTATTTTGTGTGTGTGTGTGGAAAGGGGCAAAATGAAAGAAAAGAAAAAAAGGGAGGGAAGAAGACAGAAAAGATAAAAATGAAAGACCGAAAATAATCTAAAACCAATCACTAAGGGATAAATTGAACAAAGACAATCATCTTACCTGTTTCTCCAGTAACCATCCATGTCTTCTTCAGCCAGTACAAGCTAGTGACCACGCATGTAAACAACTCCAATAGCCTCACTGCTGATGCAATCTCTCTGCACTCCACCTGTTCCTGCCCTTTCCCGTGGCTTACAAACCTGGCGTGCCTATCCCTTCTACAGTTCGGGTGCATGTCCTATTTGTAATCAAATGAATAGAAAGCTCACAGCACTTCATATTATCGTGCCCTGCTTTATCAGGATAAAAAAAAAGGGACACTGCGTAAAACGACGAGACCTTCCATGTAAGCTGCTTGTATATTAGTGTCATGGGTCAGAGGTCAGACAGGGATAATCAGTACCTAGTCTGCTTCTTGAATTGGGAGCGTGTACACATCATGTGTTCTCTGGGCGTTTGTAGACTCCTGTGACCACTGCACTAAGGAAAAGAAATACTTAATTTGTTCTAATGAGTTCTGTATCTTTTATGCCATTATATTATTGCCGATCACTACCACTAAATAATAATTAAAAGCTCAAAGCTGAATGAACGAACTGGAATGAGTATATTTGTTTCCCAAATCTCAGTGAATATTTATGTTCCATTCTGAAGTTAGTAGCACACTAACATCACCATCAGCATGCATAGATAGAAAATATTTTCACACATCGATTGAACGCGATACTTATTTCTTTTTTTAACTGTCTCGTTTTTCATGTTCAGGTTTCTCATCGAGGCCAAGCTTTCGCCCTGTGTGAATGTCGACTTTTCCAGTTAAATTAATTTCCAGTTGTATTAATGCTTATTTCTCCTCTTACATACACAAAATATTTTACAGATTACAGACTCCCTTTGTGTTTTATTGACTAAGGAAATATTCTGCAACCCAGCCTAATATCAATATTAATCGAACTGTTATTAGGCTCTATAAATAAATTATTTTGCCCTTCTCCTCTATCACTACCTCACATATGTGTAAGCTGAGCACTGATTACATTATAAATTTAGACAGAGTGCATGCACTGTTTGTAAATCTTGTTTTCGTGCGAATGTACTTCCTCTCGGTCAGTGGTCGGTGGGAAGCCACAAATATTAGTCATCGGCAGGCACGCGAGCACGCACATGCCTTCCGTGCCATTTGAATTAATTCGACAAAGTCAACATCTGCTGCAGCTTCTGACATAACAGGAAAAAATAGATAAAGGAGCCAGAGCGTTAAAACTAATCGGGAAAAACCACAATAAACAAACACCTGTCAACAAGTACTTCCCGAAATTATCTCATAAGGGAAATGATAAGCCTCATTGAACCGGTCAAGAAGGAGGTTAATCACAGTACGCTCCTTGTCCTGATTGTTTTAATGTGCATGGTAAGTAAATACTTTACTTTCCCCATAAACTTTTTAAATCCTCCTTTTTATGCTATCAAAGACGAGATTGAACTATAAGATGTGTCAGTCGTGCATTTCTTCTTGCCTTTCTCCATAAAGTTCATTCACATCAATAGAAAAATGCCGGAAGCCTTTGGCTGGCAGGTGTACATGTGGGCGCCAGTTGGCAAACATTCCCCGGTGGGCCACACGCTGTGGAAATCCTGTAGGCGTGTGTTAACCTTCTCAGATAATGTAATCATTTAGATAACATTCTGAAATGTTTGCCTAGCATTTTCTCTTTCTTAACCTTGTGCTGTCATAGCTTGATCAATGGCGGCTGTAGATCATTCCACTTTCTGATTGAATGGACTGAAAGAAAATACAGAACACAAAACATGATATTGCCTGGTGGGTATACTATTGCAGTTGTGAGGTCACTGTTCTCCTTCCGTTCTTCTGGTTTATTTGTGCTCTCTTTACCTCAAGCCATGCATTGCTTGAACTATTATCGCCCTAACTATGGTACTTTTTTGTGTACTTGTCTGCTCCATAATTTTTTTTACAAATGAGGTCTATCCTTTTTGTCTCACTGGAAGTCTTCGTCACAGTCTTCTAGCCATTTATTCTACCTATTATCAACATTGTACACATTCAAGCTAGACTTTCATAACATCTAGCAGTTATAAACTCTTTTCCTCCTATTAGGCATTCTTTAGTCTTCAAAGTTGCTAGGATTTCTTTTTTTTTCTTTTCACTGTCCTACTTGTCAAATGTCTTAAAGGTCTACTAGGAAGAGAAATCATTTTTTTCTAATAGTTGTGTAAAGCTCAATGCAACATACTATTTACCAAAGGTCTGTGTCAGTGCACCCCTTATATTTTCAGATTCAAGCTCATAAACATAACTATGGACAGAAAAAGACAGATTGTGGGATGGTTAAGATTGTAGATGAGTACATTTACACTATGAAGGCTTCACGGAATGAATCATATGTTCATAAATCATATCTGTTTGACCTCTTTCTTGCTTTTTAGAGGTTTGGTGTACTTTTCTAGACCATTGAGTGTGAGGGCCACACCTTCTTAAGAAATATCAAAGGCTATGTAAAAGTCTTAATAGTCTATGTCCTCTTGGGAACTTTCGCTTCCTCAACAAGGTCCAGTCGGACTACCAAGGACGTCTGTCGTCATGGCGTCATATTTAATATGCGCAATTGGCGTGATGAGCCACTCAACACGCCTTGACAAGTCGTGCAAATGGCACGTGGAATGTGACTTAGTTTCTGACAGTGTCATGACATGACCTGACAGTTAGATGACGCGGAAGCCTAAAGGACAAGGTCACAATACAGTAATTCTGTTTGCGGAACAGTTTGTCCATGGATATCTTTTTTTTCAGTAGTGACTTAAGCATAATTATATGTATAAATACTTTTAATTTAACGCATACTGACACTTTTTCTCAAGTTTCCTGTCATTTAGATGCAGATTTGTACATCATTAATCTATAAATAATTTGATACTCGTACCTGTTCGTCTTGGCTGCAATTACGTACTTTATTTACATTATTTACACATTCTGTGCAATCTACCTAACCCTATATTTCTGTTGCTTTTTTTTTAAGATGGCTAGTTCTAAGTATCGAAATATTAATTTGATTAAGTTTAATTAGAAGGAAATTAATTCGGGTCGATTCGTGTCCTTGCTGTTAATTGTTCCGGAAGGAAGGGTGGAAACCAGGTTGAAATTCCGTCACAATTTTTAAGTAAGATGGGACTTCCCGATATTACTAAGAGATTTACACTGCTTAAGAAGGCACAATAAACTTCACACCTATCAAGTTCAGAGAATTCAAGGGCACGGCGTCCAGACAGGCCACGGTAGGTAAGGTTACACAGGTTACACCATTGCTACACGGCATTACACACGCAGTAATGCTAACTAATACATGGTTACATCTTATCTACAATCTCTAACCCTGCTTGCTGGCTACAGTACACATGTTTACATGTCGCATTTGTTTCTAGTTTGTGTATAATTTCTGTGTATTTCTATTTTCCTTTGACGCCTGCTGGTGTGTGAATGAACTGTTAGAGGAGTTTCATAATCAGTTATGCGGAAATGGTTTCTATCGAGGCGAGTAGAATAATGTACTGAAGCCAAAGTACATGGCCATATCCTTTTATGAACAGGAAGGTCGGTCTTAATTAGTTTCAAGCAGATGTTGAGGTCGTGAAGTGCGTGGCTGTTGATATAAAATTGAATGAATCAGCTGGTGCGCGTACGGTAATCGTTCTACGTCCTTTATTTTTGTCAGATGTTTGAAAATTGCAAAAGCTTAGATGGCCTAGGAATTTTTAAAGGAAACCTTGTAGGCTTAGGCAAGATAGGATGTAGGTCCAGCTACTGTGTTTGATTTTAATATTATTTACAACATAGCATTTTGTTTGCGCTCATCTCCAACCTGTTTTCCATTCTCCATTTAATTTTAAATCGCAATCCAAAGACCTTTCGGAGTAATCAGGCCGTGGGTCTGTACAACATTTATTATTGTTGCTGATATGGACATCGTTCTGACATTGAGTAAAAGGAAAAGGTCAAGGGCAGGATGTGGAGCTACAAGCAGCAGACGGCTTTTCTTGTTTGTCTCCTACAACAAAACAAGTAGGAGTGAAAGGACGGATACGGATACAGATACAGTCTAGGAAAATGCATGGATATTTATGATAAATTTGGTTCAAATGGCAAGGAAATGCGGCACGCAAAATATTTACTTTTGTCCAATGTTTGTGGCGATAAGCTGTCAGAGCGAGATACAGAAGAGCATGTTTGCAGCAGTAGGAGAGAATGTTCTCAACAGTAGGAGAGCATGTTTGCAGTAGTAGGAGAGCATGCCTGCAGCAGTAGGAAAGCGTGTTCCCAAGGTCGGATAGAGTTGTAGCAGCAGTGACTCGTACAGTAATCGCTATCTTTATTTTATTTTTTTTTCATGGACGAGGACGCATATGGTGAAGAAACTGTGATCATAGAAAGAAAATAAGGTTTGACCTTGCAGCAGTTTGATGATTTTGTTGCCGCTGTAGCTACAACTACTTTTAATACATAGTTTTTGTTCATAAAACTCTATCTGACAGCAAAGGGCCACAGTGGTTATCTGTACAGGTACCTCACCTGTTGTCCTATTTTTCTCACGGCTAGATAGTTCATTCATGTTTTTCTGAGCTAGGACACGCGGAGTTGTTGGCAGCAACAGCAAAGTGTGTTTGGAGAGTTAGAGTTGTAGATTAAAAAGAAAGCAAAAAACGATTATCGAAATCCAGTTTTTTATGATCGACGCACAAGTCTTAGGTGTGCATTTTAAACGGACGAGGAAGCATGCTTTTGTTTCGTAGTAAATCTACTACAGTCATTTGTTCATGGATGCTTTTTGAAGAAGTTTCTTTTCTGAATACGAAGGTAAGGCGAATTTGTTATCCCTCTGTAATCTCTTTAAAGATATTTGCTCCACGCGGATGCACACACTCACACCCTCTTACTCCTCCTTTTATCTCTCGTTCTCTATCGTTCTCTCTTGCAATATTTTCTCCGGCCTCACACAAGCAAGGTGTGCACAAACACGGTGAGAAAGCCAGTTCTCTACTGTTCTCTACAGTTCTCATGGCTGTCACCTTTTATTTCATCGCCACCATTCACATCAACGTCGCATCTCTTGATTAGTGGGTGTGAAAGGCGTTGGCGTGGGCGTGGGCTCGCTCTCTCGCTCGTTTTCTGCAGGTCACGTGTTGACATGCGGTCATCCAGTATTAGTCAATGAGTTTGCCCTGAGCAAGCCGCAACATTCAATCGAGCCTCCAGCATCGCTGGCACCCAGGGTGGTAAGTTTTAGATTTCCGCTTAGGTTTTATTCCGTTCAAAGCAACATTTACCTGTAGCAGCAGTAACTTGCATAGGTATTACTACTTTCTAACAGAGTTACAGGTTGGAAAAAGAAGTTAGGAATGCGCGTGTCTTCTTAAGTCTGGTTATGATGAACAATGACACAGAAGCTGCTTCTCAAAGGAAAACAAGTTTTGGTCCTGCGAGTATTGACGGACTTCATTGCCGCTGCTGCTGCTGTTGCTGATGTTATGCACGGTTTATTTGACAAACAGCGACGACATGTGACTCCACAGCGAACAGTGATTGGGTGTAACTTTTCTGATACATGCTACATTTTTCACGGTTAATAGACCATTCATACTCGTAGCCGACATAATTTCCTTAAGATTAATGAAAATGAAAACATGCAAGATAACTAGTTATTTTATGTGTGGTTGAAGAAATGTTGTCTTTACAAACATGAAAAGTCTGCTTTTTTTTTTGGCTTTTTTTTGTTCAGGTCAGTGATTTAGCCTATACTCTTTAATGAGCCAAAAAGCCTGAATGCAAAAAAGAAAAAAAGTGTTCTATGATTTCCTAAATTAGGTGATCTTATAACAGCTGAATTTTCACTTCATTATTTTTCCATCTCAGCACCTTTGTTCGTACCATTCTGTAAACTAACATCGCAAACTGCGTCGTTGCCTGCAAGCTTGGCGTTCAACACGATGAGGTCATCCTCCTGCGCGCGCGGCCAGCGCTTGCCACCGCGAAATGTGTAGATGAACAGTTCATCCAGGAATCCCCGATTCCCTTTGGGCCTAAGCCTTTTCTAAATAAAGAGTCTCGTGATTGTGAACAATTGAGGAAATTTCCGATTTCTTGACAAAAATCTCCAGCAAGGCAGGGGAGAGAATGACTCGTACTAATATACTTCTTTTTTGGCCACGTACCCACCTTCCCCACATAGTTTTATCCATTTGTGATCATTAATTTCTAAGATGTTTAAGAAAACCTTGCAGCACACACCACACCACTGCAAAATAAAAATGGATTCATTAAAATCTGGCAAAAGTGACTTTCATTTACAAATTCTAGAACTTCTTTTTTACTTTTTATTTTTTTTATATTTGTTTACTACTGTTACGTTGTTCATTTCTGGTCAAGAGATATAGATTTATCTGCTGGAGTTTAAATAAATACAGTTATTGTTACTATAAAACTAGTAGAAATAACAGATGTGACAACAGAACAGAATTAGAAATGAAGTCCACGCAAGTGCAAGTTGTGACACAATCATGTACTAAAATGTCGGAATTGATGGGCTTTGCAACTTATTTGTAATAAAGTAAGAGACTTAGGGGAGAACTGACGAACTGACAAATATCTCAGGAGAAATAAAACAAAGTCAGTAGACAAATCCTAAGAGAAAAAATAAAAGGCAAGCAAAGGTCTAGTCACAGGTACACAGACACAACAGAAAAGAAATGTAGGAACAGGATAATGGTCAAAGGGGAGACAAGCTGCCGAGCGCCATAGAACTTCAATAAAATAGAATGTGTAAAATGACAATCGTAACTTTGAGAATGATGCAGGTTTTAACTATAATAGAATAAACATTTTAATGCCAAAAATAAAAATGACATTGAAAAAAGCCTTATTGTTCTAATGATGAGAAGCCAGATGAGAAATAAAGATACATTCTTAAATTAAATTTAACTAAGACTTCTTACATTTTTGCTGTGACTGCTGTTGTATATACGAATATTAATACCCGACAGTTCACGCCAAGAGTATTGTAGGAAGTTTCATATCAGATATTTATCTATACTTAGGTACATTTATGAGTGTGTGTGTGAATGTATCTATTTATTGTATGGACAGAATACTTTATGTTCAAGGTTTTTGTCCCCGTTATCCTTAAGTAAGCTTAAGTATTCTTAAGTGATTTCCGCCATTTGTCCAGCCTGTTGTAGGGATCGTGAACTAGTGCATAGAACTTGGTGAAAAATTTCTTGACTGGTACAGAACTCAGTGAGCTCTAGAGGTACAAGACCTTCAGACAATACCCATAACTTGAAAACTATTTCTGGCGCTTTTGTGCAAAGAAGTTTGAGTTGTGTATCTATTTCTAGCGCTGTTAAAGAGAAATAATTTTCAAGGATTTTTGGTTACATTTATTTCTTGGGATTAGGTGAATCCCAGCGCAAGATATTTTCTCCCAATTCTCCCTTCTTTTCTGAGATAAACTTCAACAGACATCTCGTACTGAAAGAGATTGAAATTGTGATTGTACACAGATATATCTCATTCACATATGATCACAGTTTCCCCCACTTACTTGAAGCCTTTGCAGTATAAAATTACCAATGTAGAATCTTGACCTGCGTTATTGACCTTTTCTGTACATGAAGGTGTTTGTAATATTGTATCTCGAAAACGGAACGAGTGTATTCAACCAGAAATGGGGAAATAATATCTTGCACAGCTTTATCCGAACGTCAGAAAACAAAGTACTCTCTTAATGAAGGCTTTTCTAGTTCGCTATACTATTTGATTAAAAATATGACACCATTGTCTGTTTCATCATGATGATGATGATGATGATGATGATGATGATGATGATGGAGGGTTTCATATTACTTTATGGTTTCATTAGCGCCATGGGGATGAGTGGAAACAGGATGAACGGTGTGAAGATGATCAGGTTATTGTCACACGAGGCGGAGGATATAGATGACATCCCAGATGAGCTCCGCAACGATGACTTGCTGACCATTGCTCCTGAAAGAAAAACTAATCCGCCGACTTCAATGCATAGGGTGAGGTACCTCTGGGGTAAAGCATAATAATGTTGATAACAAATAAAGGACGACGTTGTTTATCATGTTTTCCGTTTTTCTTGCAATACACATTTATATCGTTGTTGAAAGATTCATAATGATACACGTTATAGGATGTTTTCCAAGACTTTGAAAAAGCTAAATACTTAGTTAAGTACACTCGCTAAGCACTAAAGCTGCACAAAACCGTTCGTAATCTATTGGGGATCAAGAAAGACAATAGCGAAAATGTTAATAGGATAAAGGAAAAACGAGGACACTTTGTTGATGACAGTTACCTTTTCTTTTGTCCAGGCTCTGAATGAGAGCCGAATTCAGGGTACACGGAGCATGAAACACCTTCTGAACAACCACGAGCTCCTCAGAGTCAGGAGGCATCTTCTCAACATAGAAGGCAGAAGGAATAGCTTCCTCTTCAACAACTGGATGGGGCCTTCAGTTATTCTGATGGCTGACGCGGGCTTTCATTATAGCAGACACCGTAAGCAACAATATCTTTCTTGGTTGTTTGTTGTTTGTATTTATGCTAGGTGACCCAGTTTCAGTCTTTGAGATGTCTTCCAAGGGAGGGGTAGGATAGAGAGGTTAGAAAGGTGTGCAAAGCAATCGAAACGAACTGTTAAAATTGCATATGGTGACATAAAAATCCTCATGAACCTGGATTCTGATGATTGATGTGGGATGGCGTGTGCATGTCAGAGAGAGAGAGAGAATTCTGTTTCACAAAGAACAGCATTTTATCTTGTCACGCAACCTCTAAGACACCTTTCGGTATTTCCAGGGACTTAATTTTTATTGTGTTCTCCAAGGTGTCTTGAAAGAAATTTATTTCTAGTCCAGACGTCAAAAGATCACAGGAAACGCTTTTCCTCACAAATGGACGGACTTACAAGCATAAGGCTCACTGACAACTCGCTGCCAGGCTCTTGAGTAGACAGTAAGGTACTCCAAAGACATAAAAGATGTAGTCCACTTTTTTCACTATTTTTATTTATTTATTTATTTATTATTTGTCTATTCTGTCCTGGAAACATGTTTCCTTTTTCCGTAACAGTGTACAGTCGCACCACAAGGAGGTATCTTTCAAAGCATGAATACCACTTCCCTACGACCCTTTCACAAGACTGATTCCCCTTTTTTTAAGTTCTGCACCTTGTAGCACCAACCCTTTCTATTTTCTCCCTGTTTATAGGCAAACATCACATTATCTTTCCAAATAACACAACGTTCATATTCATGTCTTTGCTGGTTTGCGATTATTTATTTTATAGTCTCCCACAATATACAGAGAATAAATGTATGTAATGATGTACAGGGAGATATGGAGACAGGGAGAGACAGAGAGAGGAAGATGGAGAAATGCTTGTGTATCTGGATGGAGAGGGTTGTGAATAAGCGTGTGTAGCAGCTTCATCTTGAAAGAAAAGGTTAAATACCAAGTTATAAAGGAATTGAGCTGCTACTCTTGTATCAAAGAAAGCATTAACTGTGGCCAAGAATGAAAAGATTTTAATGGAAGAAGGAGAAAGAAGAAACGGGGGTAAAACTAAAAATCTCTTTCTTATTTATTGGTCAATTGTCTCAAGCAGAATGCTACAACTTACAATGACTTATTGTTTTCCTCTTTATAAAGACACATATTGCTTTTATTTACTGTTTAATTTATTACAGACAGGATAAATGCAAATGTAAACCTTACATTTTGTAAATATAACTCATGATAACAGTCATTTTTGTATGCTTTTTTATCCCAGATTTTAACTTTTGACTTTCTTCTATGTTCTTTTTGATGTTCTAATTATACATCACTTATTAGATACTTTTATACTTACTTGATACTCGATGCATTTACTAGATACTTTATTATTTACTATGTACTAACTTTATCAATTTATGTCCCCTTGATTGGCATCTTCCTTTTTGATTTTTAAAATAAAAAACTCGCTTCTGCTTTTTTACTTTATTACAAATTCTTAGTTTTGAATGTAGCACATGCTTTTTTCTGTAGTCATAGGAACGTGCATTACAAATGCAGAGGAAAACCATCTTTGTATCATTTTGCACTTTCTGCTATAATATTTATTATCTATCACAACAATAAGTTGATAAAAAACATCTAACAAATAAATCATTAAATATCTAAATAGGAAATTCAAAGGTCCTTATATTTAATAATATGATTAAAGCATAAAGATAAAATATCTGGGTTTTAGTACTACAAAAAAAAAAAAAAAAAAAAAAATCAAAGTTTAACACATTAAATTAAGGCTTATCCAGGCCAGTGGCCTTACAATAATCTATGGCCAACAGATCGAGACATTCAATTTTCAGACAAGGTGTTAAGATGGGAAAAGGAGTCAGATCTTCATAACTCTAATATGATGACAGCTGAACAATATTTTTAATCGTTTTATAAGTGTATTTTGTCATTCGACTGGCATTGTGATGGTCGGCTTGCCCCCTGATGACAAATGTAAAGTGCTATAATTAGATCGCATTGTTTCAGAGGTTGCCACCTGTTCATTTTGTGACGTGTCCATCCGAGACTGGAAGCCTGACCACAGCCCCTGGGCCCGCCACAAGACCTTCTCACCTTTATGTGCATACTTACGATGCAAGGGAGAGAGTGGGATTCACCCCTCGGTAAGTTGATTCCCCTTCAGAAACGATGTACCTCATGAACGATTAAATATCCTTAACAAACAGCTGAAGCAGATGCTGAAACTCTCCAATTAAGTGCATGGACGGTGCAAAGTGCCTTACAACTACAGAATGTATTCATTTTCTAAAATGCGAATTTCTATCTTTCATAAAACGTTTACGCATTTCTAACAGTGCAATCAGACGACAGTTTAAACCCTGTAATGTTTTTAGAGAAAGAAGTAACAATAACAATAATAACAGTAAAAACCAACTTTATTAGTCCCAATGGGCAATTTAAACGATTTAAAATCGATAGGCAATTTAAAGTATGCGAGTATCTCTATTTTTCAAATTCTGCTTTGTGGGTAGTGAATTCCTTAAGTACTCTATCTGCTTATCAAACGTTAATACTTCTCGTTGTTCATTTATTTATAGGCTTCTGGCAAAAGGACCAGGCATGACTCATATTCCTCGTTTGAGGAGATAAAGGCTGGATGTGCATACGACTAAGTCCCGGATGTCGAGAGAACAGGGTGACGACATCCATTCACTGCCGCACGTGACAATCACATAGGTCACGTGCCATATTTTCTCAGAGGCCTTCTTCACAAGTAAAGGTTTTGAGTGCATCTCTCTTTGTGAAGATTGAAATATTACAGAATTCCATCCATTATCATCTTTACTGGTGAGGTATAACTGTCAGTGTGGGGTAAATATCAGACACGTTCCAGTGTCAGGGCTTCCCACAGCTTCCAAAAGATTCATTTGATGGAAGAAAGGATTGCAGCCGGGAAGGAGGAAGAAAAAGCATGAGAAATTTAAGAATCTCTTTATTTACTGGTCAGGTGTCTCAAGAACATTATTGAGTTTGTTATGTTGAAGCAAATCTGTCGGACAGCAGATGAATTCTGGAATTATTTTTTAACATTAGCGCAATCTAGTAAAGTTTAAAAGTATGAGAATGTGTGAGTAGCTATGATTTTTTATTTTAGTTTACGGAGGGACTATTTATTGTAAATATGACAAAAACCACCGTATAAATAAAGTCATAATTAAACAATTTATAAAAAATTATTTTACGTTTGAAATCTGGCTTCTTCATTTCAAAAGAATAAAGTCATTCAGGTTATTTCTAGTCCATAATTGTATTTATCCAGAGGAGACCATTTCGAAGCTCCTGACTTACGCGTTTTTCTTTTTGTTTCTTTATCTTCCTTATATCTTTACTTTATTTATTTAATTCAGTTGTTCTTATTTATTAATTAAATGTAGAGCTTACAATCATGTAAACTGCATAATAATGTTCTGTCCTTTTTTGTTCTTGAAAAGAGTAGTTTCAATAAATGTTTACTTGTCACAAATTTGAAAGTAGACCATTCTTTAGTCATACCTTTGAACAGCACTTAAATGTATTTTCTAGGTCACTCATTAGAACCATGTGTTTGTGTGTGTGAAGTATATAGAAGTATATTTAATCATTCGTTTTGACTGTTTTGTACACCTGACAAAGATGTTTTGCTGAACAACTTACCCTTATAGATATTTTCATACACCGGTAGGTCATAGGTTTGATGGTCTCGGCACAGTCAATGCCATTCCAGAAGTTTCTTAGGACTGTTGATATGGAACAGACTTAAATACTCTAAATTCAATACCTCTTAAAGTCTCAGGTAAGCATCTGCTTTTGTCAATTAGGCAATAATGTTTGAAACTAAAGATAAACTGGAAAGTTTATGTTTGTTTTGGCTCATCTTATCTGAAATGGTATGTTCAAGAAGAAGACAGCTATCAAAATATTAAAAAGCTTTAAAAATGGATTTTAAAAATGTTATGCATAGATTGCACATTTTTGTAAAAATATTCTGCTGTTGATTTTATGTCATATCTCACTTACAATGCTTGTAGTAATTGTGACAGATAATGCAATTGTTTCTTGCTCATCCTGCTTTGTCTTATATCTGAACAGGGTTTGTACCATCATAAAATTTAGGTATAGAAAAATAAAATTTAGGAATAGATTATAATAATTTAAGGTCGGATAATTCATTCTTCACCAGTTAATGCTTTTGGTGAGGTTGGGGACTATTTATATTTTTTATCACACTTTTAAAAGAAAAAAACTTCCCGCTTTACAGATTGCAACGGAAGAACACTTCACCAGTCTGGTGAAAACTCGACTGACTTTAAATAGTTATCTATCCGCGTTTCTGGAAAAATCTGCAGGATTAATAGAATAGATGGTCATAGAAATTATACGGGCCATGATAGTCTTAGAGACATCAAGGTATGTGTCATTAACAGACATTCCCACCCGCCAGTGCCTTGACAACACAAACTTATCCTTGCATTATCCTGAAGAAGTATCACTTACAGTTGAGAAAATAATATCTTGCAAAGAGTTTGTCCCAGTCATATCTTTTGTGTTTTGAAGAACAACACTGTTCGCTTGCTTTATATACGTGGATATTTTTTGTAATACATTTTAAACATGTTCTTAATAAAAGAAAATGATGTTTGTTTTTCTTTGTAATCAGTGATTTTGTTAGTTCTATTATAACATTTTTAGCTTTATCACTTGGAATATTTCTAATATTACTTAAATCGAGACGACCACTTCTACATGACATTTAAAATGTCATTTTACTTCCCTAAACTGATATCGAAAAAGAAATTTTTAGTAAACATAATTTTCTTTAACTTTGGTTTTAATATTTTAATGCTCAGTGTATGTGATAAATATTGCAAGAAGAAAAAGCATCTGTAAGGTGAATGTGATCTTGTTGACAATGGACAAATGAATGCAGACGTTTCTAAGAAATTGATCGGGACTGCTTATTGACTGAATTCAATGGTCTAGACATGTCTTGGCACGAATTGCCGCTGTACGTAATCCCTTAGTAATATCGGGAATTCACGAGCAAAATTTGTGACTGCCGCACGAATGATGACAAGAAGTGCAACTATATAAACCCTGTGTTGCCTTTGCTCTGGTTCGCGCGTTCGACTTCTGACTGCACTGCATAAACAGTTAAGGATCCTTGAGGTAAGAAAAAATGTCTTTTCTTTCGAAATACTTAAATCATTTGGTTGATAGTGCTACCAAGCTAACATCTACGATATAATGTCCAAAGAAAACGAGTAGAAACTTCTGTAAGCTATCTGTGAACTAAGGCAAATGAAAAGTCTCACTCGTAGGAGCAGTTTTCAAAAGTTTCAGAGTTTTTCCTTTTTTTTTCAAACAGGCAGCAGCTGGTGGTTCTAGCTAAGGAGTCGAAAATGTTGGAGAAGAGGCTGCTTGACGTCACACCCCGGTATGGCGCGCCTCGCCGACAGCCTTGCGTCATGTGCAAGCGGCAGCCCTCGACAGTTGTATTCCTGCCTTGTGCGCACAAAGTCACGTGTCGTGCCTGCAGTGACGTCATCAGAAAGTGCGTCATCTGCAAGAGGTTAATCATGGGACTGTGCCACACGTAAATCCCTAGCAACTGAATAAGATGAAACATTTACTGGGAGGTCGTCACAAATGTTGTCACAGCTACTTCAACGTTTTTTGAACTTTCTCATATTTCATATTACTCTGCCCAATGTCCAGAAGATAAACAATTCAATTGGAATAGGACACCATACAATAAAATATGTTTGAAATCAAGTACGTGTCCAAAGGATTAGAACTGCTCTTAAAAGTGTGGATGAAGTGCTCATGCATTTGAGATCACGAGGTCTCTCTTCTCCCGGAAAAAAGGTTTTTGTCACCATCATCTTAAACATCCAATATGCCCATCGGCAGTAGGAGTGAGATGCCACGCCTCCAGCCAGCAGCTGTATTCCAGCCTCACAGGGACATCGTGTCTGCGCTGTGTGCTGATGTGGTTCTCTTCTGTGAATCAGCTCAGAACAAAGAAACATTTCTATCTCTGGTCTAAACAGAAGTAGATAATCAAGATGCTTTGCTTTATGATATGATATGAAGGAGACTTATAACGCGCAAAATCCGAATCCTTGGGAAACGCTCAATGCGCCGAAATGTTACAGAAAAGTACAGAAATAAAACATTAGCAGCTGCAGAAAACCAAAAGGAAAGTTAGAATCAAACGATCGGACGGCTAAAAAAGGACCACAGTTGTGAGCGAACGATCTGCTGCTACAAAGCGCATGACCACTACTCACAACACAGGACCACAAATCAGAAAAAGGAAAAAAAAGGTGTTTGCATGGGCAAAAATGAAGGGTTAGATCATCAGGTGCTTGGCCCTGCAGTACAGTCCACAGTCCTCTTGCTTTGTATTGCCCAAGGATATTCCAGAATAATTTGAATTTGAATCCAGTATATTTCGCTAACCATACTTCGATTGTGAAATGAAATCTTCAAACAAGACTCCAGAATGGTCAACATTAGA
>SRHC01000551.1:0-123543 GCA_004794325.1 Pomacea maculata | reverse complement strand
AATAGGACACCATACAATAAAATATGTTTGAAATCAAGTACGTGTCCAAAGGATTAGAACTGCTCTTAAAAGTGTGGATGAAGTGCTCATGCATTTGAGATCACGAGGTCTCTCTTCTCCATCATCTTAAACATCCAATATGCCCATCAGCAGTAGGAGATGCCACGCCTCCAGCCAGCAGCTGTATTCCAGCCTCACAGGACATCGTGTCTGTGCTGTGTGCTGATGTGGTTCTCATCTGTGAATCAGCTCACAACAAAGAAACATTTCTATCTCTGGTCTAAACAGAAGTAGATAATCAAGATGCTTTGCTTTATGATATGATATGAAGGAGACTTATAACGCGCAAAATCCGAATCCTTGGGAAACGCTCAATGCGCCGAAATGTTACAGAAAAGTACAGAAATAAAACATTAGCAGCTGCAGAAAACCAAAAGGAAAGTTAGAATCAAACGATCGGACGGCTAAAAAAGGACCACAGTTGTGAGCGAACGATCTGCTGCTACAAAGCGCATGACCACTACTCACAACACAGGACCACAAATCAGAAAAAGGAAAAAAAAGGTGTTTGCATGGGCAAAAATGAAGGGTTAGATCATCAGGTGCTTGGCCCTGCAGTACAGTCCACAGTCCTCTTGCTTTGTATTGCCCAAGGATATTCCAGAATAATTTGAATTTGAATCCAGTATATTTCGCTAACCATACTTCGATTGTGAAATGAAATCTTCAAACAAGACTCCAGAATGGTCAACATTAGAAATAAAAGTTGTTTATTAAAGTCACTGAAATATACTCAGGGAAAAAGTTGTTCTTGCTGTTATCCTTTTGATGCTTGTGTGCAGAATTTTCTTTTTCCATCTTGTATTTCTGTCTGTTTTAACATGTAAGATGGTTTGGTCTGTGTTGAAATCTGTGCTGTTCTAAAATCTGTGGTTTGAAGCTACTTGTTTAGTAAAATCCTTTCAGTCGACTGCCGATTGAGAAACGCGAAATATAAATCTAATTAAAAAATTTTTTTTTTCTCTGAATGAACTTAACACATGAGCTCTATTCAGAAGGTGGATGATGACATCAATAAAACCCCATTGAGGTTAGGGCACTGAATAATGAATTGTTCTCTCCATAAGCTCAACACAGGTCTAACCTACCTTTCTGTCTAGTCTGTATACTTTTATTTGAAATATTTTCAAACAATTCACCCACACACACACACACAGGCCGCTTGTATCAATTTATTTCTCTGGAGTCAATACCTTCTAAATGCCTGCGGTTATTTAAAGTGCTTGTTAATTAAAAGAAAAAGTGAGAGAAAGCAGCCAACCACTAAACCAACAAGTCATTGACCACTTCCCGGTATTTCTTCGTCTAGCTGTATCATATATAACACAGAACACACCATGAGGCAGCCAGCCCAGAGCAGTGCAGCGATCGTGGAGACTGTTATTTTGAGTGCAAGGTTAGTAAACTCTATACTTTATCCTTACTAAACATTGTTTTCATTGCCTGCACGCTAACAGGAAGGAGACAGACTGTGTCAATCATGAGTGAGAATCTTGAAGTTAAACTTTTATCCCGGCTTTTTCATTTTTCATGACGAGTTTTTGCATGTAAAAAAAATATGCCGAATCTCTCTCTCTATCTCAGGTTGTGAACTTTTCCTACTAAGCTAGTTGTAGGAACCCTCTTGGTCTGTTTTAGCCGTCTAAACTAACGTTCAAATAATATTTACATAGCATTCTGACAATACTAGCCCAGCGCTTGGATTTCTTCCTTCTTCCTGCTCAACAGGACAAACAGCGAAAAAAAAATGCAGGACATCTTATTACTATTGCAGCTGCTGTTTCTGTTCTACTTAACATTTTTAATGTGTGCTCATATTACTACTGTTATTGTTACTCCTTGCCCCGACCTGAACTATTATTTTTGTGCTTCCCATTAGCTTTGTATATTTTGTATGAACTTCTCTGCTTAGAAGCATTACAAGTTCAGAACTTAGATATCATTCATTGTCGCCCTACAATGGTCCTTATCCAATTAGCATTTCACATAATTGTATTGAAACATACAATCGAGCTTTAGGTCGAACTACAGTCGAAGAGAAAACTGTGAGAATCGAATCCAATCTAATCCAGCCAAAGCACATTAAAATTTATATTAAACTGGTATTCTACCTATCTTTAAGTCAATCTACAACAGAAACACCGACTGTGAATCAAGTAAAAACAAGTCAAGTGAATTGTATTGAAGTACACAGATGAACTATATGAGATTCGTAAATAGTTGAATGACAAGCAACATATAGTTTGAACGATGGCATGGATGCCCTGTGTGCGCAAAACGCTCTAGAAACACACATTGCATCATGACAGTCACAGGGACAGCACGTGGAGTGTAGTCTAGAGATTTATACTGCCACCCACGCTGCCACTACACTAGAGGATGACACAAGTGTCATGATACAAGGCCACAAAATTATCAGGCCGACAAAAAGCTTGTCACAGCTGTTGGAGTAATCATGTGTCCCACTATTTTTGTCACGTGTCTAGAAATAAGTTCATTCACCTACATTTTTTATTTCCTGTTTTATTTTATGTGAATTTACGCCATCGTTCTTTCTTCACATGTTCAATTACTAACTTCATGACAAAACATGTTTTACGCTTTTGTGGCATTTTATCTGGCTGACTGGTGAAGATTTTTTATCCAACATTGGGAGTTTTTAATGTCATCGAATCCTTTCGATAAGTTCAGTAAGTACCTGCGCTGATCTTTATGCAAACAGCCCGTTTGTGGAGAAATACAATTTAAAAGCAACAATGTTTTAGGAGGGTGTTTTTCTCTCATTTCTGATTGTTTCCACTAAAATTAGCGCTTTTCTCTTAAATCATTGTACGCAAGCCTTTTATGTCTCCTTCTGTTCTCCCTTGTATCGTATACTAGAAATAACTGCCTGGCTAAAATTAGCTCCATCTAAGGATGACATCAACCTGGATTGATATCCGTCAGTGATCAAAATTTCCTGGAAGAAAAGAGGGTATATACACACAGATTGCTATTTTTAGGAAAGGTGTATTTCCGATATTGCTAATGACATCATTAATCTGGGTAAAACCCGACTATATTAAGCATGCGTCTCAGTGTTATTTAGATAATGGCAGGGCATGGCCTAATCGCACTGCCAACAGGTGTGTTATTGCGTGTCTGGTTATTACTTAGACATATCGGTCACGCAGGTCTGTATTAATGTCCTGCTG
This sequence comes from Pomacea maculata, assembly GCA_004794325.1. Classification (NCBI taxonomy): domain Eukaryota; kingdom Metazoa; phylum Mollusca; class Gastropoda; order Architaenioglossa; family Ampullariidae; genus Pomacea; species Pomacea maculata. The sequence continues at coordinate 120,289 of SRHC01000551.1, read as the reverse complement.
ATATGATAGTATTGAGTATTCATCTTTGGAGTACATTTGTGCCAGTGTAGTGTGTGACATTATTGTTGTAAGGTTTTGTGTTTTCTTTGCAAGGCGTAAGTAGGAATCCCAAAACCTACTGAAAATGTGTAACAGTTCTATGGATACTTCTGTACACAGTCAGCGAATACCAGTCGGTTTGTGGTAAAAACAATTACACATCCACGTGAAAATGAATTAGGATCACGGCTTAGCTCGACAGTTCAAAGGTAAGACCGACAGTTTTTTTTTTACTTGTTGTCTGAAATGAAAGCCAGAGATCTTTAAACATATTTTATTTTATCAACGAAATCGATCAGATGAGAGAAAGATGCAAGATAATTCGCTGGTCATAAAACTGTACAGTTATCATGAGAGTACGAAAAAAGAATTTTAACATGTGGAGAGGAGAAACTCGTGAAAACAGTTGCACAAGGTTTTATTGACTAGTCCTTACAAAACAGAGAAGGTCAAAAATGGGGACCTGAATAAATAATGGGGCCATGATAATGACGTCAGCGGAACAGGAAGTGCTTATCGCAATAATGCGGTGAAAAATACAGAGGGCAAGGACACGAGGAAATCTCGTGAAGGTCACATTTTTATTTCGAGCAGAAGCCTATATTTTGATATGCGTGGGTGTTGGGGTTAAATTTAATATGTCAAATGCTGTACTTACGTTCCTTTAATTTTTTTGTATTCTTTTAACATTAAAAATAATCATTAAGCAGACCAGTTAAAATATTAGGGGAACTCTTGTCTGTCTCTTTAATATGTATCGCAACTATGGATTTCTTCTGGAAAGTGCTTCTGATTTGTTCATGTAGGATAGATTGTAGCTGTCAGGTTAGGAGCTCCAACATGGCAGAGCACAACAGTCTTTTGTCGGCTGTTGCCCCCTTTTGAAGCCCAACAGAATCTGATCCACAAACATACAAAGAACGTACAGACCAAAGATAGAAAAAAACCTAGACAGAAGAAGACAGTTTTTAATATCATCTTAAATTTACAATATTACTTATCAAATGCCTCCCAATTTGCAAAAACCCTTCCACTTCTATGTATACAGTCCTTGACAAAGGTCATGAAGCGCTACGTGATAGCCACCCAGTCTCTACTGACCCCCTTCCTCACCAGTTTAAAGGTGTCATGTGATTATGATATTGTCGATCGTTGATTGGCTGTTCGTGTGACTTTGTTTCCCACGAGTGAGCAGCTCATTCATACTCGTAGTAGAAGAATAGCTGATGAGATCAGAGTAAGTAATGCCATACAAGACAAGCTGGGGTTGCGAAATGTCTTTTGCAGTCATTTTAAGGCGCTTGAAATTTGTGTTCCGACTTGAATGCTACTGAAGAATGTGTTTTGTGTTTTGTTTCCGACAGTGATTTCCCACACACATCGCAGTGTTTGAAAATACTTCCATGCACGAAGTGGGCAGCACTTTAATCTGCTAAAGGTGAGTTTTTCATTACTAGCTTTTATACTTCATTATTTCTTTATTTCCTTCTTACGCTTCCTCCCTGAGTCCTAGAAATTTTGATTACAATCGTAGGGATACTTTGAGGAGTTTGACGAAGTTGACAAGATGAAGCCTCTGTAACTTTGAGAGCACACCTGGGTGAGTGGGTTGGTGGTGATGTAAAACAGATGCTAACCTCTATTAGCTACAATACGCATGCGCGTTAGGTAACGATCGAGTTAATGCGTCGTTGCCTGCAACTAGTGTTCCCGTCATCTCCGCCGAATAGTTTATCGAGAAGTTCCCGATTCCCCTCGGGCTCAAGCCTTTTTTAAAACTAAATAAAGATTCTAGTGTCTTTTGGCAAATTAAGGAAATTTCCGATTTTCCGAAAGAAAACTTCAGTAAGGCAGGGGAGATAATTATTCGTAGAACTATCTACATGGTGGCCAAACATTTCTAGTCCAAGCGTGATTAACATTTATTTCTAAGGTGTTCAATCAAAAGTTACTACGCATGCCACATGTATGCTTAATGCATATATATATAAAACCATGACAGAAAAAAACGAAGCCCGTTTTTAACCAAAGGAAAATATATGATTTTATTGACTTATATTAAATACGTTAGGGATGGAGAGAGAGAGAAACTTTTGAGAAAACGGATAGAAGAAATAAAGTCATGTCAGTAGATTCATCCTTGGGTAATGAATAAAAGACGAGCAACATATTTGCACAAACAGTCACACATACAGACAGACATGGTTATACAGATCAACAAAAGATAAGAAAAAGTTTTATGGTCAAAGGGGAGACAAGACGACGAAAGCGCCATGCAACACTGACTTGCACGTCAAAGAAAATTGCGTGAATTGCCAATCGTAACTTTGAGAATAATGCTGGTTTCTAATTTGTAACAGCGTAGGTGTTAACATGTTACAGAAAAAAAAATTAACGGAAAAAGACGTACACTCATTTCGTCAATAATTCTCTCGTATAGGAAAAATTTGGGTAGTGGGTATGGGCGTGGCAAGGGTAAGATAAGATAAGACATAATTTATCCCAGAGGGCAATTCTGTTGCAGCTCGATTAAAATTAAAATTCATACACAATTGCATGATGGGGATACACAATGATACACAATTGGTAGATGGGGTACTGAGATATATTCTTGTACTGGAATGAAACCACCAAAGACTACAACGTTCTTAAATTTGTTTCTTGACACTTACAGAAAGGCTTCCATCTTGACAGTTCACAGTTAGGCTATCCTAAAAGTTTATATAAGGTTTGTATCCAATCTTTCATATTGTGTGTGTGTGTATCCATTTTTGTAAGGACAATACATTATGCTCAAGGTTTTGTGTCAATGTTCCATACTTCTCCCAGCATTGTACTTAAATTCATGACATCCTTCCGAGGACCTCTAGGCTGTTTTTCTTGCATTACAGTCACTTGAACTTGAGATCTATGTTCTCATTGTAATGCTGTGTGAAATACTTAACGATCAACTCATACTATGGATGTATGTGACCTTATACTTTTTTGTAATATTGTCTGAGTTGTTGATCTATTTCAAATGTTGCTAAAGAAAAATAAGCCATAAAGGACTAATGTGGTGATTTTTTTCTAGTAAATCTCAGCGCAAGATACTATTTCTTCATTTCTGGGTGAATATCCCTTCCATTCTCGAGATACACGCCTGCAAACCTCAAACTGAATGAGATCAGAACCGTGAAGAAACGGGACAGAGAGACTTATTAACATCTGATCAATGTACTCTCATTGCCCCCTATTCTCTGAGGCCTGGCAAATTATTTGAAAGGCTTTATTTTTAGTTGTACTATTCTATTACAAATACGGTGCAGTTGTTTGTTGTTGTTGTTGCTGCTTCTGCTGCTGCTGATGATGATGATGATGAGAAGGATAATGGTTTACTATTGTATGATTTACGTTAGGACCATGAGGATGAGTAGAGACATACTGAGAGGTATGGAGAAGAAGATCAGGTCATTGCCACACGAGGCGGAGGATATAGACGATATCCCAGATGAACTTCGCAATGATGACTTGCTGACCATGGCTCCCGACGGCAAGGATCATCCACCGCCATCAATGCATATGGTTAGTTACCTTTAGGAAAGAGTGACAAAGTGTTTGACTAGAAATCCATTGCTATGAATGAGTCACATTTCCTCACGTTTTAATAGAGAGAATAGGAGAGAGAGGGGGAGGAGAAAGCAAAAAGACACATGGAATGCAACGAAAGATTTGCGATTAGTGTATCTAATCGTAAATATTCATTAAGCAGTATTCATTAGATTGTTCAACATGATTCATTCTACAATGCTGCACTCATTAAATAATAATAAAACTAATATTTATATGTTTGCTTTGTGTGTTAGACTAGATTTTATTATTTATGGGAACAGAGTGAAAGCTCGAGCATTTATTATATTTATGAGGTAATATGTAAAGACAAGAAAGTTGATTTAATTTTATTCAATATTTTAATCATGCTATACTGTTTTACACTTATAAAAACACATCAGGTATGTCTGTGTGGCTTTCAAAAATCGAATCATTTGATGATAACCTAAAACTAGGTGTACAATACCTCAGCAACAGTGTCCTACATTTTGAACTTCGAGCTTATTACTACGTTAATTCAGTTACACTTAAAATAAACAAAGATTCAAAAGAGATAAGGCGACCACATCATCGAATTTAAACGACCAAGGAATGAGTGGTGAATGTCGACGCAGATTGTCATTTGTTTTTCTTCTTACGATTTGTCATGGATATATATATATTGTAGGATGTTTTCCGAATCTTTGCAGAAGCTAGAAGACTTGTACACTTGCTAAATGCTAAAGCTAAAGCTACACAAAACCACTTGTAACCTATCGCGAAAAAAGAAGAGACTGGCGATGATGTTAGTGGGGAAAAAAGAGAAGCGAGGACACTTTGTTGATGACAGTTACCTTTTCTCTTGCCCAGGCGCTGAGTGAGAGTCGAATTCAGGGTACAAGGAGCATGAAGCATCTTCTGAACCACCACGAGGTCTTCAGGGTCAGGAAGCCTCTCTTTAACATAGACGGGAGAAGTGAAAGTTTTCTAGCCAAGAACTGGTCGGGACCTTGCATCATGACGATGGCTGAGGCAGGCTTTTATTTCTCTGACAACAGTAAGCAATAATGTTTTTCTTGGTTGCTTGTTGTTTGTATTTTTACTACACATCTGGGGTGGGTGTTGTGTTTAAATAGTGTGTGCTGAAACTTTCTATGTTGCAGTCGAAAAGTCAATTTATTCAAACTTCATGTGGTGGTGATGATGATTATGATGGCTGGGGAAAAGTACTTCCACTTAAGAATGATTTGACACCATTGAACTATTAAAAATGCATTCATTATAATTTTATTACACTAGAAATTTGCGCAGTTAAGATAGATTCTTGGGTAGTATTACATTACATTATGTTTTCTACATATACTATCAAAACTTTTTTCTATTGTTACATGAAAATACAGGTACAGTTGACTGAAAAGTTGTTTGTTTGCTTGTTTGTGTGTGTTCGTGCGAATGCTTGTGTGTGGTCTGCATCGACCCGTCTAACGGATTCTGACAACTTTATTTCGAACAAGGCTTTCTAACGGTTAACTGTATTAGTAAAATGATTTAGATATATCTGGTGATGAGTGTCACACCTTTTGGATCCAGACTTCCTGTCTCGAAGACATTTGACAGTTCAGAGTTTGGAAGGGTAGATATCACCATCTCCTGCCTTCTCCCATGTTTACAGCCTACCCGAAATGTCGCACTTTCAAGAATAACACTTTGTCATACCATCATCCATTGACACCTGTCTCAGCAGCTGAAGTTGTATTGTGTCTTCCATGGCTGCGTGTCTTGGAGGGGAATAATTCCTGATGCAGACGTCAAAGGGTGACAGGAAACACTATTTCCGAGAAACATAAGTACCACACGATAGTAAGATAGTTCATCTCACTTGTCTAGATTGTTGAGTACACAGTGAGATCCTGTTTCTTGTCCTTTATCTTTCAATCAGCACTGTATTCTATGTCCTGTGTGCGAATCTTTTCTGTCCCGCAAACAAGTTTCCGAAACCCTGTCACACCCCATTGTGGTTTATTTTTGTGAACACCATATTCCTGTTTACCCTTTTACAAGAGTGATTAATTTTTCTTAATTCCACAACCCTGAAGCACCAACCCGAACCATTTTATTACTGTTTATGGGCAAAAAACCTCATTTTCTTTTCAAATTTTCAAACGTTCGTATTCACGTCTTATCCACATTTACCTGAGATATAATAACCACTCTAAACTGTCTATGCATTACAGATAAGCATAAAAGGAGTGCATGAAGGACAGGGTTAAGGTAAATGAAAGGCGAAGCTTGATTTTGCATGTGGAACATAAAAAAATTGTGACAAATGTTTAGAGTGTAATTTTTTGGTAGTATTTATTTTGATTTTTCACGTTTCTTATTTTTATGATTACACTTAGTAGTTCTACTGACCGTGATGTTGTGTTAACCTGAGGTGATTTAACAGTATCCTATGTTGTTGTGTGCATGTGTGTATAGATTATATATTTGTGTATTTACTAGATACTTTATGTAGTTACTAAAAATCTTTCTGTGTTTTATGTTCTCTTGCTTGCACTTACGTACTCTTTTTTCCTTTAAAAACACAATCTTTTTAATTTATTGCAGGTTTGCTAGTCTTTAATATAGCACAAATTTGTTAAGTCAAAGGTTAACACATATTAATTCAAAGCATATCTAGACCAGTGACTTGGCAATAATCCATAGCCTAACAGACCGAGATATGAAATTATTAGACAAAGTGATGAAATAGAAAAGTAACAGGTCGTCATAACAAACTAATCAATGTAAGGAAATATGGAAATATTTTATTGACTTTGTAAGTGTATTTTGTCATTTAATTCGTTTTGTAAGTTTCATAGTGTGCTTGATGAAGACAATGGCAAAGAATCACGTTCATGGCGACAGACAAATGAAAGTGCCGAAGAAGAAAATCGTATCTTTATACTTCGCTCGTATATTTTTTTTAATAAAGAGATTGCCTCTTGCTCGTTTTGTGACGTGTCCATCCGAGGCTGGCTGGCCCACCACTGTCCCTGGGCCCGCCACAAGGCCTTCTCACCTTTCTGTGCACACCTGCGGCGCAAGGGAGAGCGTGGCATTCGCCCCTCGGTAAGTTGCCTCCCGTACTTAGAAACGATTGGCCAAATTATTGCTGATAAACAGTTGGAGATACTCCATTCACTCCATATCCATAGAAGCTCCATATAAAAATACAAAGTGTATGCCCTTACTTTCTTTAAGATACAGAAGATGCATGAAGTACTCCCGCGAAATCATTAAACATGCGAAAATTTAATTTTAATTTTTTTAATTTTTAATCTTTTAATTTTTTTATTGTTCAGTCTGCTTTTGTTTCGATTAATGAATCATCCAAATACTCTTGTTATTTGTGCTACTTTTTTATTATTTATTTACTTCTTTATAGGCTTCTGGCAAGAGGACTAGACATGACTCACTTTCGTCGTTGGAGGAGTTGAAGGCTGGATGTGGTTATGATTAGAGCCCGGATGTCGAGAGAACATGAAAGAATCGGAATCCAGTTCCTGCTGCTGATAAGGCCAGTCGCAGAAACCCAGTTCTGTACACTGCATGCTTACTCAACGATTCAAGTGTACTCTCGTCGATGGAATTCTCGACACAGTTCATCATTGTGCTTTCTTACTGGATCCTACACATGCAATTGAAATGAGAATTTATTCCGTACGCATTCCGTTCCCAGCAGTTCGCCAGTCTGGCATTTGCTGTCACCCCATTCCGATGGTCACATTTGGATTGTAAGAGCTTTTGACGACCATATATTGTTTTCTTCTTATATACTTAATAATAAATATATTCTGTTTTTTATTTTTTGATACTGTGGAAAGTGCTCAAGCGCAGTAATGGTGAACAAAGGTGAGCGTGATGACAGTGTGGATCATCTTCTGTGGATAGCAAGGCGATGTATGATAACCACAAGGTGTTTTCTTTTTCTTTTGGATAACAAGGATAACCAGAGCAACCAAAGATGTTCACCTATTCCTGCGACCGTAAGATCACGTGATTACCTTTTTTTTAAACTTAAAAAACCTGCGCTTAAGCAAGCTTAAACATTTATGCTTATCTCGCGTATTCCAGGGTGTGGATTGTCAGGGTTTTTTTGAGACAACTGCACTCCACACAAAGTATTAGCTAAAAGAAGACTTTCCATCGGTTCAGACTGATACTTACCTGTTTTAACGTGCTTTCAGCTTTATAAATTACTTACGGATGCTCTTTTGTGCTTTGCTTAAATGTACATGTAGAAAGGTTTCTGACCATCGATGCACTACGATGTTCATAGCTCTATTTTTGCGGATTTCTTGCTTTGCTTCAAATTGTGCAATATATAACATAGTGCATAATAAGTCAAATTTGAAGAAATCAATTAGTATGAACACAGACTGTACAAACTGTAACTACAATGAGGATATCATAAATACATAACTATGGGGGTTTTGCTTCAAAGAAATTCAAAATCCACAAATCTTGTCAAAAAGTATTCATAATGTTATGTTTAGTGAAAGCCTTTTGCTAATCAATGTACATTCCAGTAAGAAATTTTCCATACATGTATATCTATAATATGAGAAATTCCTTTAGACTTGTATTGTTATAAATAGTCATAAATGCAGGATCTGCATTATAGAAGCCAATTTATTGTTATCTTGAAAAGTTAAGAACGGAGGGTTCCACTCGATGTAAGAAAATTCAGAAAAGTATAGGTAGGACACTTTATAATAACTTTTGTAAAAAACAGAAAGGGTATGTTAATATTTTTTCTCTGCTCATATTTTCTTCTTTTGGCAAGTTTGCACTTTGGCAGTCGTAGCTAAACTATGTATACATAAAATTCGAGCTTCAGAGAGTCAATCATTGATATAGAGCAGACTTAAATACTGAAACTTCAATGTTACCTCCAGGCAGCCAGTGGGTGTCTCGGTTTTAAACTTTCCTCTTTTAAACTCTTCTCCTGGCTACATCACCTAATGCATCTTTTATCTAATTATCACATTCAAAACATTGAGTGTAATCTACTGTAATAATAATTTAACACATATATTTTAATAGATATTTTTTATAAACTGTTATGACATTTCGAAAGGTATAATTGAAGGTAACATTTTACAGAGTGTGGCTATTCAACTTTAAATAATCAAATAATCAAAAGAGCATCCGCTATGTACTTTTGCCTTCAGTGAAAACATAAATGGATTAGAGATGTAACTAATATTTATTGAACTACCTGAGTAGTTATTCCAATTTATATCAGGAGAAAAGATCGTAAATGTAGGATGATGTTTCACTGGTCAAAACAAAAGGGAATTTAGAAATGACAGGAAGGTTTGATGTACTCTGCCTCTGACATTTTGAAGTGGCTTCTTTTAACGACAAATTCTTATTCTATATTACTTTTAAAATGTTGATGTGTCTTAAATATTAACTTCACATTGAGAAATGCATGAATTGTATAAACTGTTACATAATATGCAACTGTTATCTATTTTTGATGGTTACAGAGGCATTTTAGCTCTCTTCTGTAGTTGTTAACGTTCTTGTTGCAGACGTTGTTAAGACTGTTATAATAAGATAACAGCTCCACAGTTAATTGATCTCTAGTCGCTGTAATGATGGCAATGGAAGGTGGAAGCTAATCTTTATCTTCCGCAGTCTTTAACTTTTCTGCTCAATCATGGGCCCATCTGCTGGGTGTGTGCACATTCCTCTTCTGCTGATAAGCGACAGTTTGTTATTTACTTGTTTCTGCAAACCGTAAATAATTTCATTGCCTCGATTTGAAGATTGGTCCTAGTTCAGGGTCCTTTGACAGCAACAGTGTGTGGAGACAAACTCGTGACCTATCTTATCCACCTTGTGTTACCGAAGGTATTTTAATGTAACAAACATTGTATTAGTTTCTACTTTATACGAGTTTTGAAGTCTTGCTCAAATGTACATTAAATGTTTGAGTGACTTTAATATACGATTTGAATTAGTTTTTTGGTAGTGTCACGTAGTGGGGAAGTATCAATCGCAAGAGGACTCTTAGGAAGGAAAGATGGGAGTATGTGCAAGTGTAGAGATGTAATAGGAAGTAGGAGCGCAGAGATGTTATAAGTGGGAGACAGCCCTAAGTGGTTACAGCAGCCAAGCGCGACCAGCCAGTTGGTGACGTCTATGACGAGGGTGATACCTCGGGGGCTTTCACACCTGTCCTCCAGGTTGACGGGAAGTTGAGGTTAGTCACCTGTCCACTACACCAATGCAGGCTGGGCGGAGCTTCAGTAGGGTGGTGGTGCTCTCGTCGATGCTGGCTACTTGATTGGCTGATGAGTGACCAATGACATCCCTCGGTGTATGTGACGTGCGCATGCGCAAAGTAAAATAGGTAAGGGAGAACCAGGAGGACACTTTTCGGCATGATGCCAGAGTGGACTGGTCAGTAGTCGAAGCGACTTCAGCATCTCTAACACCAACTACACTTGTACTTCGAGACCGGGAGGGCGAGACTTGGGAATCTTGAGCAAGGGCGCGAACCAGCGTCGAACTCTCGTCACGGAAAGCAAAGGGCTACGTGACCAGGGCTTGCATTGATCTCCACCAAACCACCACCGAGAACAGCTTTTAGCATCAGAGCTAGGTTGAAACCTCCAGACGAGTCTTGTATGTATTGTTTATGTTAATTATGTTATTAAACATTTCTATTTACATTACACGTCGAGTTTTGTGTTCGGGGAATAGCAAAGGTGAGGGCTTGTGGGCCAATTGGTCAAATGTCTGATCGACGTGTGAGTATTATATGTATGGTCCTCCTGCAACTTTATGTTGACGTGGGTAGCGAGAATTGGGGTTAACTCTCACCCACGTGACCAGTTCCACGGCGCCAGTATTCACTTTTCGGCTAAAACCCAGCAACAGGTAGCTTCGTGCAATAAATTACATAATCGGCTAGTGTCGCTTTACTGACTTCAATTATATTGACTTAGCAAAAGCTTCACTTTGTCATCTCTAGTTCTATCAGCTTAATATTTGAGTTTTGTAATTTGTTTCCACTCGTCGGTCTATATATTCTACTTTCCTGCACAATTAATTGTAATTTTTGGTCACGTACAGATATTAAAATCAAAGCGATGTTAAAACATGTGGACAGCAATAAATATGGATTTTCATAATTTATACATCTTTTTTTAATCTGCTCCTGCTGTATATAATTTGTTTCTAACGGAAGGTAACAGAAGACATGTATTTCATCACTTTCTTATAAACAATATTTTTAAAGATTATTCCAGAATATATCGTGTCACTCCTCTCCTTATTTTTTGCAATGGCTACCAGTCTCGCATTCGGTACAACCTCTCTGTGGTGTGTTTTAATTTATTTGATTATTTCTATTGACTTCTTTTCTCTACAACCAGACATCTCTGCTTTTTGTCTAATGACCGTACGCTAACCCTGTCAAGATTACCATTGCCACAAGATCATCATTGTCATGAGTACATCTCTAGAAAATATGTCTAAAATAAATCCGTATTGAGAAAACAGGCCGTTAATCTCTTGAGCTCATACTTTTTACTGGAAACTTTTTCACGAGAATGTTCCATTAACAGGTAAATGTTTATGATGGAACTGTTTATGTTTTCAGGATAAAGGAAGGCGCATGTCACGAGACCGTCATATCCTGTTCACTCCAATGGAAAGTACTGTGACAATAGTTCTATGGCAACATCTTAATAACATATACTTTAATTTCTTGTGAAGACTATGGCTGTACAGTAAAATATTGATTTAAATTAAATCACAGTAAATAAAATATATTGACTTCAACGTCATGTCTTATATTAGTTCGTTTACGTGTCGGGAATTTCCTACCTTAGTCATTACTTTCCTTGTAGACTGGCCGCTTTTCTGGTTTTCTTTCGTGAGCTGCTTCATAAAGGCCTGGTTGATAATCTCATCTTGGTAAGAAAATATTTTTTATTCATTTATTAGTCAGTCAGTCCAGTAAACCAGTCGTTTTCTTCTTTCTTTCGTCCTCCTTTTCTTTCTACCACTCTGTCTATATATTCTACCGCTGTCCGTCTGAGAAAAGTAGAGGTAGAGAGAAGAGAAGTGGAGGGTTGTTCGCAAATATCTAATATGGTCTACTCTTCCTTCACGTACAACTGACAGGAAGCCAGCGATTCTCTCTTAGCTGAGACCTGCAAGACGTTGGTGAAGACACTCCCTTTCATTGTACCCCAGCCCATCCCTCCTCGGAAAGCCTCGAATAACTTACAAAAGAATCCCTCAACTGTCGTCTTCCTGTCTTGCGCACACAGTGACGTGTCCATCCTACAGTGACGTCATGAAAAATGCGTCATCAGTAAGCGAGTGATCATGGGACCTTTGGGAATCATCTTCGAGGGATCATGGATGCCCCACCTGACCTGATAGCAACTGGAAAAAAAGAAGTTCACAGTAAGAGGAAAAATATCAGCACTTACAGACCAGTAACAGAAATTTGTGTCACGTGATTTTACTTTTAATCCCAGCAGAGCGGGACAAGCTGTTGTACGAAGCATAACCACACTTGTAGGACTCCAGAAACTCCAAACAAGTTGAGTGGTCGTCCTGTGACCTGCTGTGACCTGCTGTGACCTGCTTACCACTGTCCAAGACAGACGTGAGATCAGGTCTTTCCATCTGTCGTGTTCAACCCTAACCTTCTCACAACAGCCTCAGTTGAGGTGCTGAAGGATTGACTCAGAAGCAGAACTAAGAAAATCCAGAAGAGTTTCGGAGCAAGGGCACAGCCTTGTGTCATCAACGCCTGTGTAGATAATAATAGACTAATATGAGATGCCATCAAATTGTACAGTCCTCGGCATATCAGTTTTGGAAGGATAAAATTAGGTTCAGTAATTTAGACAGACAAACGATCTTTGGAAGAATATTTAAGACTTGTGATGAAAGCAATGTATACTGGAAACTGCATTTCTCCTGACAAGTGGATATCAAATCAACAGTGAACCTGTCAGGTCGGAAGCCTGTGACTGTGTTGACACGAAATGTACTCAGTATAAAAGGTCCAAAAGCCAACAACTTTCCAAAGTTGTTGTACAAGACAGCGGACACAAAAGACCTCCAGTCAATGATCTAATGAGTTTTATCACAGCTTTCTATAAGCCAAACTTTGTTCCGGAAGTTAACAAACAACACTTAAACTTAGTCCTCTCCTTACTTAGGAAATGTTTGAAAACAGATGAATGGTTTTCATCAAGTGCTAGATGTTTCTCAGAACAGAATAGTAGGCTAATGGATGTAATCAGCAAAGTACAGGCGATGGACACCGCTCTCATAACAGGTTGGCCCCGACAACAGGGGTCTTTCATACCTAACTCTACAAACAACTAAAAGATTACGGGACTTCCTTTCGAATTATTACAATTTAAATATACTATTTGATTTTTCAACGTGAATAAATTCTCAAACTCAAGACCTTTATGATAAAGAGAGTTAATTTGAGTCGCGTTGAAATCAAATAAAACAAAGAAAATCGTCATTAGGGAATACCCGTTATTATTAATGATTACTCATCAGAAGTTTATACTCTAAAGGCATCGATTTGTCGAACTAGTGTTTGTAGCTATCATGAGATACTTTATTTTTTAACATCTGGTAATGAAGTGGTTAAATGTTTACTTGAAAACCTTTAAGTCGTAAATATGTGAAGAAATGTTAGGTTTGAAAGAAGTGAGAAATAAATGGGTTTTATAGGGTTAGAGGAGACCTACATGCAAAGAACTGCAAAGAGTATTTACGACCTAAAGGGTCTTGAAAACCAGATACATTCTACCTAAGGTGGTATAATGTCCAAAAAAGATTTACATTAGAAAGAAACAGAAAGTGGAACAAAAGAAGAAAAATAAGTATCATAAAGGAATTAGACATTGCTCATTGTGAGAATGTCCGAATGATAACAAGGAAATAGCAAAATATGTTATCTGTCGACACTTGACCAGCAAACACACTGCATGTGACCTCGGGTTCATTGAGCCTCAGAAGCACATGAGCGGAAACTGCGACACAATGATGGACAAGAAGGAGACAAATATTATTTACAGATTTCATTGAAAGTCCTAAAATAAATACAAAAATAATAAAATTATTTACTTACTTTATTGTTGGTTTGACCCAGAAGCAGGTAAATAAAGATTGAGTGTAGTTAAGAAACGAATTCTACTCAACTGGATTTTCCCGTTTACTACAAAAATGACTCGACATCGGGACGATTTCAGAATATGGTAAACTCTAAAACATCATTTATATCATTTGTTATATTTTGGGGTAGTTGATTTTAAAAATATATTTTGGTTGTTAGATGCAACTCTCTGTCTCTAGGAACGGCCACATGTCAAATATGGCAGCATTCACAGGCCGTGTACAGCTTGTATACTCCATTGTAGCCTCCATACTGTGGTGGTGTGATAGTCGTAGATTGTGTATAAATATCAACCATTACCTTCCTATGATAGCAGGAGATAGCAAAATTAAATGTTATGTTTTGGTAATCTTGCTAACGTATTCATGTTTGTGAAGTATGTAAGCATATGATAAGGTTTATTATTAGCTCGATCTGTGTCTATGTCACTATTTGTCATTTATTTACCCATTTATCCCGCCTGAATTTAAAAACAAAAACAGGCGCGATAAACATTGACTAGAACAGGAAATTGACTAAGCCCCGCAAGATTAGCCTCGCATTTTCTCATAAACTTTACATACAGACTATCCTATGTCATGAGGTTCTCTTACAGTTGCTACAGGTTCCCTGTTGCTGCACCTATGGAAAACTATCTACACACCTTTTGTACTTTCATAGAGCTATAAATAGACTCTCGGTCAGCCAGGAGTATTGGTAAGTTTCTATCATCTTGCTTCAGGCCTGTGTAAGTTAATAACATATTACTTTTGTTGCCTTATTTGTACTCAACGTTTGCATCATTGTCATGTGAATATTTTGTTCGGATGAATAACACAGCGTACGTGTATGACAAATACTTCCCTGATTTGCTACTTTCAGACTCCATATTTAATAAGTTAAGGGATAGACAGGTATTAAGCGACACTAGAATCTTTTTTCCCTGATGTAAAATACTCTCTCATATCTTCTGTGATGTCAATCCTGTTAATTTCTATAGAACGAAGTGTAAATTTAGTCTTTCTTGACCGCTGCTATCAGGTAGAAAGAGGTAAGTATTTTAAAAATTGTTTTTATGTTCTTCCGAAATTCTCATCTTTGACTATTGGTTCTTTCAGGGGTACTGACTATGATATTGTGTAGATTAGTTTCAGAAAAATGTTTCTTTGCGAGACAACTTTTTTTTCTTTGGCAAACTACATTGTAGTGGTCATTCTGCATTTATTTCGAAAGATAGATTTTGGTGTTTCAAATTTTTTGTTAGGATTATTTTGTCAAAATGTCTAAACTAGAAAAAGTAGACTTATTTGTTAGACCTTGTCTACTCTTCTGCAATGTCTCTAGTAATGTAAGACTTTTCTTTATACTCTCTCTTGTGAAAACAGTGATTATTGCTTACTTAAATGAAAATATAATCATTTTTGATGGTTGACAAAACGATTTTCTTGCAGCTGCTAACAAATGACTAAGGTATGCCTAAATTTTAGAATTATGAATGTTACTAGTCCCTTGAGTCTGTAAATGTATACCATTTAATATAATCAACTGATGTGAATGTTTGATTGTCAGCGCCGTCGACGTCGTCATTTTGATTATCATAAGCAGCATCAGCAGCGTTCGTTAACTCTAACTGACTGTAGTATCACATGAAAATATCCACAACTCTGACCAACTTTCTCTACCATTGACATTCGCTGAACGACAGACAGGTTCATTACTGGCAGCTTGCGACTGATGTGATTTTCTTTCCTTTTCAGAAAATAAATTTACGTACAGAACGCATAAAAAAAATCATTATAAAACTGCCATCTGCCTCCATCAAGTCTTTCTCCCGGCCAGTTTAAATCAAGCAATGTAAGCAACAAACCTTTCTCCTCGTTGTTTGGTCGCAACTTGTTCTCTTATCGTTTACAGGTAAACAAGACATGAGTCCAGCGGAACACGCTCCAAGCTTATGAATGTCCTTGCTGTGGAGGTTGTTGGATTAAAATTCTTCAAGGTGGCTACATTTTTGGATTCGCGCATTTATTGCACCTGTTTGGGCATGCAGATTGTGAGCAGGCACAATTTGAGGTTCCTGCCACAATTAAAATGCCCGCAAGTGAAAGCGATTCGCGGCAAACATACAATTCCTCTCTGTTTCTTCCTTACTGTGAGGAGGACAAGAATCCGAGGATGTCGCCAAGTCATCATGCGCCTAGCAACTCAATCGTCACGTGAAGATTGTGCGAGGCACCATCGTCGAGGGCAGGTCTTGTGATTTCTTGTGTGAACCACAAAGCCCTTACGAAAAAGACACAAGTTCTTTTATAGAATTCGTAAAATTGTCATAACCTCCAACCGTCCATTTAATTGTTCTTGACACATTTCAGCAATTTTCTAGATATAGCTATGGGTAAAGGTTCAAGCTGGCAATCACCAAAGAAATTTGTTGCGACAGCTAATGGCCATCCAAGTATAATGCAAAATAAAGAGGGGCCAAAAATACTGAAAAGTCTGGGAATTTTTCCAGATTTTTTGCGGGCAAACTGTGACTCAAATATTAAGCATGAAGAGAATGCCGACAATATTCGAAACTTTAATCAAGTATTCAAATTTATCATAAAGAACACGAATAGATTACAGTGCAATTTTGAGACGCGTGTGTTTGATGATGATGATTCAATTTTTTCACCAAAAACAAAATGGAACTCTAAAAATATGCAAAAATGTGAAATACACAAAGGAGAAAAGGCAGAGAAAAGGAAAGGAGAAAATGTGCATGGCACGCAGAACAGTGAGGTGTACAGCGCCAACGATGAATGCAACAATGAAAATCGTGAGAAAGATAAAGACAGAGATAGAGATAGAGACAGCGCCGTTCGAGTCATTGGAAATGGTAACAGGAAATATTTGCACTTTTCCTCTAATATTATCAATTTAAAAAACGAAAAAGATAAAGAAGCAAAAGGCAATGAATCTGTTGAAGAAGATGAAATGGAAGAGTACAATAAAGGTAATATGTGCCAGCAGCCAGCTGTAGCTGTATTGGATAGCAAAGAAATGAAGGTAATTTTAACTGATTCTGCAGCTGAGCATCAGACAATATTCGCAGATGGAGATGTGCCGGAAGGCAGCATGGGAAGCGGTGTCAAAAAAGAAGACCGTCATTGTTTCCGCGCACCCTTCGTACTGCTCCCCCCCGATATATTTACAGGAAAGAGTTCCTCCTCCACATCAATAACAGTAAATAAAGAAAATACTGATCCAAACGTCGATCAGATTTGTGATGAGGAATTCAGCAGCCGATATTCGCTTTTTAATGACTTGAAAACACTGCATCAGAAAATGTGCCATGAACCTGAACAAACTGACGAACCCGCCAGTTTGAAACATTTTTTCTTGGAACGTGTTGAGTTTGCTGCAAGGCAGGTTTTGGTCTTGAATCCATTTCTGCACGGAGAACTAAGAGGACTGTCAAAAGAAGAAACACTGCGGTATGAAGTGATTAGGCTAACCTCATTTAGCCGTCTTAATGAGTTAAAGGTCAGCGCCATTCGCCTGGCGATGTCTGGGTTTCACTATGACGAAGAGATCGACGAAATTAAATGCTTCAGCTGTGGAGTCTGCAAAAGACACTGGGAGAGATCAGAAGTCCCATCCTATGTCCACTTGCAGATTTCTCCTAAATGTAAACATGCCAACTTTGAGGATGTCACCAACGTACCAATCCAGACGAAAAACTATACATTGCTGGATGCTTCTACAGAAGCTCGGTCAATGCAAAGCATTTTGCAACAGACGAAAGATGACGGACGCTCCACTGCTCCGCCTTTAATGTCGATGCCAGATAGTGGGTTTGAGTCAGCAGCAGACTCACTGGAAAGCAGAGAACCATCGTCAACACTTGAAAAGACCCAATCACATCTCTATAACCATGCCGATGAAAAAAGCGATGGTTTGGAGGGTTCTTCGTTGCCAGTGCCAAGTTTAAAGGGCGCTACGACGGCTATATCTTCCTTTTCAGCGAAAGCAGGATTAGAAGGATATATAGAACCACCTGGTGGAAGTTCAGATAAAAGTAGCAACTACAACAGCGGGCCGCCTCCAGTGTATAATGTATACACGACTCTGATGTCTCACGCTGATATTCCTGACCTTGAAAGGAAGAGATTCCCTGTTCAAGCTCAGCAACCTGCTGCTGTGATTCATCCATACCCGTACCCTGAGTCTGGGAGGCTTTCATTGAGTGGCACGCCCCCTCCAGTCATCCCCGAACCCTCAACACCTGGCCTTGACATGATGCTGGCCGCTAGTCCGATGAACTGCAAGGTCATGACCCGGTTCGTGTCCTTTGCAAACTCGTGGTCGACTCTTACTACAGGACAAAGTCCGAAGGACCTAGCGCTTGCTGGATTCTTTTATTTAGGTGAGTTGAATGTAACCCCAAATTATAAGGCTTGATTTTACAAAATGTCTGGGCGAAATATTGTTCTTTCCCACCTTATTGTACACATGGAGAAAAATCTTCTTCAATCCATTCCAGTCGGCTTATAGAAAGGACCATGATACTGAATCCGGCTTCTAAAAGTTGGGAATGATCTACTTCTCAGTGCTGACGATGACAAAGTGACCTTATTACACTTGTCAGCTGCCTTTGATGCCGTGGATCATTCTATACTTCGACACAGACTTCAGCAGCCTTTTGGGATTCATGATGTTGCTTTCCTGGTTTCGATCCTCTCTCATGGACCGAACCCAGACTCTGTGTGTCAATGGTGTTTACTCAGATGCTTCTATCCTGAAATATGGTGTCCCGCAGGGATCTGTATTGGATCCAGTACATTTTGTGTTATTTACCTCCCCATCTGTCTAAGGTTATGCTACGTCACTCCATGTCACATGTGAGTTATGCTGATGATACACAGCTCCACTTACTGAAGTCTCTGGACCACTGACATGGACACAAGAAGGTATCGATGATGTAAAGTCCTGGATGCTCCAAAACAGCAATTGAGCAACGATAAGAATGAACTGCTACCTGTCCAAAGAAATTTCCAAGTCATCCTTTTCTCCCTCGGTTTCTGTCTATAAACTGTTCATCTGTTCCTTTCTCCACCTCTGTCTGCATCTTGGGTATCATTCTCTATCAGCGTTTGACTTTTCATCAGCATATTTCTCATGTCTGCAGAAATTCTTACCTTCGTAGGATCAGTACCATTAGTCATTATCTCACCATTGATACAACTAAAACTGTAATCTATATCTTTGTGCTAGTTAGGTCATCATCCTTATTAATAACTTAATAATTAGAAATATCACCTTAACAATCCCCTTTGCAGGGGAGGCAAAAATGTAATTTAAATGTAAATAAATACTTATATTTCTTTTAAGTGTCAGACATGTATGAAACCTACATTTTAGAGTGATGCCAGCTGCACAAAAAAAAAAAGAAAAATAGTGTAAGATTCCGACAAAAACCCATTTCAAAAATTTATAATTCTTTGTCACTTGTTTCTTTGCTAATTTCCTAATTTTTAGGCACTGGAGATAGCGTACGTTGCTTTTACTGCGGTATCACGTTACGTGAATGGAAACACGGTGACGACCCTTGGGAGGTTCACATCGTGGCCCGTTTCTCGTGTGCCTATGTCAAAGCAGTGAAGGGAGAGGACTTCATTCTGAAGACTCTCATTTCGCATTCCAGGAAACACAGCTTGCTGTCTGCTGGAAATGTGAGTTTTTCCCCTATCTTTGTAGATTCGTGAGTTGGTCTTGAAATGCACCAGGGGCGGTAACACAAGGAACTCTGAGACAAGTGTCATGTTTCCGAAACTAAATTGCAATGTCAAGACCTCGCAGATGATGTTTTCTCCATGAAGCCTGGCTAGCTAATTCGTATGACTGCAGTTATATTTTTAGTATTACATTTAACTACATATATTGTGTTTAAGCATACTAAAATGTTAAAATAATGTTATTAGCGGGAGGCCATCATCAAGCTACCTTATACTCCATCCACGAAGAAGACCATCATCACTTTAAACACAAAAACCTTGAGTCGTACAAAGTTTCACTATATAAACTAGCTTCCTGTTTTCGTGTCCAGGCCATGCTTTTTTTTTTTAATATAATTGCATATAAATTGTAAAAGCTATTATATTTGTATAACATTTTGTGCTTCTGTCTGCTGCCGGGGTTTCCTATTTGCCCTGGTAATCAACATTTTGGGTCCTTTATTTTGTAAGTATGAGCTTGTACTGCAAGATTCCACCATTCTCATCTATAATGTATATAACACACAGGGGTTTGAGGACACAGTCTTGCCCCAAATGTGAATAGAAATTATCAGTTCTTGCTTATGGAGTTTAGCTGTCATAGAAATACATTTCGTTGAAGTATTGGGATACATATTAAACATACGTTATCGAAGAGTTTTAATCATGTAATATGCGTCAGTATAAAGATTATTTTTTGTGTATGCTGTAATAGGCATCCTAAAAAGAAAACTCAGACTTATAGAAATATTAGTCGTGTAATATTCAGTCTGTCCAATCTTGGTAAAAATTAAAGAGTTTCTTGCATATTTGCTCTTTACGGGCACAGGCACGGCTCCAGACATCCACTTCTTCACGGGGTGAGTTTTTTTTCTCATATTAAACCTTGTGTGTTCTCCGTTCAGTATAAGTGTAAAGGTTACTGTTTACTCTGAAACGTTTAAGAACGTATTCCAAGTAACAAAAATTAGCACCTTGAACAAATAAAAATTTCAGTGCTAGTTGACATAAACAAAATGTTACAGAGCATCTCTCGAGTTCTGGAACTTTTCGTGGAAACAACCACGATGCGCCGTCAGTACAAACGCCATCAGGATCTGGCCAATCACCACTCGGGGCGATCCCCACTTTGGAGGCTGACCAGTCCTCTAGAAACTCTTCTCAAGCGGTTCAGGCTGCATCGTCAACTGAATCAGTTACTTCATCTGCATTTGCCACCATGATGCTGGGAGGAAAGGTAGGTACCAACCTGGCCTCGTCTCCTGACGTTCGTAAGAAAGTGAAGACGAACGATGAGCTTCAGATGGACTGCGAGGCCACAGACCAGAGAGGTTCAAACCTTAGTTTGTCCAGCTCAACAGAAGGTGGCGCTAGCGCTGCATCCCAGCCCTCGACTCACCGACTCACGGCGCTCAAGCCTGACCCTGAAGCTGACCTTCGGCGGCTGGTGGAGACCAACCGACGTCTGCGTGAGCGTCGCAATTGCAGACTGTGTCGTCAGCGCTCGGTGGACACCATCTTCCTGCCGTGTGGACACATCTGCACGTGCGAGTCATGCGCCAAGAGCATCAAAATTTGTATCCTTTGCCACAAAAGCATCCGGGGCACTGCGCATGTCTATCTGGATTAAACTGCTCTTCACATTTTAAAACTTCCGAAGAATAAGTATAGAAACTTTATATTGTTTAAAACACCTGTAAATAGAAAATAAACTTACCTAGAAAAAGGTTTTGATTAAGAAACTTATAACTGTCAGCAGCGAATGCCATATGATGGTGAGAAATCGTCAGTTTTTTTTATTTTTTTTTAAAATATGTTATAAACAGACTCATGGTCAAAGAGAGATTAAGTCTGAAGAATTTGTATGTATCTAGCTATCTAGATAGCTATTTATCTTTTTAAATCAGCTGTGGTGACTAAACACTAATTTGAGGCCATAGCTTGGAAAAGGAAACAGCTGCACAAAGAAACATGTTGTCTTTCATATGTTCTTTTCTTTTCGCCGTCCTCATTTGATGTACACGAAGTATTATAACCTCAAAGACACACTAACACTACTATGACTAAATGCACTAAGCCAGTTCTGAACTCACGACGATCGAATTTTCCAAGTAAAAGATAAAGATCCGTAGGTACTTTCTATGCTTACTAGCTTCATGTGATTACGAAAGATTACTTTATGACCTGACGACCCTATTGTCACCAAAGAGCAACATATAATAAACCAGCTAACTTTATTACCTCATCCATGAACGGCTACTTGATCGTCTCAGTACATTTTTGCATATAAAATGCCATGCAGCAATTCTTTTATTTGCCTTTAATAAGCAATTTGTCTTTTTACTTTCTAAAATCATTTGGGAATGATATTTGTGGCTGTTGCTTCTCATTATGCGCGAAATGTGAATTTTTATTGTATTGCATATTGTTATTTTTTATTGTTATTCATAACACCTGATAAAACTATCTACTGTGTTCACGATTATAATTGTTAAAACCGTCTTAAGCTTCTATTAAATAACATGAAACATTCTTTATGTTAATCTGCGTATCAAATGATCAATGTCGCAAGTCAAGTTTAAAAGACAGTTCTATTATGAGAATAACATGATGGTGTTGAAAAACAGCAGAAACTAAAAAGCAGACGAAACACCTTGTACCAAATAGTCATGAATCATTTTGAAATATTGTTATTTTAAAAGCCAAAACTTTGCTACACAGCAGAATTATGTGTATGATGATATATTCAGCAACAGACTAGAAAGATATATGGATTTGATACTTGAGATACGGTGACACTTGAAGGTTTTGAAATTATTACCTGTGGATTTGCATTGATGTGCTTCCGACCCCTTGTAAACTCATTAATGGCTTTTCAGGAAGACAACAGTATGAGCAGCAAAAAAAAAAAAAAAAAAAAAAAAGACAAAAAAGACAAAACATATACCCTGAACTATTTGTTTGGTTCTATAATTGGACCATTGTAGCAAAACAGTTTTTCAAATGAGTTGAACAAGCTGAGAGAAGGTGCTGGATACATATGTTTCACTATCCTATATGACATTTAACAGACAACGTGTTTGCATGTCATGTTACGTGCATCCGTGTATGCGTGTGTCATTCTTTGTAAAGCGCCATGCGCGTGGCCAGGGGCCCGGATGTAGTTCTGTGTAAGTCATCTCTGACTATTCGTGAGTAGCAATGATATAAAGCTTATTGCACGCTAAAATTATGACTTTTATGTGGTCCTTATAAGAGTTTACCAATCCTTATTTTTATTATTACGCTGCGTTTAGCATCTTTCAGTTTGAACATGCTCAACTGTCATTCAGTTGGGAATCGAAATTTTGATTTTCTCTTAGAACCTGTACAAAAATGGAAATACAGATTTTCAAGTGAGTAGAACCATAATACATGCAAAGATCTTTGCTGTTGTACGGTAAAGATCTTGTCTTTCAAGGTAATTTCTGTCCCCGTTTTTTGAAACATCTTTCTCTCTCTCTGGATATCTGTACAGAGTGAACAGAGGAGACTTATTACCTTTTCGAGGCTAGGACAGTACATCGAGAGACTTACTGACCTAGCCGTCAATACACTCACATCACACTTGTCTGTTTTTCTTTTTTTTGTCTGAAGTTCTAAGAATTCAATTAACTGTTTCAAAAATTAATTTTTTGTATCTATGCTTATTGATTCGTATCGAATGTCTCCGTGTATCTAAGATGATGACGTTCTATTACAATAAGTTTTTGTGAACTGAAGGTAGACTTATCTTGAGGATAATTGTCAAATGAAAACAATTCAGTGTGTTGTATGAAACGTACGGGGTCTCAAAAGAAGAAAACTTTCTTGGCTTGTTTCTGATCAGTAAGTGTGTCCCTGGTGAGCTTTGTGTAGATACCAAAGGGTCTGCCAACAACAACAAAAACTTTTTCAGGATTTGTTCTCTGTGGTGTTCTCTTGTTGTCAATTTTCTTCTAAAGTTCTTTGTAAACGTATCTTGACTTGCCTCTAAAGAATGTTTTAGATTTTTCTGTATATAATTAGTGGTTTTGCTTTTCAATAGCAAGGCAAAATTGTCAAAGCCTTGTATGCGATCTTTAAGATAAGTCGATGTATCGTTTAATGCTGTTTTCTAGGATATAGATCTTTCTGTCTGTGTCTGATGATGATGATGATGATGATGATGATGATGATGATGATGATGATGATGATGATGATGATGATGATGATGATGATGACAATGATAGAGCCTGCATATTTTCCAGATATTCTGTAATAGGGTTTTGCATACTTTCCTAAGTCTTAAAATATTTGCATCAGACGATCGTAGGGAAGATTGTGATAAATTCTCTTTTTCTGCGACTGGCGACACGTACTCCTCAAACAAAGACACAAAAATATCGTTGTTAGTCTGCAATTCATACTAAAGGTCAGTAAGAATTTTATTACATCATACACAACAATTAGTGTTAAAGAGAATTCAGGGGCAGCGTCTTGTCTCCTCTCCATTGGCAACAACACTTTGGTGATTTATGTTAAATGAGAGGTTCGTATAAATCACTATGAACATGCCAAATACATTAATATCATCTTTCCGTAAATCTTGTACTTCTAGCCAAAGTCAGATCCCAAACACTAATCCCAGTTCCAAACCTCAGACTGACATATACGATACTCGTAGTCAAATCTTAATTGAAATAGAAAACCAAACTTTAAAACCAACCTTCGTCAACCCGTGAACAAATTATAAAAGGTATCTTAAGCTAAGTACGAAACTAAAGTAAAAGTCTAAAACAAAAGGATCAAAAGTCACAAGAAATTTAAAAACTTTGAATAATTAGGACCTGGAAATTACTGGAAAAGACAACGAAGAGGCCACAGGACAAGAGCTACAACAGCTTGTAGGGAAAGGTGAAGGTGTGGGAATCAGATCGAAAGTTTTGTTTCCTTCTTACCTTTAAAATTTTTGTCTCTTTATATAAATTTGATCCTGAAAACAAAGGCAATCAAGGCGTGAGATCATCTGCTGACGAGAGTTTGCAATGTCATGCCGTATGTTGCCTTTTGTGAAAAATGTTTCGAGCTACACGTCCTGAAATGTGGTCACCCTTCCGGAGAGATGTTTAGCTACTGTGGCTGATTAGACTTTTTGTGACAAAAGAACACCAACCCTTTATATAAAATAAGATTTATAACAGACAATCTATCTCCTTTGCATGTGTGTGAATAAGATATCCTCCACTCCCCAAACATGCTCTCATCATTCTTTTAAATTAAAATAAAATACAGTGCAAAATGAATTATACCTACAATATGTGTTAAATGAAGCTTTATATATATAAAAGAGAAGGAAAGAGAGATAAATGATAGGAGGAAGGAAGAGGGAGAGTCTATTGTACCTTTGTTTATTTACATATTTCAAGTTATCATTGACTTTATAAACGCTTGGTACTTTCTACACTTCGTTACCACGAAAATCGTGTCCACCAACAGCTTGTCTATTGTAATGACACAGACTCGTTCTGTAATATGTGAATGTTTAGTTCGTCATTCTATCTCTGTGACTCACCTGGAATGTTTTCCCCGTGACTGTGGTATCTTCTCTCCCTCTGCGAGGATGGAGAACCGTCACAGTCACGTGAGACACGTGTCAGGTGGAACAGTCTTGTCACGAGACGGCGTCACATTCTATGTGAAACTTATAGACATCTTCCAGAAACTTGTGTCTTTTCTTCTCTGAAAAGGCTTTATTATTACAGGCGTTCAGTTTTTATTAGGTTAATGTGTC
This sequence comes from Pomacea maculata, assembly GCA_004794325.1. Classification (NCBI taxonomy): domain Eukaryota; kingdom Metazoa; phylum Mollusca; class Gastropoda; order Architaenioglossa; family Ampullariidae; genus Pomacea; species Pomacea maculata. Next base: position 94,935 of record SRHC01000551.1, on the reverse strand, counting down.
TTTGGATTGGGATCAATTTATTTGTCTTTCGAAAGAACAGCAAATGCCTGGTCCTTTTCCGTCTGAAAGAATGTTTCTGGAAATTTTTAAAGGTGTCTTCTACTCCCCCGAACACATTCTTCCTATCTGTGTGTATGTGGCAGTGCAGGTTAGGTAGGAGTGCAATGAAGTCAGCACCCATGATAGAGGTCATTATGTTGTTAGGTTATTATTAGGTTATTATGTGTCTTTGGATTGGGATCAATTTATTTGATTTCGAGAGATCAGCAAATACTTGATCCTTTTCCATCTTAATGAATGCCTCCGGAATCCTTTTAAAGTGTCTTCTACTCCCCGAAACACATTCTTCCTATCGGTGTGTATAGGGCAATGCAGGTAGGAGTACATGTAGGAGTGCAGGTAGGAGTACATGTAGGAGTGCAGGTAGGAGTACAGGTAGGAGTGCAGGTAGGAGTACAGGTAGGAGTACAGGTAGGAGTGCAGGTAGGAGTGCAATGAAGTCAGCGCCCCTGATAGAGGTCACGAGGAGATGGCAATGCAGCTAATGTAAGATAATGCAATAAAAGACACTACTGAAAATAAAACAATGGATTATTGTGTTCAGTTAAAATGTTACAGACCTTCATGCAAAAACGAAGAAAAGGAAATATTCAACTGTCAATTGTCAACTTATTTAATGTTTATACGTTTCATAGGTAGTTAAATAGAATTCTGGAAAACAGTGCAGGCTCTAATTTTTGTCACCTATCTTCATAACCTAATTTAACCTAAAGTTTCTGAGTCTATAAAATATGAATGATAAAAGTTGTCGAAGATAGTTCAAGGATATGAAATACTATTTAGCTCTGTGTGTGTGTGTATGAGAGAGAGAGGGAGCGTTTTGTATGTGCGGGCATATGTAAGAGAAAGATGTGACAATACTTTTATCTGTCTTAAGTAACAGCTCCGAACCTGCATCACAAGAATTTTCACATAATTGTAATGAATCGTCATGCACACTTCATCGAGGTTAACACTGAAATATATAAAAATGCATTATTGTAACACTGTCAGACCAACGGAAGGAACGACAGCCTGCACAGGTGATCAGTCTTATCAGTCTTTGTCCCTTGCTGAGGCAAATGACAGTTTGTTTTGTATGTGTTACAATAATTGTTTAATTTGTTTTAATTTCAGTCATGAAAGATACCCTAATGTTGGAAGCCATGTTGTTAACTTATTCTTTCTGTTTATTTGATTGATCTGTTTAATTTGTTACCAGTAAATATACAATTGGAAATTTTTTTCAAGTCGTGTTTTCTCTCATTCACAAAAAAGAATAAAGCCTTGTTGTAAAAATGTCGTTGTATTGTAATATAACCAAATCAGATGTTTTAAAGCAACTGTGGGAAAGACTGACCCGGGTTCACTTGACTTTCTCGGGTGCGAAGAACGCAGCTTGATGTTTTCTCAATTTTTTGTCTACATGTAACGAATTCATTATCCAACTATTTACATTTTGCTGTACTTTTCTCATGATATACTCTTCCTCACCTCTCTCCTCATGTACACAGAACTTCACCCTTAAACTCACTATTTCAGTCTGTCTCTGTAACTACAATCTGTTGTAATTTGTAATTTCTAGGTTTTTCAAATCTCTTATTTTTCAAAGATAATTTGAATGTTCTTATATATAACTGCTTGGGAAGACCAATTAACGAAATATTAATTGCAAGAATATTAGATGAGACCTCTAGAGATGCGTCCCCACTCTGGGATCCTTGTAAATATTTGGTTTTGTTTTCAATCTCTTTTTTGATCATATTCACCTTCCACTCTCCTTTGATATCTTACCTTTTGTGTATTTACTAATTATTTTATAGTTCTTAATTACTTCAATTACTTACTTTACTCTTTCCCCATTAAGGGTGTGGGCTAAATGTAAAAACATTTCTTGCTTATTTTACCTATCGTTAATGAAAAATTGTCATTTTCATTGTAATCGACAATGTATATTGCTAAGAAAAAGATTGCTTCGTTAAAACAACATCATACAGACGTGGTATTTATAGCCATCATTAACCTATTATTTACTCTGGCATCATTAACTGTAGCTTGCTTTTATTGGTATAATATTCACTTGCTGTTGTGCATATTTTGCTCTCACATTTAAATAAATCTGTAGTATTTTATACATGTTTATAAAACTTACATCACTTACATCACAAATGGACCGCACTCAAGCTAATAGTAATAAAACAAAATTCACTAATAATTATTACATATTCTCAGCAAACTTAAGTGGCGTTGTCGTGTAATTTAACTTAAGGTAACTGCATTGGTATATCACTGATATCTGGTAATAGACATAAAAGCTGTGCAAACAGTTGGTAAATTTTGGATATCAAATAAGCAGTAATTACAATCAATTGATAATTGACAACTAAAGGATACCAAAAGCTTCCAAGTACTGTAGATCAATAAATATTGAATGCGTAGCAAACGACGATTGAAAAAATTTATAGTTGTTTATTGTTGAGAATATTTGACTAGTTTGTAGATATAAACACAAATTATTATCCTCTCTTGTACAGTCGTACTCGCTTGGTGTTGTTTTACTGTCGACATTTTAATGGACAAAACCAGTTTACGAGTTGGTGTTTATTTTCGTGGTGCTGTTTCACATGATGATGGGGAGGACATCCAAATAAGTATTTTAAACAATTTATGCTTTTTTGGTGAAGAATTTTAACAGTACAAATAATAAGTCCATGTTTTTTGCTTTTTTTTTGCCTTTGAGTAGATGGTGCGCTGGTTATTTTACAAAAGAACACTGAACAACATTTCTTTGTCTTTATATATGAGATATGTGGTCTTGTTCTTTTCATATGCTCTAAGCAATACCCACTACTTCATAACATTATGTCAGGGTAGAATTACACAACTACATTAAGTTGAAAAATTAGCCAAATGTATAACTCATTTTTACGAACATGTATGCTAGTTTATTACTCGTTCACAGTTATTATAGTCATAAGTTATAGGCATGTACAATATGTTTTTAAATTCCTCCAAATGTTGTCCAAAATATCGTCTTTTACAGACATTTTGCGGTAGAGACCAAAATTTGAAGACCGGTGATGAAACTATAGATGGCCCTTCCTTATTATGAAAACTTTGTAAATATATTTACTTTACTTTACATTTACCTTTTATTAAACGTATTCATAAAGGAGTAATGATAATGATAAACCTACGATCAGATATTTGTAAATAATATAATCAAGGCAATGATGTGCATGTTTGGGTTCAAATTTTCTTGGTATTTTATTATTATCTGGTTTGTAGTGGTTTTTTTGAACAATAAAATTCTCATTTCATTTTTCTGACCTTTTTGCTGATTTACTTACTGATATTTTCACGTCTCACTTTTTAAATATCACTTTATATCCGTGTGTTTGTATGGTGTGTGTGTGTGTGGACGTGGGCGATTTTCTGTTTGTCTGCAAGTGTCTTATTAGCAGGTTGCAATAAGTAAAACCAGGCATAAAATCTGTACTCGGGTTGATCTTTAACTCGAAGATTTGCATTGTCTGGTGGCTGTGAACGTAAGTGGCTCACCGTCTCTAAAGAGTCGCATGTCACATTCATAATCTAAAACTCTCCATGTACCCACTTTATCTAGACAGCTTCTGGGTATGTAGGAGGGAGAAAATGTACAGGTATAGGTAAACTAACGACCCTCTGTCTCACACTTGCATGCACTAGCTACAAGGCTAAGGAACAATCAAGATTCCACATTGTCATCCATCGGGGCTTTATTACACATTGTAATCGATGTGATGACTTTTATGCATTATCTACATAAACATGCCTATTAATATATGGTACTTGTAAGAATATTAAGCAAGTTTCAATCCACTAGTTAATGTAGTGTGCATATTATGTAATACTCATCGTGGAGTCACGACTGCTATTATTTCAATCTAAAATTAGACATTACTGGACAGGGGAGGATATACTGGGGGTTTCAAAAATTCCCCTGACGTAGCCGGAAGTAGAAACATTCGTGACAGCCTAGTCCACGCTTGGCTCTTGCATCAAGACTACACGTAGGAGAAAAAGATTTCCCGATGACCATAAAAAATGTTGAAAAAGATGGAGTGGTCAGTAAAAAAACGCATTAACCCCTTCCCTGCTTAACGACCAGCGTTTGATCTTAGTTTCTGGTGTAGAACGAACGAAAGTATGAAAATGATACAGAATCCACATCATTTCGGATAACTTAAAAACAATTCTGAAAAATACAGCTTAGAGGCTGCATGGCCATTAGATTGTAAGTGGTTTAACGTGTCAAAGGCACGGTTTGTGAAAAACCTATTCTCATATGTCAGGTGACCAGGAAGTTCCTGTCACAGGCTGGGGAAAGCCTTAACCCGGTGACCTTATGCTAAGATAATAAACTGTTTACATTAGAGTTCATAATTTTTTTTGTGATATTTGCTTTTAGCTTATTTTTCCAGTTATTTAGTATCGCAAGCACTGAGAATATAGTTTTTTTTTTTACTTTCTTCTGACTGGTTCTATTTGAAATAAACTGCTAAACATGCCGATTATAAGTAAATCTCAGTGACGGATGGATTGAGATGAAATTTAGGGAGTTTAGAGCACATTGAGACATAAAAAGAACTGTAACTTTAGTAAAAGACAAATGTTCAATGAATACATTGGTTTAAATCGTTGGTACACTTATTACTATTTGTACATTAGAAGACATTGGTTTAGAGTCTTGGTAGTATTGGGCTTGGAAGAACTCCCTTGTATGTATTTTCCTTTTTTTTTAAAAAAGAAGTTTCATGTCATTACTTCATTTCCGTCTTTTATTTTCAAGAACAGGCGAGGCAGTGTAATTATAGCCACAGAGAACTTGTCAGCAGACTGAAAGTGGTTTTCAAACAAGTTTCAGAAAAACAGTGATCTTAAGCAAAGCCAATGTGGTGTGTGTCAGTGTGTACGTGTCGATGAGTCCTCACGGAAATGTTTCATGTTGACAGTTGAGACTTCGCTGCATTTAGACACACGCGATGGAAAATTTTCCTCTTGCGGGTCATGAGCTAAACAACCGCCTGATGAGTCTTTGACATTGTCTAATAACAAACAACATCCTGCGATGATATGCAATGCATATATTTATCTGCATCCAACTTCCTGTCCATTCAATGCATGACAACCCACGTGCACAGGTACACGCACGCACACACGTCCTATGCGCTCTTCCTCTGATGTAAATCTCTTCTACTCATTATCCTCATTATCGGTTTTCTTCAGATCGTCGTCATCGGGAATTCCCACACTTTTCTTATAAACTCCGTGTGTCTGAGTAAACTTTACCACAACAGTTACAGCCACGGTTACCACGAGGGTAGGCATACTTCGACCTAAAAGGTGTCATCTCTGTGCTCCCTTTGTCATCTGCTGAAGAAAGGTGAGATTGGTTAGTGAACTAGTTTTTATATAGGTCTTCTATTTTTAGCCCTTGTGAATATACAGTGGATGTACAGAAACAGTGCACAATGTTTGTAGTAATGTCACATATTGTAAGTAAGATGCGCTGTTTATAATGCACCTTCTGACACAGGTGTGCACAAATATCAACATATTGAAAAAAACAATTGTCTCGTCCCGTTTAAAATATTTATTTTTAAATGTGTATCCTTCCGTTATTTTCTGCATTTTGCGAGCACAGAAATGAATATCGTTAGTGTTTATTGCACTTTTTTTACAAAACGGCAGACATGTATCTCACTGAGGAGATGTAAGCATTAATCATGAAATAGTAGATGCGAGCTCACCACGTGCATTAAATATGTCTTAAAAATTATGTAAGTCGATTTCGGTCTGTCAGATTCTCGCTGCAGTAATTTTTCCTAAATTTGCTGTTATTTTGAGAAAATGTAATGACATAGTAAAAGTATTAGTAGATGATTTTAAACTTTGTCCTAGTAGACAGTTTAGCATCAAGCAAAACCACAACAACATAAAAAAGAAAGCAAGGCTTCTGATTGCAGGATTTGAAAGGTTAAAAGCTATTTTTAAGTTCTATGTTCATCTAACTGTATTTCCTCGGATTTGTACTCATTTTAATGTATTTCTAATTTTTTAATTATCTCTCATTTCTTTATTCCTCTTTTAACACTTTGAATGATTTTTCTTTGTCAGAGGTAGTCACTTTACTTGCCAAAGATCCTTTTGAATATGAAGATATAATCCTTTTTAGTAAATCTGATGAAAATTATGTCTTTTCTCATAAAATTGTTATTCATCGATTGGGGATTTTGTTACTAGCGATCAGTGAACACTGCTGTGACCTCAAAGTTCATCTTTACTGGTGGGCCATCGTGCAAGTTCTCTACACAAAAGAAAGGAAACTGTCTTGCAGGACAACCATCGAACAGGGAAGATGCTGCAGTGTAAACATCCTTGCACCGAACAAGTCCCTCACATCATTCAATCACCACCAGCTGACTACAAAGTATCTCATCGAGAACATTTAACCTCGAGGTCACCTGCTTTTGTGTCAGTCGCGAGCGAGGCACCTGCTGCGGAGCGTGACTCCACCTCACATGATGCCCGTCTTCGTCACGCGCATAAGGCCAATCGACGCATGCGCGAGGTACAGACATGTCACCTGTGTCACAGCAAGATGGTCGACACCATCTTCTTGCCCTGCGGCCATATAATTACTTGTCAAGCCTGTGCAGCTTCTGTAGGGAACTGCACAATATGTCATAGTGTTATTCTGGGTACAGTTCATGTCTACACTGACTAAGATGTCATGATCTTATTCTGGGTGCAGTTCATGTCTACACTGACTAAGATGTCATGGTCTTATTCTGGGTACTGTTCCTGTCTATATTGACCAAGATGTCATAGTCTTATTCGGGGTACAGTTCATGTCTATACTGACAAACTACATGCAATTTACAGAGTTCACAAGCTACTGTCTGTTTTAACGACGCAGTCGAGATATTATTCTTTTTATTTTACTTGACAAAGCATATAAAAATATCCACCAATTGAACTGTTACATAAGTTTTTTTTTAATTTGCTGCATGAAAACGTTCTAAAAATGTCCCCAGGTCTGTGGTGTATCACCCTATTCCATGCCATGTTTTTCCTTAAAGTAATGGAGGAAATAATCATAAGAAATCTTGTACATCTGCAATATCTTCTCGTTTTATATTTAATAGCATACTCTATTTTTATCATTTATTTATTATTGCTGTGTACTGTTATTTTTCCCTTATCATCAATATTGTTCATCTATAATCATATTTATCTCTCAGATTCTAATAACTGGACAAGGGAGATAACATAACTTGTTTGCAGTCGTTTTCTGTATTGGTGGCTGCCCAAATTATATATATAAGTTTTATCCTTATACAAGTTTTTTTATTTAAAATTATTGTTTATTTACTTTTTATATACCACTGAAGGCAGGTAAAAAATACTTTATGGTTTCTATGAAGCTCTGACTGGCTGCCTGACCTTGTCTAATTAACATGTGATGGTCCAATTGACATGCGATGACTTGTGAAATTGCTGATACTTTACATTTACTTTTTAATTCTGTCAGAGGTAAATGTTTTTTGACAATGCATCCAAACTTTATATGTTTTCAATAAAACTGCAGCAAGCATTAGCAGCCTTGTGTATATGACTGATGAGACTGCTGTGATGGAACTGCTGATGTGTAAAATGTGCACACATCACATATTTGTATGCATTACACATCATTATGAAACGAAACCATTATCTTTATTCTTTATCTCTTTCTTTTCCTGCTGCCATTTGCTCATCTTTTCTTCTTAGTTCATGTAGCTCTAACCATAAAACAATAGTAGCTGAGTGTAATGACTTCGACAGTAATACAAGCTTGCGGTATTTTCTCGTGTTAGGATTTTTTAACTTTTTAGAAGCTGAGATACACAGAGAATTTAATGCTTTGTACAAAATGTCAAAGACTTACAAGACCAAAGTTATTTAATGTATCTGTCATAAAAAATGTAGAAGCCCACATCATCTGACTCCTCTACGATCGTCGTCGTCAAAAAGTTAGCTGGGCCTTAGTCATTCGCTCGTATTTCATCATCCCGGTGTAGCAACAAGATTTCTCATCTACCCATATTTAGAGAATCTGAAACGTAGCAGTCCAACATTAGTATTTTGCCAAAAAAAATCACGAGAACACTTTGAAATCAATTTGTGTAGATTTTTTTCACAAAAACATTAGCCCTAGAAGCATGTATCAAGTCATGTGTGAGTTGTTTTTAATGTTGTCAGCCATTAGTTAATGACAGTTGCAATGGGATGGGCATAAAATAGAAAGACCAAAAAAGACTGCTGGATTTCTTCAGCGTGGAAGAAGTGATTAGAAAATAAATAGTAAGCAAACTTTTTGCTGTCAAGTTCTGATCTTTGACATTCAAGTACGAGTCCCCTAGTATGTTGACGACTGACTTTGACAACTAAGTTTCTGCACGCAGTGACATAACTCATATTTATCATCCTCTCTCTATCGAAAAAAAGCTTTTCTTTCTTTCACACACATTTTTATTCCTCCTTCTTTCCATGCCTTTACATCCATGCACACACAATCGTGTTTCTGTCATAACTACATGGCAAACTTTGTTTAAGTGATCTTGATTTAAATTTAATCCAATTCATAAAATGCATTAACTTGTAGCTGACTAAAATGTTGACTCTTCAAAACATTGAGACATTATATTGAACAACATAAACTTATGTTCCCCTACTTTATTATTTTATTTTGAGCAACGATCAAACCACGACAAACAGTTTTCGCGTGTTGTTTGCCCTTTCCCTGTCCACAACAGAAATACTTGCTCGTTGTACTTGTTTTCTAAATGTTTTTTCTTTGATATTTCAGCCATGATCGTGATGCATGTGACTGAAAAACTAAAACTATTATAATTTCTTCCCAGAAGTAAAAGACCACATAATTAATTAGTTCGAAAACTATCTGTTTCATTGATTCCTTCAACGAATCGAATTCAACATCAGGATGAGCGCACCCAGCATGCAGTGCTTTGTAAACTGTGTACAAGGAGATAGGTAGATAGATAAATAGATAGATAAAGATCTCGCCAGAAGGAATACGGTATATTACTGCTCCTCTTGTCACCACATGCCCGTATGTCATCAATCATTGTGAAGATTAGAATTCACTGAAACCGTTTTCTTTTTGTCTTAGTCACTTGCAGGAGACCCTCGACCCCGGTATCAGCGGAGTCATGTTTCCGTACAAACACATTAATTGGTTTGATAAGTATGCATTAAATCACACACACACACACAAAGAAAAATCAAACACAGAATTTATTAACAGTTCTTGTTGCTGAAGCACGTTAAACAGATATATATATATATATCCTCATCAAATTTCTTACAGTCTTTATCAATACTACTTTGGTAATGGTACTAGAGTCACGTGGCTTTTGTGAAAAACATTAAAAGTTTATATTTTTTCTAAAATGCGACTCAATTTGCATATTGTTGAATATACTTCTTTTGATACCACCACTGTCAAAACAGTTTTGCTGCCATGCAGGTGCAGAGTAGTTTTCTGGTGTCAAAGTGGGCTACATTTATAAAATCTCTATAAAATATGTCATCGTGTTCTTCCCAGTGTGGCTATAGCTTCTCCGCAACTTTCATTTTACACTCTTCAGCCCATCTCTTGATAAATAAGTCATTACATACGAAGAGTGGATGCCGCCTTCTTCAATCGTCACTTTGAGATGATCGAGCGCCTTTTTGATATCCAAAGATTTCGCGGTCTTAGTGTGTGATTCCTTGGTTGAGTTTTGCTGACAAACTTTCTCCTCCAGCCATTTCCGAATATGAGCTTGTTCAGCCTTCCTTCTTTTTTCCATCACCATGTTGAATGTGTAAAGAAAGGGGTTGAGAGCCGGGTTGAGCGGCAGAACGAATATAGTCATGGCAACGTTCAACTCACCAGAAATTGGAGTCCCGGTGGCGGCCAGGAGACCCAGGAGCCCTACAGGAAACCAACAGAAGAAGTCCGTTACGACGATCGTGATCAGGCGCCTGGCTATGGTCAGGTCTTGAGATTTCTTCGTGGTTTCGGAGGTCAAAAGGTTGCTGCGAAGTGACCAGAAAATAAAAGCCTGGCCGAAAGCCACAAGCAGGAAGAGCACAAAATTAAAGACTATGAGAACGCCGAACGAATAGTTTTGGCCTGAAAAAGCTTTTCTGGTAATGGGCAATGGAATGCAGACCCCTGTCTGACTGTAGAACTCCCAATGTGACGTCATCGGCAAGAGTGGAACGGTGGCGATCACCATGGAGACAAACCAGCATATCCCAGCTACCACTGCTGCGGATTTTTTCTGTAGCCGGAAAGGGGTGAAAGGGAAATGCAAGACAATGAAGCGGTCGAGGGTGATGATGCAGATGGTGAGAGCCGACATTTCCTTAGACAAGAGCGACAAGAAGCCCGCAAGGTGACACAAGTGACTGTTTCGCCAGTTATTCTCATTCCACAGATACCTGCCACGGTAACTCAGGTCGGCTCCGCCCACAATGCCCAGGTACACGCCCATCAGTAAGTCAGCCACGCCCAGGTTGGTGACGAGGACGTTATAACCAGACTTGGAGGCGGTCTTCTGTAGCAGGAGCCGGACCAAGAGGCTGCCCCCATTTCCAAAAATCGACAGAGCTGAAAAGAGCCAAAGGCATCCTCGGTAGGCGTCGGACCGCAAAAGGTCATCGCATGAGGACACCTCGTCTTGAGGAGCCAAACAGTTCTTCTCGTCGAACAACTCTGGTAACGTGGCCTTGCAGCATAGCTTATAGTTATCTGTCACCACTAGCTGCAGATTAGCTAGGCCCTTGAATACATCTACAGGAAAGGTTCTTACGTCACTTCCGCTCAGATTGAGCTCGGCGAGGTTGGCTGCAAATTTAAAGCCGTCATCACTGATGGACTTGATGGCGGTGTGGGTCAGAGACAGCTTGCTCAGCCTAGGGAAGGATACGAAAGGCTCACTGTCGAATATAGTGAGAGCCGTGAAAGACATATCAATGACCGAAAGTGTGTCTTGCTTTGTACTAGGCTCGCTGTTGAAGATGCTTTGCAGAGGATTCTTCGAAAGAATGAGAACTTTAAGGTTTCGTAGGTATAAAAAGTCTTTCATGTCGAGCCATTCAAGCTCATTCTCACTAACATCAAGAACTTGCAAATTGGGAAAAGTTAGTTGATCAACAAACTGCAGTCCACACTCAGCGAGAGATAAATAAATCAAGAAAAATCCTGTTCCAACATCCTGGATTCTCATTTTGGACCCTCGGCCATCAAGATATCGCAGATCTGGGTAATTCTCTGCAGGAAAGGGTTGCCTGCACACAAATGAAAGACCCTGACAGAGACATCCTTGAGGACAGTCCAGGTCAAAGTCACACATCCACTCATCATCCTGTAAAGGGCAGTGATATACTTTGTCGCATAAGTACTGTACGTGCAAGCACACGATGGATTTTCGACACTGGTAAAATCCAGGACAGGTATAATTTTCACACTCTGCCTCGTCCTCCTTACCTGGGCAGTCAAACACTCCGTTGCACCTGAGAAAAACAGGCACACAGTAGCTTTCTGGACACAGGAAGTGAGTGTCTGGACAAATGCTATTATCTTCCAAGGGCTCGTTGTAGGCCTTGCCTCGACCATCGAGGTGAACGAGGGCGGGTGAAGGGAGATAAGTCAAACCGTTGGATATTGGAATCTTCTCGTCAGTTCGGCAGCCGAGCTCGTCAGAACCGTCGACGCAATTCTCCATGACGTCACACATGTCCTTCAGGAAGACGCACTGAGCATTGCTGCACGTGGTGTCTGGACAGTCAGATGGGTAGACACAAAAAAGTTCGTCGGAGCCGTCCTGGCAGTCTGGGCGGAAGTCGCACACCAGCGTGTAATGCACGTGATCCTTTGTGATGCACGAGAATTTGGGCATCACACCTCCCCCGGGGACCGCGCACAGCTCCTCGGTTTCTACATCCCTGCAGTGGGTGCTGGACTCGCAAGATATGAAGTCACGTGCAAACTGTCCTTGTTGACATTCGGTCAGGGCCATCGTGGTCCACTGTCTGAGATTTTGCTGCTCGCTCTCAGTCATCTGTGCAATGTGGGCAGGAGCAGGGCTTTGAGAGGAGATTGAGGAGGGTGTCCTCTCACATACGAAGCTGTAGACAAGGCGAGTCTGGTTGCACTGCTGTGCAAAGACCGTATCAGGCGAAGTGATATCAAAGTAAAGGCAGGCATAGTTCTCCCACCCCAGGTAAAGCACCTGCGAACTGCTGAACCGATAAGAAACTTTCAGACCATAGACGACGGTGCGGTCTGACCACAACCACGACCTCCAGTACTGCCTCGGAAATCTGTCTCCTGAAAGTATTTTTCTGGCACCGATGTGAACAGGCCACTGTCTTTTACCATAGTGGAAAAAATTTAGGAACAGTGTCCATTTGTGCTGGGTGTTCAGTGTGACCAATCGGCTGTCTTGTTTCTGGCACTGCCGCTCAGCCTCGTACCACGTGATTGGTAACCTTTTTGTGATGAGAGTGAGACAGGAACTAGGTAACGCTAGAGACCCCTCGCAAGCAGGACTGGTAAACGGACAGTTTCTTTCGTCTTCTCTGCCGTGACATTCGATTTCTAGGTTACACTCGAAATGTTCTTTTATCTGTGAATAAGATGGATGGGAACAGTTCCACAGTCCAGTTTCCTGAACTTGGTTTGGGGTGTCTCCGGTAGAAAGCAGTGTAAAGAGCATTTTGAACCCAAAATTAGAAGTGTCATAGTCAGTAATAAACCTCAACAACAGAGACCTCTCTAAAATCCTAGGGTAGAAAATGTCCGTCTTACATGAGCTCATCGTGATTAGAACCGAGCCGTTACTTACGTCATAAAGCGTCAGACGATCGTTGTTGTAACACGAACTCAAAGACGGACTATCCACTTGAAACATTTGGAAACTGATCAACACTACGTACCCCCGAGGCACGTTGACCCTGGCGGTTGCGTTCATGAGGGGCAGGTACAGGCTCTCCCGGTCAGCGCCTTCGTGGGACAACACGTGACCCGTTGTCTCCGACGTCATCACCAGCGGCAGCGTCAGACGTCCCGAGACGTCAGTTGCCTCGAAGGAGAAAGTCACACACGGCTGGCCATCGGGAGGTAACGTGACGGCGTACGGGACGTTGACGTAGATGACGTTTGAGATGCTGTACGTGACTTGATGCTTGCCTTTGAAGCAAACGTTGACGGGGTAGACGACTTCGGCGACGTTTTTGTAGACGGTGTCGCCGATCTGCACCGGGCGGTCGACGCACGAATACCAAGGATCGTCTTTCACTTTGATCTTGATGTACCTGCCGCTAGGTGTCCTCACTCGCCACGCACAGTTGAACGCGAAGCGCATGGTTAACGAACTGAACGTGACGTTGCTGGCTGGGAACAACATCACTGTCCCACTCTCACTGTTGATGTCCATCACCGTGTACCACTGACAAGAAGATGTCAGATACGTGAACTTACTTCCTGGCTTCCCTTCCGATGACTGCGGCTGAGTCCTTCCAGTGACTTCATCACCAGCGCTTGTAAGATGCGATGACAGCGGAAGTGAACCTGGCGATGACCCCTGGTGTGACCCCAGCGTAGTCGTCTGTGCGGCGGACGATAATTCTAGCGCTTGGGCTGTCAATAAACCTCTGGAGTTGGGAATAAGAACACTGGACAACCCTCGGAAGGTAAGATAAGCAATAAGAAGGTTCGATGAATGAGGGCGGGGAGGCATTATTATGCGCACTCAAACACCAAGAATGTAATTCATCCAGAAAATACTTAAAATCAGTTATTAACTGTGCAGCATCAAGCTATAGCATGTAACTTTTTTTTTCACACAGGGAAAGAGAATAACTGTCCCTCTTGAGATAGTCAAGCCGCGAACTTCGACCTAAGGTAGGTTCTAGCGAGGTGCTCAAGACAAATCTCTACACTGCGATGCAAAGAGAAAAATGTCGCAGCGCATCCGAGGCATCCTTATTTAACGGCGCAGATGCAGTTGAAAAAAATATTCCTTGACATGGGCGTGGGGAGGCTGGTGAGAGGATTTCTTTTCAAATGCAATCAATCAAATTTTATTTTTCGCTGCAACTGGTCCGCCTACAGATGATATATGTGTTCATGAAACCGAATGTGAGAAATTGTTTTACAAGTTGATGCGAAATCATTTATGCTCTAACAAAATAACATATTTACTCTTATTTCTCATGCGAATATTATTGAAATAATTTTAGGAGTTGCTAATTTTTTTTTTTTATCATTGTAGACAAATTTAAAACGAAACTAAATATTTTCGTGAACTAAAAATGAATAAAATTAAAAAATCTTTTGCGTTAAATTAACCTCCTGGTACCTAAATAATTTTATCCTGGAGACACAAAATATGCCATTACAAGCTAGAAAAATTCAACAAGAAAAATATATTCGAAAATTGTTAAAAAATATTACTTTGTACGAAACAAGAAAGCATCAAACCTAAGAGGAAATAATAAAATAGTTCTACTTGCAGTTTATGTTTTTATTTTTACACAAATATTACGATAATATTTAATAGTGTTTTTTTAACGATCACCAAGTTTCGAATTAAACGAAAAAAATGGAGGAAGAAGGATAAAAGGCACACGGAAGAAGATCTTGTGAAATATCACAGGAAAAACGTTAGAAGAAAATGCATGAGAGTTGTGTCCCTTACATCTTAGGAAAGCGAACCTTTGCTCCTGATGAACATCTAGATAAATATTTGTCCTTGTTCATTTTCGCGTTTGGTCATTCCTCAATCACCTAGGTTATCTATGACAACGACTTTAGGAAGAGTTGGCACAGGATTTCTCCTTTGACTAGATGGGCGACATGTCTGACAGGGGCGCCATCTGGTGTCTTTCTGAGCGTCTTGACATCTTCAGGGTTAATGTTTACAAAGAGAAGTGACTGTTTATCGCGTGTTTATCTGTAGGTAGAGGCTGCATTTTTTACTTGTTGACGTCCAGAAAAATTTATTTATCTATAAGTAATTTTGCGGTAGTTCAGAGCAATGAATACCAATCTGCGATCTGTTCCCAGGATTTGGAAACCTTGTGGGGACTGCCGTGTTTCTTGGTTTAAATTTTTGATATGGCTTTGGTCCATCGATCTTGCGATGTCTTTCAGTAATGCATCCAGTGGAACGCTCCTTACATATCTTGCTCAGGACTTGGAAATTTCTAGAAACAGCAGCATGATTGATTTCACCACTGCCAACAGTCGGCCGCCAAGCACGTCTTCAATACTCTCAGGAAATAATAATATCATTATTTATACCGACAGGAATGCAGCGAGCAATACCAGAATCGAAGAAGGTTTTAATTTCACAGGTAAAGCTACGTTTCTGACATCTTTAAATGCTCTAGAGAATACATCCCTGGCTTATGTTCCAGGTGACATTTTAAACGAGGGAAGTGACGCGAGATCGGAACTGCATGAACGGCCAAAAGTAATGAATTTTTCGATTCCACTCGAGCAATGCCAGGACATGGCAGTCTTCGAAATTTTTGCCAAGCAGGGAGTCGTTTCGTTTACAGAGCTCACTGAAAATATGACTTTTAGTTACGAGTTGCTGAGGTGTGTGATTAATATCACCGTACCCGACGATGGTCTTATTTTACTGTCCTTCGATAACTCCCATCCCCATACCTGCAACCAGGTTCTTGGCATGTTTCCATACCGTTGGTGGGCAGAGTTTAATTATAAGGATCAGCTATGGTGGTCTTGCTATTACGACACCTACCCCGCTCTTGCGGTTCACGGTAACACTGTCAACCTTCAAGTCTCTTACACTGATGCAGGCCGGCGCATCGAGTACAACACACCTGTGCTCAGCATCCGTTTTGAGGCTAAAGTCGACTTCCGGAATTTACCTGTGGTGTTCACCTCGCCAGTCACCGGGTTTGTGACTTCGTTTGCTTACGACGGCGAAATCTGTTATGCTTTGAATGTGAGTGCAGCTGCTGAGCTACTTCCACCGCAGGGTCACGTGATCATGTTAAGCTTCCCCAGGTTTGACATCGGTGATCTGGACGATAACGTCTGCTTAACAGGTAGCATGTCAACCCCGTTAGATGAGACAGGAAATGATTACGTCAGCCTGCTCGAAGGTCGTAACGGCTCATTTCGAGTTCTCTGGGAGCGATGTGGAAGTCACAACATTGAGACAAACGTGTTCGAAAACCCACTGCGGGTTCACTTTGTTTCCAAATTTCAATATAACCCAAACCTGGGATTCAAAGCCTTCTTTTCCTACCACAAGTGGTCAGAAGCCCCTGAAAAAATGAGGAGTGGGTTGTGGAATTGCTCGGTTTCCTATTATTCTGATTTCAAGCATCACTTAGAGTGCAACCTTCAACTAGAGTGCCATGATGGGCTGGACGAAGGTCCTCACTGCCCCTTCAGCAATCTTGCCTGTAACGGCTCTGTCGCTTTCGAGAATCTCTGCTTCACCTATGTCACGTGGCCTGAGAAGCTAAGTTGGGACCAGGCTCAAATCGAATGCCAGAATCGTGGTGGATCCCTAGTATCTCTAGCTAGTCCCGAAAAACGAAGAGCGTTTCTTCAGATTTACGAACAGGGGAAACATCGTCGGCCTGCTTACATCGGGGCGAGAACAGTCATCGACAAGGTTATCCCCAAACTGTACAAAGACATGTGGCAGTGGCAGAGCAAAGTGGTGGCATACGGATTTAATGTCACGTACTTACGGGTGTGGTACAACCTGTATCGTGTATGTGCTTACTACGATCCTTCCATCTCCCGCTTGTTTCTGGCTGTTGATTGCGAGTACAAAGGACTTTTCAATTTCGTCTGTGAGCACGAGGTTTCCACTCCACCTTCGATGGAACAAGTTCTATTTCCTCCCCATAGCCTCAGTCTCGATTCATTTTCAAGTCCTCTTAAAGTGATGACAATTACGTGCCCAGAAGGTCACGTGACTCAGAACTTTTTGTCGTGCGATGTCGCTAGTCGCTGCGGAGCGACGAGTTACCGAAAAACGTGTAAGGTTCCAGGTGCAGGTACGGTTGCCATGTTCACCTGTAGCAGTGCAGGGGAGACGATCCCGTATACACTAGTGTGCGATTATCGCCCGGACTGTCTCGATGAAAGCGATGAGGATTTCTGCGTGCATGACATTCATTGCACGGAGCACAGCTGTAAGAACGGTCAGTGCTTTCGCACCGTGGAGCTTTGCGATGGTGTGGAACAGTGCGTGGACAAATCTGATGAAGAGAACTGTTTATACATGAAATATAACACCAACACTCCAAAATATAAATACACTTACAGCCCGCCTGCTTTGATATACACGGACAGCAACGGCACATTCTTACAAACGAGGCTCCACAGCTTTGACTGCCCAGACACTCATTTCCTTTGCCCACGAAGCTATTGCATGCCGGTGTTCTTGAGGTGCAACGGTGTTTACGACTGTCCAGGTAAGGAGGACGAACTAGAGTGCCAGAGCTACACCTGTCCTGGCTTTTATCGATGTCGCGGGTCGATGGTGTGTGTGCACTCGGAGCACCTTTGTGACGGAGTGTTTCACTGTCCCCAGCACGACGATGAATGGATGTGCGAGCGAGCGGTCGGATGTCCCCAGGAATGTGTGTGTCAAGGGTTAGCCTTTGTCTGCTCGCGCCCTTTTACAGCTAGTGAATACCCGGATGTACGCTACGTTGATGCCAGCAGCTCACGTATGACACTTCAAAGCTTTGTCCACAATCCTTACCTTGTGTTCCTTAATCTGTCTAAATGTCAAGTGAATACCCTGAAAGATATCCCGGACTGGCCAAATTTGCAAGTTTTGGATCTGAGTGATAATCTTTTAGAGGAAGTGAACCTGGACGTCTTCCTGACATTGAAAAATATCCAGAATGTTTCTCTCGCAGGCAATCCCATTTCTTTTCTTGTACCCGGTAACCTTCAAGTCTTCCATCCTAAACTTTACTCTTTAGACCTTTCGCGCACCAGACTAGTAGAACTGGACTCGTACGTCCTCGCCAGTTTTTCGAACCTAAAAGTTTTAAGTTTTTCTCAGAGTCCTCTCACTACTTTTTCGCCCAACGGCTTCAAATACCTTCCACATCTTTCTGTTCTAGATTTAAGGAAGACATTAGTTTGGACCTTTTCCTTCAAAATATTCAAGGAACTTGCAGAACTATCGTCTATTTCTGTGTCAAATCCAAGACTGTGCTGCCCTGCCCTCCTTCCCGAACATTTCGATAGCCGGTCGTGTTCGGCTCCGCCAGACCCAGTCTCCTCCTGTAACGATCTTCTTCGCCAACCGTGGAGTCGCATCTTTCTGTGGACGTTCATGTGTTTTTGTTTCCTAGGCAACAGTGTCTGCTTGTTGCTAAGGTACCTTATGCATGGCGACGTGATTCGCATGCCTTGTGACATATTCTTAACAAATCTTTGCATCGCTGATTTCTTGATGGGTGTGTACCTTGCTTTAATATGTGCAGCGGACCTCATTTTTATGGGGAATTTTTTCTTCTACGAGCATGCTTGGCGAAACAGCCTTACCTGCAAAGCTGCCAGGTTTCTGTCTGTCCTATCTCTCCAGACGTCTGTATTTTATATTTTCTTTCTGTCTTTAGACAGATTCCTAGTTTTGCACAAGATTTCCTCTCATATTTACCTTCAGAGGAAGTCTGCTGGGATAGTTTGTGGAGGTCTCTGGCTCCTTGCCATTGGTATAGCGTCCATTGCCGTCCTGCTCACATCATTGACCGAGGATTACAGAAGTTATACTAACCTGTGTCTACCATTTCTGCAAGGAATCTATGGCTATCAAGATTATGGAATATTTTTTCTCGTGCTATTCATTGTAAACCTTTTGCTCCTTTTTCTGGCTTCTGCCGGTCAGTTGTCAGTTTACAGGTCTGCAAGCATGGCGCTGCTTGTGTCAGACAAAAGTAGTGATTCCAGAAACAAGTTCATGGCTCGGCGCCTGTTTACCATCGTGTGGACAAACTTCTTGTCTTGGCTTTCAGCTTCATTCGCTAGCTTTCTCAACGTTTCCTACTTCGAAGTCTCCGATGACGTCATTGTAGTACTTGCTTTTTTTGTCTTTCCCCTGAACTCAGCCCTTAACCCCATTATTTACATTTACAATGTTCTGGCAGAGGAGCGACTAAGACGGGGAGAGAAAAAAATAATGCTTTGGCTCCAGTCAAGAGCGCCCACCCAAAAAACTAATCTCTCGGGCTCCAATCCCAGTACATCAGACCTCACGACTGAAGAAGCTCTAAAGTTTCTTAAAACAAATCTTGAGAAAAACTCTGTGGATATTACAGTTATCAAGAAATACATCTACAGTTCTTGTAAACTTAGTGACAAAAAATAAGTCCGGCATTCTATTCCCGTGAGTCATTTGAAATCTCTTAGCATATTGCTGTATTTATTATTTTATCCTTAGATTGTTTACATCCAATAAAGCCTGGATAATATGTTAATTAGGAGCATCTGCTGATATTCTTGATATTAGGGATTAGTTCTTATTTGTGCTTCGAAATGGGAAGGTTTTACCTGAATAATGAGTTGAGATTTTAGCTAAAATTTAAAAATACTTAGCAGCAGGTCGGGATGGTGTTTCTCTGGCTGACAGTTGGCATGGGATGCTCGGCAAACTGGATTTATTTTGTCTCTTCCAGACAACATACTCCGTCTCGCATCTCAATATCTGGCGAGTAATTTCCATAAACATTAAATCTTTAAATCATATTATACGAGCAAGAATGTACTCTAGTAGAAGTAGTTATTGGCCAAATATGTATCCATTTGTTGAATTCTGGAGTATTATACCGATGTCACAAAGAAAAAGTGTTGCTTTTATTATATCCAAACCTATTTTCCTGCTTTCAAAAAGGAACATTAAGAACTGTATTACGAGTTTTAAATCTGTAGATTATATATACATCAGATTAGAGAATTTATTTAGACTACCTAACAGCAGCAAAAAATATTAAAAATTTCAGACATTATAACCTCTACCTTGTTTTACTGTCTTCTGCTGCTCACCAGTTGCACACCCGAACTATTCTAGAAAATGCTTGTACCCGAGCTCTTGATTCTACTTTGTAATGAAATGTTTAACATTGACAAAGCCAGTCAGAAGATTATGTTTAGTAATATTTGCTAACAACTAGCTCCTGTATCCAAGGTTTGCGTGAAATACCGAACAGTATTCTTCTTTAAACCTGAACTTATTCAAAGTTTTGCTTCTCGGTGACACCCTGTGTACATTAGGGCACTTGCTTTAGATGAACTCAGGGAAGTAATGATACTTTATTTCTGTGATAATAGTCATCAGTTTATACTTCAGCCTACTGTGTACTTCAACCCTTCAACCCACTGTTACAACGGTGTTTTGTAGAAAAAGACGAAGTGGTGACAGTTTTAAAATCTCTGCACATGACCATTTCCAGTGTGCCACAAATGTGAATATTTAGAAGAGTTCATGCTTATGGAGGTACACACATGGACCAGGAGTCAAGTAAGTTTCTTGTTTATTGAACGCACATTATAATTACAAGTATATTCTGGTCATTTTCAAATGATGCGCGAAGTACACCAGAACGAAAGGTGTTTTGACAAGTTCGTTAGAAACTGTTGTTACAAATTTATTTCTCTGCTAGTCGAGACTTTTTCTGCTTAGCTTTTGTCCTCTGTGTCCATTTATTAATTTAAAACACAAATAATCGTCACCATGATTTTTGATATCGGAATTTTATAGATTGTTTTCCATGTTTTTCAATTATTTCACGAATTCAACGAAGTATTTATGTCAAATGATTTTTAAATGTCTTTATGAGTTAAACCTTAGCTAGTCTCAACATCGATAAAGAGGTTCATCTGGCTACATTAATTTGAACAGTATAGTTGCACTGATGGTGAGTTATTTAGCGTGCCAGTGGAAACAAGAGTAGACCCTAGGGTAAGATATTTGGTAAGATTGGTTTAGTTGTGGGCATGTATTCTTTGTTTCGCTCAGTCTAATAAGACCGGGTCAATGTTTTGTAGTTGGTGTTCATGAATAAACTTGTGTTACGAAATATATGATTACAAAGGTTTGCTGCTCAGCCAGCGTATAATAAATGGACAATAAACTTGTATGTGAAGTAACCGTGTTAACAATTATATGGTTAATTGGATTATTGTTTAATATTTAT
This sequence comes from Pomacea maculata, assembly GCA_004794325.1. Lineage (NCBI taxonomy): Eukaryota > Metazoa > Mollusca > Gastropoda > Architaenioglossa > Ampullariidae > Pomacea > Pomacea maculata. The sequence continues at coordinate 73,593 of SRHC01000551.1, read as the reverse complement.
AACTCTTAATGCCCATATTTGTATAATCATTGGGTTGAACTAATGTTAAATATTGCTACATTCGTTTAAAACATTGGTTCTTATGCGCTTTATGTTTGGCTATTGTGACAGTTAACAAACAATTGTTGTCACACTTTCGTCCAACGATACAACATTATTATAGATACGAAAAGTATATTTTTACCACTACACTGGAAATACACTTCCAACGCCCTGCAGAAAACACTTGCATCGTTGATATTAAACGGGATGACACTGAGAAAATTTATTTAAATTGTGTATTAAGATATGATACATAGACAGTAATTTTAGCTCAGCACGTATATTCAAACCATTATCTTTTAAAGAGACATCAATTTAATATATTTGTGTTTTCCCTCGAAAGATATATATATATATTCACAGCGTATAAGAAATATAATAATAATTGTGTTTATGATTCACATGTTCTATAAGAGATTGCTAAAGGTAAAAGGTAGAAATCAAACAAGCTAATTGAATTATATAACTAAAGCAATGAATCAAGAAACAATGTCGTTAAAAATCAGTATTTCATCCAATAGTATCCTAGAAACCATACATATATAAATGTATTTATGTCCTGCTTTTCCTAGCAATGAATCACGAAACAGTTCTGTCCACTCGCAATAATAACCTAATCTCATAACAACACATCCGTATATCTCTGTTTGAATTTTTTCATGTGAGTAGCGAGGTTCGACTGTGTGATGTATAATTACAGTACACATCACTCAGTAAATAATAACATGTGTAAAATGTCTTAGGAGAAAATTATTGACAATCACTTTGCCCTTGATCAGAACCTCAGCACCACTATAGCAAAGTGTTTTCAACTTCACAGTTTTATATTTACATTACAGTTGGATTGCCAAGGAGATAAACTTTAAACATGGAAGACATTGATGAAAAAATAAGATATACACCTTAAGTGTTGCATGTCCAGACAGAGACAGTGTGTACAGAAGTTGTAGTCAAAAGGATGAATGCAGGATTGAACTAGTGATAGTAAACTTAAATCAGGTGAAGGATAATAAGTGACATAGTATCTGTATACTAAATGACAGAAAGCATGTAACAACGTATGCGTCCAACAAAGAACAAAATATGTCAAACATGGGACAGAATGTGTGTAAACTATGTGAAAGAATAATAATTATCAAGCATATGATACAATACATTTAAAGACAAGTGAGATCCTTCTTTCTAGAGAAGGGAAAACCCACGTGATCCTAACATAAACAGAAATATTTATAGTTGTGCTAAAGCAATACTCACCCATTAGCTGAGGAAGGCATGAGGATGTTGGGGAATGTAGATATGTCCTGCGAATTTTCGCATTGTAAGAATTTCTCTGATTGGTCAACTCACTGCAGCGCATCTCCTGATTGGTCAGGTGATATAATCATGTGCAATCATGTTCAGACAACTGCCTAACTGCTCAGGTCATAAAGTAATGCACGAAAATGCAATTAGATCCCATGGAAGCAATTGTAGTTTAAAGATCACATTGTCTGAGTATTTCGTGAGCTACTCCCGTTGTTGCTTGGGCTTATACAAGCACCTGGTCAGGAAGTTAGTAATTTTAAAGTCATTTTGAGAATGGCAATCGTCACCTCTGTCAAGGAGCTGCAGCATATCGAATGTATTTGAACAGCATTCAGTAATAAAGTGATCGAAACTTGCCTTGTCGTGAGTTTTTCTTTCGTCACCTCGTTGTCAGAAGAATATTTTAATAAGCATCGTCTGAAGACTGGCTCTCTCCCTGCTTTACCCAATACTCAGTCTCATCATCATCATCCGCTTTTGTTCTCTCCTGCTATTTTTGTTTTCTCTCCTCCCTCCTTCGCCTCCCCAGCCCACTACTTTTCTGTCTCTTCCTCTACAATCACTTCTTACATTTTTGTCTTTTGTCTGGAGTTTTAGTTCGTTTCTGCATGCCACTGTCTTATTGGGGGACCCCCTCCCTATGTTTTCCCATTTTTCATTACATCCAGTGGGGCGGTGGTGGTTGAGGTGGCGGGGAACTATTACCTGGTAGTCGCAGCAAACAGGAAAAAAGGAATTCATCACAGTACAGCTGCTTAAGTTACTTACTGACATCTAGCGGCGATTCTGTTACCGTAAACATCGATGTGCACCAGAAGTTAAATAAGTACAGTCAAGTTGATAAAAGAGAATTTTACTTTCACTTTTTTCCACAGAAATCCACATAATTCCTCCGCTTGCAAAGGATCGGAAAAGCCATTATACTTTTCAACATAAAGTAGTGTGCAGTAGTTCAGTTAGTGTCAGCAGATCACTCACGGACATTCAGCTCAAATAATCAAACGCTTCTACTATTGTCCTTGTTTAAATACTTTAATGAATAAACATTTCACGATGTACAAAGACAAGCCTGTAAGCAGTGCTGTATCATACACCCACGCATACAAACTAGAGGCCTGGAAATATGCAGACGTACCAAAATTCAATTTGGTCTGAAGTTTTCCGAGCAAACAACAAAACAAAAACAATTTGCTGAAGTCCTGGCTGGAACGAGAATAGCTACTGAAACTGTGTACATTTTCTTTAAGAAATCGAAAACAAACAAATGCAAGGCGCCGAAGTACAATAATCATGTGACATGTAAATGGCGACGGTCACTTACAATAAATACAGATGACTCTTTACAAGCGTTTATTACTGTAACAAATGTTCACAAGCAAGGTACACTTTGCAAGCGGCTAGAACTTAATGAACACTAAGTAATGAACCCTTAAACCGTGTAAACATAATACTGCCGACCTGTCTAAACATAAAATGAAGGTAAAATAGAAGCAGGTCCAATGTTCGCAGCAAAAGTATTCAGAAAGAGATTTTCTAGAATCAAGTGACTACAGTTCACTGTGTTACTCTAGGCCATCTGTCTTGCATTTGCGAGTTTAGTTTAGAAATAAAAACTGGACGTCCACCCTAAGTGAATATACTCTTCTTGGCGTCCCTGACGGCTATATTTAATCATTGATGTAAACAAACGAATAAATAAAATAGAAATATTAACAACCATGGTTGCATACACTATATAGAGGCACAGTCAAAGCCATTGACTACTGCAGACTACAGATAATGCCTCACACCGGTTAAATTTATAGTATGGTCATGCTGAGAATGTTAAACGAGCCCGAGAAAGAGTATCTGTATGAATGCCAAGTATAACCTGTCAGCTGAGTCAAGGACGCTTGTTGTTGTTGTTGTTGTTCCCATTATCATTATTTATTAAGGATTTAACATCTAAAACTTTACCTTTCGGAAGGTTAAGAATATCTGTCTAACGATTTCTAAAAGCTAGTTTTACCTTTTTTTCCTTTTTCGTGTCATTCTGTTCTTTACAGTTCCCACTGCTGTGTCACGATTGTGGAGTTATTGAGCTATAAACAATCAACAATAAACAACGCGCCCTCATGATACAGAACTATGACAACCAAAGAAAAAGAGAAATATATTCAGAGACAGATCACGAACGTTAAGGTACTCAAAGCGCCAGAGCAGGAAATAACATTAAAATATGCAGAATAAGGTGGAAAATTAATCATTTGTTCCATTCTAGCCCGAATAAAGAGCCACAACAATAGAAAATAGTAGGCTTTTGAACAACACCAGTAGGCTTTTCCGTCTTAAGCCTCGTGTCTTTTTTTTTTTTTTTTTACATTATTTGCCATTCAAAGAATTTCAGCAATTAGTACTGACATTTGTAAATCCAAAACAGGTTGCAACATTTAGTGAGCATAGGAGGACTGTTATTTACAATGTTGTACTTAGACCCCTATCAAGGTTATCTAGAAATAATATTAACAGTCGCAATAAATGAACTGGGACCCTAGCTGCACCTAAATGTTATTTCCTTACAGTGTATACTCCTTTGCAGGAAGGAAGAATAATACAGTTATATTTGGTATTTTCCAGTATGATTCTGTGCGACAGGCAGTGGCTAAATAAATAAAATGTACATCTACTGGAAAAAACATGGTATCACGCTTTGAAAAAAAAAAAAAACTACAAAATTTGTTTCACTATTTGGTTGTGCTGATTATAGCCAGAATACATGAGTATCGCAACCTGTGTCAAACGTGAGCAACACAACAAACAAGTATAAAGAAAGAACATATTCAACATGCGCAAAAAATAATTTACCTCTGTTAATCAATCTTATTTTAAAAATGGGCGCCTATTTTGGCGGGGGAAATGGCGATTTAATTACACGGGTGTGACAAGTCTGCTAAACGAAGCGCCGATACCTTCTATAGCAAGCAAAGGGCGATAATGCTTCCGTGGCTCGTGCTACACTCCCGCCAGAGTAAGCGCCCATTGCAGCCAAAAATCATCAGAACTATAAGTTATAAAACAACGGATATAAACTTTGTCAAAAAACGTCAAAATGTTCACAAAGTATATGTGTTCAAAAAGTATTCGACAGATTTAATGAGCTCATAATGCTGCTTTCATAAGTAAGACACAATTTATAGGCAATGCTGATGCGGCCATTGGATAGTCTGCAAATGAAAATTTGTCGCTAGGCAAAAATTTGTCATCAACTGGGTCTTTTATGAATGTGTGTTATCAAAATTGAGCGAAAGTCAGTTCCAAACAAGTTTCTGACATCATATATGGCTACTTAGGTTTGAGAAAAAGCAAAGAATTTTCAAGGAACAAAACTGACAAAAGTCACATGTACAATGGTAGGCTTCCTGCACTTTTCGGTGACATCATGCATTTTATTGTTTTAATGGATCAAGCCACATGTTTTCTTCGCAAAAGTCAGTATACTTTGTATAGCAGGCAATGGAGAACACCATTAGATTGAGGTTGGCGAGTCGGGCTTCACTTTATATTTTAGTAATATGCAGAGACATCTAGTTCATTACTTTCATTACTTTAACAAGAGACAGGTGATAAGTCTCCATCTGGAGTACGTTCTCGTGCTGGTTTCTCCAATTATCTAAAACATAATTTACTTGCTCATACAAAAATTCTTTGTACAGTTTTGTAGTCCTTCTAAAGCAACATGAAACAAACGAAATATTTAGTGACTGTATTGATATAGACATAACAAGACAATTTCTACATACAGTTTCACAGGATTTTTGACTCCAAAGATATTTTTAAAACGAACTGAATGCATAGTCACACGTAAAACAGAGTCATTTAAGACACAACAGTATGTTTAGAAAAACAATCATACAGATTTTTTTATTTCAAATTATAATTAATCATCTGTCTTTAATCACTTTTAGAACTCTTCATAAGTTGTAAAAGATTATTTCAAAGAGATAAGTAGCAAAATCTATATATGTGTGTGTTTCCTAGCGCTATCGGAGCCATGACGGTTATTAAGTGACATAAAATTTATCAATATTTATCATTTTATGTAATCCAAGCGGCTCGTAAGGTAGACAACTCCTTTTCCCCACGTCAACAAATATAACCTCTGATTACTTCCCTCTACTCAGTTAAATGCAAAATCCAAACATTAAATAGATTTAAATGATCTTATTTTGCCTGGGTTGACACCTATTTTCCCAATGATATTTTCAAAACGTATGTCGCAGTTCTCATGTTTTTATGTTTTTCTCTTAACATTCATCCGAGTAAAATTAATATGAATACTCCCTATATCAGGATGATTGATGCTACTCTACACTTCATTAGCGCTCACATATAAAGAATGTAAATGAGTTGCTCATAAGATTACGTTTTTCCAAAGAAAACTCTCCGAATTTTACAACTCTAAAACAACCAAAAAACACAGTCCGGTACAAAAAATTTTGTAACTTGTATTCCAGCATGTCCTATCAACACCAGAAACTGTATTTATTAGAATTTCTGTTATAGAAGACACTTCTATGACAGTCAATATTTTAAAGAAATCTTTAACACATTTTTATACCTTTATAAATCATCCCTCAAGCACTTTCTCTACTTAATTCACCAGGTTCAGATGCAGGACATCGTAAAAACGTATTTGGGGAATTGATTCTATTTTCCTCGTATATGGTGATGAAACTTTTAAATCAATTTACTTTACTGCGCTTTACAATTTTTTTTAGGAACACCATATGATTCAAGTAAGGAATTTAAACCAGATTTGTTTATGTGAAGAAGATTTCTAACAAAGTTTTGAAAAGTCATGAATCAGAAATTTGACAACCAATCACAAACATGTATATTTATTCCTATAAGCAACACAACTTAATGACACATTTCGTTAAGCTGCTGATTTCAGAAAACAATATTGCTTATTTTGAGCTGCTTTTTTTTAAAATTAAAAATAAAGTTTAATGGTATGTAAAGTATTCATCTATGGCTAAGTTCTATTTATCTGTACAAAGTAGCTGAAATATTAATTTCCGTATTTTGTCTGCCATTTTATGGAAACTCATTTAACAACACTCGTTTACATTAGTTAAAAAATGTTGCTCAATCCAAAGACTATGTATAATGTGTTGTTCATAAAATTATCCGACTGCACGGGCGCAAAGCATGTGCTTATTTTCTACAAACGGGAGCTGACACTTTTGGTAACACATCTTTAAGCAGCGTATGAAGATTTGCAGTGTTACATGAAATTCTATATTTTATTCTTCATTGGACCAGGAGTTTTAACTTTCATTCTATGAAATCTCAACGGTTGTATGCAAATATATCAACGGTATGGTCTTTTGATTATTATTTTTGTGGGGTGGACTTTTCATTTTTGGGTGGATGTCTGTAAACAACTATTTTTTAAAATTTTAGAATGTTTTCTATTATGGCGAGTGTGACAGCGCCTCGAGGCACATTAGGTGTCATGTGGCTAAGCTTGAAAGAGTCCATGATAACTGCTTTAAAAATCTGAATGTTCAAACTTTCCCGATCTCGTAGTCTCCTGCCCTGCCATTCAGTCTGTGGTTTACAAACATCACAGCTAACACACTTCCTTCCAGTTCAGATTTATAGTATACGAGAAATAGTTTTAAGTTGTGTGCATAGCAAAAGGTAGAAGAAAACAATCGAAATAATAAGAATAATAACCTGACTGTTCCTTCATAAGCCTACACTGTACTTTGTTTGCAGCCAGTGAGAATCAAACTAAACGTTACAAAACCGCCTTCCACCAACCGACTCCTCCCAAGGTCTCTGAAGTGCCTCCTGCACATTGGCAATACCTTGTCCCTCGTTCCCCTCCCGTACCACGTGACATGGCCGAGGGCCGTGGCAAAGAGGGCGACGATCAGATGATAAGACATGAGGAGGACGACTTGGCTACTTTGCCGGCAGCCAGCTCCTTCTCCAGCTTGATGATCTCCTTGATGCCGTTGTACATCTCCGTCACGGCCTGGATCTCCGTCAGCCCCAGGCGCCGCTTGTTGGAGATGTCGTACACCCCGCCCACACTATCCGTGTGCTCGCCGTGAATACCTGCACGCGCAGAAGAACGCTTGAGGCTAGTATTTGTCGAGTGTTTTTGTCAGATCATATAATCAGACATCATTGTCTTTCAAAGATAGCCATACTATTATTCTTCTCTTCACTGTTTAATTTAACGAAAGGAAAAGATAAAAAAAAAAATGGGAAAAGAGAGCTGTAGGATATATGCTACAGCAGTCAGTGTGAGTTGTTTTCCGTGGCTAGGTTACTGCAAGTAGCAGAAGGCATTCAAACCTGTCTTTCCACCATCAGAAAACTCAAACTATCTTGGCAGAACTCTGCTGGGTGGACAGATGAAATTTCCTCCCAGAGACACAACCCAAACTCCTCAGACCACCAGAAAGTACGCAATTATCAACCCATTAATTTCTTTTGTTTTAGGATAATTAGCAAAATTGTGTGGTGGGTGGGGAAGGAATGTCTGGGCTATGACTCTAGCTAAGAACAGACACTGACTTATAACGCCAAACATGAATAAAATCCCTTTCTGGCTTTTTCTTCATTTTTCAGATTGTTTCCCCAAGGACATAATTATCTACAGCCTCTTCTACCTGACCTCTGACCCCCTGTACCTCTGGCCTGCAGCTTCAGCTTCTCGCAGACCGACTTGAAGTCCTTGCGAGCTGCCAGATGCGGGACTTTGATGTGCACTGAAGCTCTCAGGGTGGTGCCCAGGTTGGTAGGGCAGAAAGTCAGAAAACCTAGACGGTCGTCGCGGGCAAAGGTCAGTTTGTCTCCCAATGCCTTGACCGCCTGTGGAACATGGAAAGGTTTGCTAAGCAATCCGTTATGATTAAGATATGATCTGCTGAATCAGCTTATAGCTCTGCAAGATATCTGTCTTTTACAAAACAAAATAAGAAATCTTGGAAAGTAATCTTTATAAGATGTAATATTTATGCAACCAAATGGTCGTCTTTAGTCGCTTCATCATGTTAGCAAGTATAAAGAATGACCGAATGACATAAGGCGTCCAATCTTAAGAACACGATTGCGGATATAAACATTTCAACGTTTAAACAGATAGACAAAAAAGCTACCTTGACCAGTCTGACATAGATGGCACCCAAGTCGCCTCCCTTCTGCATGGAGATGACCCTCAGGTGGTCTTCCTCGTTGACCCAAACCAGAAAAGTCTTGGCCTCGTTGAAAAAAATCCCACGGCCTGTGGGCCAGTCGTTGTACCCGCCTGCAGCCTTTAGAAATCTAAGAAATAGCCATTTTAGAGAGATTTATTTTATGTCCGGATTATTTGAATTGCGATAATTAACACTTGGCAAAATATATATGATAAGCTTTTCTGTTCTTTTCTCAGAATAAGGATTTGAAAAACCTAAATACGCTCGTAGTTTCGTGGAAAGAGATAAAGAAAACAAACAAACAAGAATCAATTTCCTGTTTTTCATTCCATCATCATCACCTGTCACTGTCGTTAAAAAGGAAGTGATCCTGCGTCAGTTTGTCCTGGGTAGCGCGGTCCATACCCGTCAGGGGGTAGTATGTACCTCGGAGCTCATCAGTCAATGTTTTGAGAGCCTCCACCGACTTCTTTTCCATACTGATTCGATCCTGCCTCCCAAAACACATCCACAATCAGCTTGTGAGCCTTCTACATCCATACTGTGCTACTGACCCCACCACCTCTATGATCAGGTAGCCAACCAACCACAAACATATTCAGCAGGTGACCTCTTATAGACAAAATAAGCTTCCGACCCCATCACACTATTTTCAATCAACTGTCGACTCCACCATACCCACAGAAGACACCATTTGATTGCATGCGTGGTGCTCGAGCTCTTTTAAATAGGCTCCTCCCACAGACAAAGTGCACGGATGTGATTATTAGTCACAGCCCACATATTTATGTATAACACACACACATCTCTGACCTCTTTGGTCAGAACCGGTGGGAAGGCATACTCCTGGTGGCTTCTGCCCACTCGGATGCGGGTAGACTCGATCAGTTCTCCATCGGGGTCCAGGTTGGGAAAATCTAGTTTCTCCAGGTCGCCAAAGTCGCAAGCCGGGTGAGCGATGGGGTCACTGGCCTTGATCTTGTGGTAGTCCTTGATGACAGGATCGAAGATGTCCGCGAAGACAGTGTAGGACTCGGGGTCAGCAGCATAGATACCCACGCTGCTGTCCAGGTTCAGCGCACCTGCGCAGTTAAAGACCCGATAAGCAAGGAAGACAATAAGATATATTCCACTGCATTTTATGTCGCCCACTCTTACAAGAAGCTTGCCTGCTTGAGAGTATTTAAAACACTACTCATGCTTATCTAAGAGTGACTTTACCAGCAATTCTGGAAGATACGACTTTAGAAGCAGGCTTACATCCCATAATCGTACCTCTAAGTATTAAAAAGTAACGATGTACAACTTTAATAAGATTGCGAGCCAGTCAAACTTGATGTCGCTTCTTGTGGCAAACAGTCTTGTCAGACGAGAACCTTCTTAAACATTTTAATCACGCTTTAACTAATTAGAAAGCAAAAATAAGTCATTAGCATAAACCTTCACAGTTAATGATTTGGTAGCAGTGATATAAGTCGATGAGAACGCAGTGATTTCGACGAATTTTGTAAATATGTAGTGGTTTTTTTTTTTGTGTGGGTGTTTTTTAAATTTTTATTTATTTATTTATTTATTTTGGTACCAAATATGTAAATTCATTTTACCGACGATTCTCAACAAGGGATTAAAATGTTTAATTACAGGGTAGATCATCTGAAAAACAATACACTGTCAAAATTCTAGCTACAAAGTCTTCAACCCTGTTTGTCCTTCTGTCTGTTTACCTTTATTGATTGCTGTCACTGTTAGCAACGTCACATAAACAAACTCTAGTCTAATACTAATGACTTTGATATCAGTACAGTTGTTATGAATTCCCTTTTTATTCCCCCATCTAACAATTCCCTCTTTTGAAAATTACTCTAATCTCTTGAAAACAACTCGGTTCTTTTTTTTTCTTTTTTTTTGATGTTTGTATACTCTGAGGAAAAAAAACACAAGTGCAACACACGTCGAAGCCCGTTTTTCTAATAGTTTCTTTTTATCCGAAGGACGTGTATAGATGACTGGTCGACAGAACAGTAAATACAGGTCTAAATCCAACGGACTCCATGCTCTCTCGTTCAGTTGTTTAACGACAAAGAAAAACAATACAGGCCAATATACCAGGAACAAGCTGCGTGTGTTTCCATGGATATATTGCAAAAACAAAAGATTTTAACCCTATCGCTTTAAAGGTTATCACAGAGAGAGAGAGAGAGTGGGTGAGAGAGAAAAAGAGAGAGAATATGGTCCTATAAACGGGCTCTGCACCCAGCAATTGATCCATCAGGTCCATGCCAGTGACAGAAGCAATTACACTGTGCATTCTTTTTAGCTTTAAGCTCTGCTTCTTCGGGTAAAATCAACGAGTGCGCCATCACTTTTATTTTATGCCAAGAACTGGCGTGAACCCAGTTATTTTCGACTTATTGCAAGTACTTGATTACTTAGTTTCTCCGACAAAAGTGTAACTGTTTTCAACTCCTCATGTCATAGTACAAATCATTATAAAAGTTGAAAACAATAAACATGAGAGGAAAACAAAACGAAAAGAAGTAAAAATAAAGGAACAAAAGTGCAAGTAAACAAAAGAAAGAAGAAAACCGATGAAAAGAGGAAAAACGAAGAAACCAAACGAGAGAAAAAAGATAGGTAGGTAAATATTGTTAAAAGTGAAGAATTTTTTTTTTAAATAGCCAAATAGTAAAAACATCTCTTAAGATAAATAAAACAAAAAAAATGTAAAATATACGAAAACAGATATATATATATAAAATAAAAGGCGATAAACAAGAAACTGCTGCTATTTACCGAGTGTTTACAAAAGATGAAGTGAAAAGATCAGATGTCGCCTACCTGACCGGATGCAGTCGGCGAGCGTGGCATTGTGGGAGGTTGTTTTGTCCTTCAGTCGGTCGACTACGTCCCTAGTGAGATGTTTCTTCATCAGCGACTTGCAGCTCTTGTTCTTGCTCACATGTTCGAACATCTCCTCCAGGGTCTCCGGCCGCCTGTGCGCGCGCACACCACACACGTGCATGAATACAGAGCATAGCGCTCGTATGTCTTACACCACGTGACAGGCACGCCCGACAACATTCAGACAAATACATTTACTTTCGATGTTCATAAAATGTGTGTACTCAGTGAGTCGACACCAACTCATGGCTAGTCAATACCAAAATTTCGGATTACGATTTACGCTTTTAAAATACTAATTGCTTAAACTTTGGCCACAAGAAAAACAAACTAATCAAGGGTAATTACTGAAACTAGAGTTGAATATATACGCAATTGTTATACATAGACATCAAGTTTTCAGTAGAGCATCCTCAATGCGACAACACACTTCTCAGTGATATTTCTCTACACAACATTCATAAGCATAATGGTAATTTAAAAGAAGTATCTCTTCAAGTAAACTATTTTGTTGTTATGATTGTTTACAATAAATAATAAAAATGTATTGTATTTTATTAAATATATGACTTAAAGCGGTACACCGAAGGACCTGGCAATCTCTATGACTATGACAATTTGACAGATATGTCAAAGGTTAGTTTGGTCTCTCTCTCTCTATATATATATATAGTAGATAATAAAGTATTAAAGTAGATAGAAAATTCACATGAATGGTTTGCTTACATAGCTGAAGTCAGATTAAACAATTGGTCCCATGCATGATATTACATTACCTATTTCAGTGTATTTACCCTTTAAAAATTAAAAATAGAGTAATTAACCTTATTTTTCAGTTTTCACCAAGACAAACACGTCCTATACCCCGGTCTGGGTCACTTCCATCGTACAAGCACACCTCTATAGAGGTCAAAGATCTTAAAGCTGTATAATCATTGGAATCTTGTTGGCAATACAAAACTTGTTTTCATAGAGATAAACTTCCCGTAATTGTGGGGGCAACATCTCGGCTACCTGATCCCCAAACTTGTAATCTTACCTTGCTTCATAAGGCCAGGGCAGATGGCGCTGCACTGACTGGCGACGAGCCGGTCAGAAGAGATAAATACTTATTGTACGTGGGGAACAAGGAACGCCTCGCACGGCCATTCCGAGAGTGCAGAAGGTGTAGTTCAAACAGATGCATTATGGGGGATCTAGACTAAGGGTTCTCTTGTTCCCGAATTTATTTCTTCTGTTTGGCCGCCAGATGGCGCACAAAAGCGCGTGTTCTTACCACGCCAGCTCCTTCTCCAGTTTGATGATCTCCTTGACGCCGTTGTACATCTCCGTCACGGCCTGGATCTCCGTCAGTCCCAGGCGCCGCTTGTTGGAGATGTCGTACACCCCGCCCTCGCTCTCCGTGTGCTCGCCGTGAATACCTGCACGTGCAGGTGCGCGTGAGGGAAGCTATTGTTATCGACACAGTCATCATTTACGATCTTCAAACGCTAGCTGAACTCTTTGAAAGCCTTGCACACCTTTTGCTTGTGTAATTATTTTAGTTCTATAAGCAGCTCCCCTCTGAGAAACATTTTAACAGTGAGATGAGCTTTTGGTACCAGAAAGTATAAAAAAAACTTAGGTCTTGAAACAATGATTGCAAACCAACCCAGATTAGCTGGAGTAGCTTTCGATGAATATAATCCCCAGAAACAGAGGTGCAGAACTCACCTCTCGCCTGAAGGTGGTATTTATCGCAGACGGTCTTAAAGTTGGGCTGATCGGCAAGGTTGGGGATTTTGATGTGGACGGAGGCCCGAAGAGTGGTGCCGAGGTTGGTGGGGCAAAATGTCAAAAAGCCCAGGCGGTCATCGCGGGCAAAGGTCAGCTTTTCGCCAATAGTTTTGATGGCCTGGTGATTGAAAAGGCATAAATAGTGTGAAAAAAGCACGGAAAATGGTTAATGGTTAATTTCATGCAAATAAAAAAGTAAAAGAAACTATCATTATATCTTAGTTGCAAAGACTTTTTATTATCACAAATATGTGCACCTTAACTAGCCTGCTGTAGACAGCGCCCAGGTCGCCTCCCTTCTGCATAGAGATGACCCTCAGGTGGTCCTCCTCGTTGACCCACACCAGAAAAGTCTTGGCCTCGTTGAAGAAAATCCCACGGCCTGTGGGCCAGTCGTTGTACCCGCCTGCAGCCTTTAGAAACCTGAATAAGAATAAACGAGAGGATGTTCGGGGGAAAAATTATAGAAATATTCTCGTAATAAGAAAGTAGAAGAGATAGAACAGCTGCAGGGAAGTACAGACTCAATAATCCACTCATCGACAAACGCACGTACATACCAACAAACCTACACACAAAGACAAACCTACATTCACACAAATACACAACACAAACAAACGCAAATGCACGAAGACAACCGTGCATACTCATCGACAAACGGACGTGCATACAGACGAACGGATGACAAACGAACAGAAAGGCTGCTATGTGTGCCCAATCACCTGTCACTGTCGTTGAAGAGGAAATGATCCTCTGTCAGTTTGTCCTGGGTAGCGCGGTCCATACCCGTCAGCGGGTGGTAGGTACCCTGAAGTTCATCGCTCAGACTGTTCAGCGCGTCTACCGACTTCTTCTCCATCTCTTCTTTTTGCTGCAACAGTGCAGGTGAATGCTAGAATGTTCCACTGGATGAAATATTGTTGTGTAAACTGAAATCGTGATTGACGAGTTCATCTCCCACTGGATTTAATCTTGTCAACACAACTTTTTGGACTTCCTGACCTTTGATTCTCCCATATGTCGCTGACCTGCTTTACATCCGCTCTACGAGGGCGACTTTTGGCTTTTTTATTCTCTTCTTTTCTCTGGTCCGATTAGGCGGAACTTTGGTCAATGAAGAGAGTAATATTAGGCTTATGTAATAGGATTTGTTTCGGTTCTGAACGATTCGGACCGAAAAAGCCATTGGTCCGATTAACCGGAAGCGACTGTGTATGTTTTTAGCTTCACTTTTCTGTAAGTAACATTATTTAAAGTCTACTTGTACCGTGAACTGAAAGCCCGATTTTCGCAAATGTAAAAGCAAATTCAAAGCTGCATAAACGTTTAAAGTGAGTGCAGCCAAAGAGGAAATTTCAACTTGGCCGGACGCCATGCCATGAATAATTTACGTTCCTCATTGTAAAATCGTTTAAAAAGGGTTTAAAATGTTTTCTTCTTAGATTTTATTTGAGGGTAAACCACTTTTTGAGGTTCATAAACAGAACGAACCAGAAAGTTCACTTCTGAGCAAAAGGAATGGAAGCTGTGTGCGAGGTAAGAGGACAGAAGGGACGCCAGTCTAAGAACACTGAAACACAACAATTTGAAAGAATGGCATCTGGAGACACGGACTCTAAATAACAAGAAAAAGGTGTTCGACATCTTCATTTCAGCCGACTTCAGCCACTCAAGTCCCAAAAGGGTGCAATGCAAGCAAAGCAACCACCCGACAAAAAGGAAGAAAAGTCATACACACATACAACCCTCTTAACGTGCATACTGAAGAGCTCACGCACTTATTTACACAGACATGAACACAAACATATTTGCCACACACACACTGATTTTGCTCTTCATAGAGACATAAAAATATTCATGCAGGTAAAAACAGGAATGCGACAGAAAGAAGCAGACAATCATTTAAGGTAATGCAAAGAAGAAATTTTAAATTCTACTTCTTCTTCCAAACAATCTAACAATTAATTTGTTTCACTTGTCCTCCAAAAAACTCTGCCCTTCTCTTTATCCTTTATTAAAAGCAATTACCTCTTTCGTCAAGATGGGAGGAAATGCACAAGCGTCGTGTGACCTTCCGACCCTGACCCTCGTGCTGACAATGATCTTGCCTTCAGGGTCAAGGTCCTCAAATTTGACTTTTTCAAGGTCTCCAAAATCTGCCGCCGGGTGATGGATGGGCTTCTTTTCCGGGATGCGATGGTAGTCTTTGATGACAGGATCAAACAGAGGGCTAAACACGCTGTAGGCTTCCGGGTCACAGGCATACAGGCCGACCCCACTGTCCAGATTTTCACATCCTGCAGACAGACGAAATACAAGACAGTTACAAGCTTCTGTTGAACTTTCTCTCCTTCCTATGGCTTACTATTATTCCAGCGTACTTTCCATAATTATTCCCTAAAAAGGGATTTGTGTAACTTAAAAGAATGAGGTTTTGTTGAATGAAGTAAAGTTTATTTCCTGTCAGTAAACCTTGAAGTAAAATAACAACTTTATCTCAGTGTTTCTATCTACGGTAACCTGGCCAATGCATTTCTCATTAATGGTGTAGGGTAGACACCTACAGTCACTAGCTTCTGTTGTTTTTTCATCCCGAGGGCCTTATGATGCTTAGTATGCTTTGGAAAAGCCTGATAATAATTCAATGAGTCCCTGTGTCTAGTTGCCATGGAGTCGCCCACCTGTTATCATACTTATCAGAAAGCCACAAGAACAATGCTCCTCTCTTTCATCGCTGTAGAATTAGAAGAACGTGGTTTCTGTTGAATGTGGTTAAAAGTCTTTGAAAACAAACAGTCTTGTGTTGTCATTAGTGACAGCAATGGCGGTCATAACAGTGCAAACAAAGAGGAAGGGACGTGGCTCCAGAGAAGTCAACCAAACAACTTATCAGAAGGTAAATAATGGTATAAAATCAAGAATGCCAATTAAGAAATAAGAACAGACAGACTGAAAGACGAACTACGCGAAAATCTGTAATAGGTTTCTCAAAACACATGATCCTTTGTCGTCCAAACTCAGTTACTCTAAATACATTGGTGTTGTTAGATACACGTTTACTGTCCCAGGCTATTTTCGCAAATTTGTCATAATACTCAAGTGAGATATCTATATTGACTTTTTATCCACATGGAATAGTTTACACATACTGTGCATTTTGTTCTTCAAGCAGCGTGTGCTCTTCATGGTTTTAGCTTCTTTCTCCACTTCTGACAGTGCCTCCTTAAAAAGTCGGTCGTGGAAAGTTTATTAGGTACAAGAGTTCGAAAAGCTGTAAACGTTGGTTCGGTTGAGAGAAAAGAAAGGGGAAGAAAAAAAGGGGGGAGGTAGGAAATGGTATGAGGATGAGGAATGGAACGACAGAAAGGAGGAATGCAGAGAAGCACGGTGCGGCTGGGAGCTGGCCTGACAGGTGACACTCCACAAACCATCAACGCTAATAATTGTTAACAAAGCGCACACTCTCCAGCACAGAGCTCGGTCTCATGCACACCAGGCTAGCTAGCCTTATTACTCCACAGGTCGGTGCTCCCTGGTTTCTGTAACTCCACAATCAAATTACCTAGTAGCACCATTTCTTTTGCCACTCCATCTCTCACTTTTCCCCCTTTCGTCATCATACCCCTCCTCACATCATCTGCTGCGAGGGCTTCTGCCGAGTGCGATATAGCTAAGGTCAAATCGTAAAAGGTTCCCCAGAGCCTAGAGGCTGAAAGGGCAACGAAACGTAAGTGGTTCAACGTCTCTAGGGGAAGCCGCGTGGAAGCACATCCTCTCTTTCCGCCACTGTCACTGTCCTTGATAAATCAGGTATTAATTTTCTGCTAAAAAGCTTTAATATTGCCTGGGGAGTGTGACAGACACGTGTTTAGCATTGTCTCCAACAATCGACCTTTTGCTCCACATTCAACCGCTCATGCCAGAAATGAGTCCTATAATTTCTGTTATAATTTATATAATCAAATCATGTACAATGTCATGATATACAGGATATTTGTATATATATTAATGTATAATGAAGTAATTTTTAAATAAACTTAGAATATAACAAAAGTTTATGAAAAGTTTATTTATGACACCATAAATACTTAAAGGAAGAGTTTTAGAGCTAATAAAAGAATGAAAATTTATAGACCGAACCAACCACACATCCTGTCAATCGCTCGTTCAAAACAGAAAAAAAGTGATCCCCTCCCAAATATTTATAAGGCATCCTTTTTCACTGCGTGTTAATAGATTCCGAGGTTTTCTTACAAACAACAAACCTCCGGGCGCTGACAACAATGACATCAAGGGTCAACCTGTTTGGCAGTTTCTTAATTTCGCCATCATCCGCCCTCTGTCTGTCACCTGTCCACCTACCCTGTCCCTGTAGACCAAAGCTAGTCTCGGCGAAAAGCATGGCTGAAGAGCTTCTGGTGTCGCCAGGATGCTCTGGGCGGACAGGATCACACTGATGCACCGCTACAAGCCCACTGACGATACACTCGTCGTATCGAGCGGATACAAGAAAGGAAACAGAAAGTTTTGTTTCTAACGAAACAAAAATTTTTCATAAAGAGAAAAGATGAACAGCTACACAACAGAAAGCACATTAAAATATCACGTGACAAGTAGACATAGCATTAGGACATCAGCAAAAATGACAATAACTTGTTTATTTATCATACTGGCACGTGCATCCCCATCCGGTTCTGAGGAAACCTGCCCAAGAACCTCCCGTTCGTGTTGCCGGGTGACTGCGGGGCGTATCGTGTAACGATGAACCAGTCACCGGGAAAATGCCCGGATTACCCTCGTGCTGGTGCCTCGTGTGCATGTCACGCGGGGGGAGGGGAGACTATCGATTGCTGGCGTATGAAGGGTTAAAACCACTTCAGCTTCGCGGAATCACTCACAGAGAGGGTGTTGTAGGAGGACGGCTAAACAAACTAAGCAGCTGAATTATTCAGGACATAAAATATGAAAAAAAAACCAGAGATATAAAAGAGGATTTTGGGTAAGGATAAAATCATCTTTTACTTGAAGTCAACAATAAAGTTTACATCACCGCAAAGTATATAAACAAAAAAAATCTTCATGCCTGAGAGGAGATTTGAACCATACAACATCCTATCCTCGCTGTATTGGCGTCAAGCATTTGAGTGCTGTATCTTCAGGACCGCCAAAGAAAGACAGACAAGAAATGGCTAGAGGGGAAGGAGGGAGAAATAATGGTGATGTCCACAGCACAGTATCCTCCGATTTTCATAGCCAATCGTATCTGTAGTTCTAGGATGCGGAACACATTACACTACACATATATGACAATTTATAATATACTACAATCTATAAATCCTTTGATACATGTTGATAGATATATAGATAAATAAAAGACAGAAAGATATTTCATACAACTGTCAGTCCATACAACAAACTTCCCTAATTTTACCAATGCAATAAAAGAACCTTCATCCTCAATGACCATCAACAACAACAAAAATTGTCTGTAACACAGCGACTGCTACCATCACCATCAGCCTCCTACAACTCTTGTCATCTTCGCACAACTACTGTCACTCCCATACAGCTGTCACTGAGCTGTTGCAGCTCTCGTGTAGCTGTGTTCCAGGCTCTGTTGTCCACTTACGAAAGAAAAAAATAGTGAAATGAAGGGGAATGAGTGGAATAAATTGTCCTCCAGCGCTGCTGGTTTGGGGGTGAATATTGGGGGATGTTATGCAACATGGTCAGCAGCAGCAGCAGCAGCAGCAGGTCTTTCCAGCGGGAAAATCAATACACGGGGGGAGGCTGGGCGGCCTCGTGCTGACGACGATTTCCTACAAGGGAAAAATATGGAAGGGGACCATTATTTTTAGCTATTCCCACTACCCTCCATGATCTGGAAACTAAAGAAAACACTTATTGGACAAGAGGTCAACATGTCCTCACCAAAAAGTCAGAAAAGGGGAAAAAATGAAATTCAGACAAAATCTGGCAGCCCGTGCTTTTGCAGTATTTGGTGGTGCACACATTGCAAGTTTCAACAGTCTGTTGATGCTGCAGAGAGACAGATATCGTGGTCTGGTGATGCTGCGAAAAGACAGAGAGAGTGGCCTGATGGTGCCGCTAGTAAAGCCCTCATGACCTGGTTGTGCCATGGCGGTAGAGGGCGCTGCATGAAGACGGACACCGGTAGCTGGTGGTGCCACTAAAATAAAGGTTTGATTTATTGTAGTCTTACATTAAGACCAGAGTGGGCAGACTGACAGGACTGGAAAAAAGCAGACGAGCAAGGTATTTGAAACCTCCACTGACCCTGACCTTTACATGAGGATTTCTTTCACTTGCATGCAACCACGCCTTCTGCCATCAGCGAGAACAAGATGGCACGGAAACAGATGGGATGCTAAATGTAAAAGAAATGTTAATGGGTTAAGTCTGAGAAGGCAAAGAGACTTGGTAGCTTGGTAGCTCTCTTTATTAGGTTAAAAGCATGTGCGTGATTAATAAATGATATTCTTTTCCAAGTTATTGGATTGACAGAGGAGAGAGTACACACATCGACACAGACAAATAAACGGCGAGATGGATGACAAGCATTGTGTTAACTAAAACGCAAACAACAAACATCATCGTGTAGTTTCACTGAGAGGTCTACTGTAACTAGTCGTGACCAGGTATGACCTGTTGTGACAAGCTCAGGTGGTTGGTTAGTGGGTCATACCAGGACACCACCTGACATTACACCACATCATGCCGAGATTGTTTGTACACCTTTTTAAACTGGTCCAACATTTCAAATTCGTGTGTCATTGGTTAAATCTGCACGCTAACATACTGCCCAACGAGTAGCTAAATGTTTACCCTTACTAGTAAAGGGGTGAATGAATGATACATTGCTGACGTACATGTGTGTAGATCTTCTATTGGCTAAAGCCATCAGAAAGTAAACAAATCCGTGTACTATCGTGACGTGTGTGACATAGACCTATTTCTGTTCACGGTGATGTTTTCAGGCAACATCAAAAAACAAAAACAGAACAAAAAGTATTTACCTAAATTTAGGGAAAGAATACCTTGCATCAAGTTTCGCCCAGTCTGCAGAAAATATATTGCACCGTAGTAGAGCTTTAAAACTCCTTTATTTACCTGCGTGGTTTAGCTGGATAGTTTTCGTGTTTCTCATTCCATTCGGTTGTTTTTGTAGGTCAAGTCTTAAAACTCAAGCCTTGCCTTTTCTTGATGTGAGTAATCAGGCATGGTAAGGAATGTACCTGTGAATTAACAGTGCACGTGACCACAAGAGACAAGTACCAGAGCTGAACCCCCTTCTACTCTGCCAGCACGTGCCGGGGTTTACAGAAGACTGTTTCCTTCAGCCATTAACCCTTCTCAACCACGTCAAATGCAGTGTTTTTAAATCTACTGTTGAAATCTTGGTTTCAAAGAGTTTACCAGAAGCCAAAACTATTTTCAAAAACGAGGTAAATAATTAAAAAGAAGAAAGGAAGATCTACATCTACAAAGGAAAGTGATTTCACATGAACTGCAACATCCGACAGGAAAATGGTTAACAGCATGATGGAGGAGGGTAACAAAGCTGCCTCCCTACTCGCTCATGCCTTGACTAAGTTCCTCCCTTCGTGAATTTAGCACAAAAATCTGCGGGGGATGGCCCCTGTAATCAATGGGGACAGGCGCCTCCAGTCTGTAACAGAGCCTCGCGCGTATTTCTCTGTTTCTGATGGCTGGCAAAGAACCACTTACTCACTTTTTTATGGACGCACATCTCCCTCCTGGATATTCTTGTTTATGCCCCTCCATTTTGCTTTAGGAAGCAGCTGAGTGTCTAACACAATGTGGAGCTAGGCAGACATTGCAAAAACTCCCAGAGTTCTTTCACATGGAATTTCAAAAATGTAGGGAACGCACGACATCGCTCGTTACAGATTCTTGTTGTATGTAACATGCTGTGTATTATGTCTTGTTTTTGGTCAGTCTCAAGAATCTGAGGGTTTATTGCGGATGCACATTTCCAGGCTAATGATGGAAACATTTACAGACAAATGAGCAGTGAGTTAATGAGAAATGTTAGCTGAAATGCAGACGGTTAACCAAAGGAAAGCTCGTATTTCTGAACTCGGTGGTCGTGATAAGTATTTCTACTGTAGACACCAGACTTCATACTTGCACTAGCTATTGAGTAGATCATACAGTGTGTGGACAATGGTAGAGTAAACCCAGTAAGCGGCCATCTTCCTGTTATTCGCATAGACATAGATGTTGATCAGGTCAAAGCTGTCTCTCGTGAAACTAAAAGCAGTAAGCAGTGTTCAGACACTCGCTAGCTATGTAAATAAACGAGGTTTGTGCCTGATCCTCAAACCTCTGACTCCTTTTAACAGACTAACATCCATCCGATGGCTTCCAGGATGGAGAAAACCCCACAAGCGCATCTTTGAGCTTCTCTGTGCAGAGCACACCTGGAAAGAAGGGATGCTACAGACAGAGTGCGGTTGTTCACTGCCAGCCTGAGGGAAATATGTCTTGGTTGTGGGATTTTTACTTTCTGTGATCATCTGAACTTGCCTCAGTGTTAAACAAAAATGTGTGGCATTTGACATCGCTTACACGCAAAGTGTTCATTCACACACACACACACAGACATGAATAAGCACACACACACACACACGCACACACCCCTCGCAAATAATTCTCCAATATCTCTACTCCACTTCCATGAACGATAAAAATGACAAAAATAAGATTAGGTTTTAGGGATATTTTAGTAAAACATTTTTTTTTATGCTTGACCGACTGTTTGTCTTTTTTGCGTTCGCAAGGTCGTATTAGTGAGCATAATATTTCATCTTGCAAACAAAACTAGAAACTGAAACACAACTTAGGATGCCAGGGGCGGGATGTCACGGGAGGTTGCTAACTGCAAACTGAATGATCGAGCGTTGGTCGAGTTGTCAGCTGAGTAACTCAGTGCTTGGCACTCCACTACCTCCCTAGAGTCGAGATGTTTGGGATTTCTACATGTAAACTCATGTTATCTCTTGGGTTTTTCGAGTTTTTTAAACTTTTACAATAAAAGACGAAATGGTGCAGCTCAACATTATTAAGCATAACGAGACAAAGTGAACGGCTTCCGAAAGTTTATCTAAACAACATTTAATCAAAGTGACACGAGTTTATTCACCTGGTACAGGTCTGTGCTGGAGGAAAGCATTCACGATGTTGTTTTCTCTGTAATCTCTGTGTTACGCGTTATCTTTATTCTGTATCTTTAGGTGTCTTCCTCACAATCTCAAACCTCTCTTACTTTCTCTTTTTTTTCTTTGTCTTTATTTCTTGTATCCGCTCTTTATCTCTCTCGTTTTCTTCCCCTCTTGTTCACCTTTTTTTCTTTTTTTCTATTTCTTTCTCTCCTCTTTTATTTGTTTCCCCCTTCTTCATTATCTCCTTCTTTTTTTTCTTCTTCTTCTGTATCCTTATTATGTATTTAATGAGCCAAAAGGCTGCATGAATACTCACGTGGTATTAGACATATGACGGAAGGAAAGGTTTTTTTTTCAATACACATAACAGAGTAGGTTATCACATTATATGATATCTCTTCCTCATCAGAGTTGGTTCCTAATAGCCTGCTGTCTAAAAATTCCCTTTCTCTCCTTGCGTGGCCTCTCAGAAACCTAGAAAATTGGTCCACATCAGAAGCAGCAGCCTCCCGCCATTATCGCCGGCCTTATCTAAGCCTCTCCAACTTGTCAGAAGCACACCTGTGTAGAATCTTCTCTGCACCTGACATTGTGTAAGTGTGGGGGACATGGCATCCGCCTCCTGTGGCTGTCGTTCAGACTCTTCTGTGCATCTTAACACTTTTGTCTACATCGGTTTGATATGGCCACTCGCTTCCTGAAACTGTGTTGTGTTTTAGGGTGGAGTGCGAGTATGATGGTTATAAATACCGACGACAGCATGCATGTAGTTCCAGAGAACGATAGAAATCCGAACAGAAACTGTATCCCATACACCGCACCCCTTTCACGCAGGGGTATACTGAAAAGATGAAGAGAAGCAGCTTTCCGAATAGCATGAAGAAAAGGTTACTAAGGTCAGGTAACACGAGTGTTTCCAAACAGTCCTGGTGCTCATTGTGTAAGGAAAATGCAGAGAGAAACTGGTAAACTGGTTGATTTTGTATGCTACATCTGATACCTGAAAAGGACAAGCAGCTTCATCCGTCTCGCCGCTGGCGTCGAAGGACAAAGGTCATGCAAACTGATTGTCTAAATAGCGCGAGGTCATCGCATGTCAAAGTCAAGGCCAATAGTTTATACTAATCCAAGTGTTAAAAAAACGTGTTTACGATTTACGACTTTGATGTTGCTCTCTTGCCCCGCGTTGTCAACACCTCTTCCCCCTACTCACTTGCAACCTTTGATAGTCAAACATCCTCAAACTTTACCTGACATTTTCACACTGTCCTTTGAAGCCTGTCAGGCCAGGAGGACAAAGCTGTGTCCCTCTGTCCTTGCGTCTTCATTCTATCATTTGTTGTTGTTGTTTTCTCCATTTCACTCCTTACGAAAATATGGTAACAAGGAATATAATTTCAAAACAATTAGTGAGAATAATAACCGAAAAGTGCATTGAGAAAATTAACTACGGGAAGTGCTCTTTCCTTCCCTCTTATTCATTTCTTGTCTTCGTATCTTTGCATCTTGCTCCTGAGTCCTCGTTTCATTCGATCTGCTCTTTGTAGCGTTCTCTCTTTTCTATTGTATGCCTTCCCCCAGACTCCATTTCCCACCCATTACCCTTTCTCCTCAGCTCTCCAAACTCTTGTTTCTCATAGCAACAATCCCAACAGAGGCCACCAACACAATACTCCAGCACTCTATGCACTATGAACAAAGAGCAATTTTTATTTTCTTGTATTCATTGCAATACAAATTTTTTTTCCACTTCTTGCAAGATTCTGTATTGTTACTAATTTAGCTTCTGTGGCTGTATTCCTAAACACGTCTCACCGCCAACTTCAATCACCGATATAACCTGACACATCAAACTCCAACCTCCAGCAATACCGTAGCCACAACCTCACATGGCTTGCATACCTCCACAAGAGAAAGATATGAAAACATTCTACCCTAACCAAAATACAAAATACTTTTTGCCTCTGCAGCCACGGAGTACAAAGGGGGGAAAATAACATTTACAGATGTGTTGCGGCAGCTATGTGCCAAAAGTTACATAAGTATGGGTTCTGCTCTTTGTAGACAGATACAAGTCCTCCATATATATTAAGTTTAGTTGATAACCTAGCTATCACAGGAAAAGGCAATGTGCCCATGTAATAATGTGTGTGGTCTTGTATACACACTCCTGTGTGGAGCTTCGTACAAACAGAAGTGTTTCTACATGACAAAAACTATCACATATCAGTTAAAAATAAAGCGAGCATTAATTTATCAGAAAATGATGCTAATCTGGAAAAAATCTAAGCGTGTGAAGGTCCTAGTAAGCAGGACTCATTTGTCTGTCCAGGACCACTAACTGGAATAATCTGAAATAATACCTCATCGACTTTTTTTCTCTCACCATTTTCTCTCTCATTGATACAGCTGCTATAATCTTGTGGTATTTTTAAGAATAGCTATTACAGAAGAAGAAGAAGAAGAAGAAGAAGAAGAAGAACAACAACAACAACAACAACAACAACAACAACAAGAACAATAACAATAACAAGAAGAACAAGAAGAACAAGAAGAACAAGAAAGAAGAACAAGAAGAAGTAAGTCGGAGTCGAGATACGAACCTAAGACACCCAATTCTGATTGTCGCAAGGAGCACGATAATTTCAGGTAAAAGTAAATTATCTTGATGTCAGATTAGGTACAAATACTAGACCTAAACAGTGTTGCAGACAAGCTTTGCCAGGAAGCAGTCCTAAGCCTCCATTACTAAGCGCCTCCATCCCACCGACCTCCATCATGGAGGCCACAGCAAGGTTCTTGTTTTTGGCGCTGGGAGGACCAGTGGTGAGACTGCTGATCAATAAGGTCTATACACACAGGATTTGGTGACAATGGCGGCGTCTGGCGGCTCACGGGATCGAAACTGTAATCCATGTTGCCTGCCCCTACGTTTCGTGGTTGCTCGAGCATTTTATTTTTAGAAGCAGACGTCATATGAAGTCTGAACAGTCAAACAATACCTGCAAGTTCTCCCAGGAGCTCAGCAGAGTACACAGCGACACTCAAATTTTATTATAGATATTATTTTTTTCAATCGTGGTTAAATGCACTCTAAAAGCAATAATTCTCCACAAATAATATGTGGACATTTTTCTTGACAACTAGTTTTGTGCACAATACGAAGGGTGGATGAGTTGATGAGGAAGAAGGGTGCTGTTGTGGACAGAATAAAAAACTGTCTGTGATGTGTTTCAAAGATCAATGTGTGGAGCACTGAATGCCAGTGAAAACACGAGCATGTGCCCGCCATTGTTGCTGCAGGTTCTCCCGGGGTTTGTGCTACCCACAGCTACGACCACACTTTGGAAAGCCAGCCTCCTGCCAGCTTTTTGGTTCTGAGTTGCCTGCACGGTTTTTATGTTTGTGAGTTCCATTAATGGAAAAGGAAAGTGACAGAAACTCTGTAGTGTTTAATACCTTTACTACTTTATAATACCTTTATTTATTCTGTTTATTTATGGAGTAGTTGTTTTTAACTACTGAAGGCGAGGTCAAAGCGCCATACATAAATGTGCATTCAGGCAAGTAGGTACACACCATTGTACTTTACGAATTAACTATCCCTCACTCTCACACACACACACATGCACACACACACACCCCTATAGGATGAAAAAAAGTAATGGACAGCATGGAGAACGGTGAAATCCACCGACAGTCACCTTCACCTGAAGAGAAAGGTGTACCAAAACCGAGATCCGAACCATTGGCATTCTATTTTCACTTCCATGCTAAAGGATGTTTTAACAACTACTCGGCTCGATTGTGTAGCGAGACATTTCTGTGATATGTAACAACAAACATTTTTCTCGAAATAATTCTTGTTTCTTTGTATGTTTGTGCGTTAACCACAATGACGGAAGTTTTTTTCTTTTTTTTTAATTTTGGACTATCAAAGTACATTGGCGGAAGAGTAATGGTGTAAATAAGCACATGGAACTAGACGATTGAACCTGTCATTCCACTTGTGTAATCTCCTTAGCTACTGACGTCATGGAGCACGTGACCAGCTAGTTCAGTGCACGTGACATGTGAATGGAGGGCTGAATTGCTGTTTCAGTTTCAGGCTTATAACACCATTCCTTCCGTGCCACTGGAATTGTAGCACTAATTGGCTGATCATAAACACCAACGGCAGTAACTGTCTCCCTGTCTCCGATTCATGAACAGGTCACTCTAGCCATGATTTACCTCCCTTGGCTCTGCTGCTAGCTCTAGACATGGCCGCTCAAGTCGTGCGATGGGGGTCACTCGGAAATTAGCGACAGGATGAAATATTTAGCCTTTCTTTGTTCCTGACATCTTTTTCCCCTCAGTTTTGCCTGGTTTATCATCAGAGGAGATTAGGTTTATGAATTCTGTCAGAACCAAGCGACAACGAATAATGATAATAATAGAGGATTTGTAAAGCTCCTTTCAAAAATTTTGCTCAGAGCGCTTTACATAAATCATATATAGACTACGATAAGGACAGGATGAGAGAGATAAAGAGAAAAATAAATACAGGAAAGGTGGAAAGAAATAGAAATACCAGAGATAACGAAGTGACAAGATCAAAGTGTGAAGAGAGAGAAAGAAAAAGAAGATATGAAAAATAAAAGTTGCGAAATTGGGAAGAACAAGACGAAGAGTGAAAAAGACAGAAAAAGAGAGGAAAGAAAATGAGAGAGCGAGATAAAAAAAACAGATTAGGAGAGAAGGATGAAGATAAAGTCAACGAAAAGAAAGGAAGATAAAAAGAGGGTGAAGAATGAAGAATATACCAAAGAGTAAACACAATGCGCACAAACGTCGACAAAATGTAAACATGTATAAACATGTATAAACAGTTGCTGACGAGAAGCACCCTAAGATCCGCGCACCCGGGAATGCGGGTCGCAAGGGGAGGTAAATTTACCTGCATTACCACAACCTAAATGTCTTGACTTGCCTAAATACCGAATAAATTTGGCGGGCCAGGAAAGTCCCCCATTTTGACTGAAGGAATAGAAGGAGGCATGAATGGGGTGAGAGGGAAGTTGAGGGGAGAGGGGCTTACAAGTGCCTTTTATATTCGTGCGGGCGAATGAGCTCAAGAGGCTGCTGGGAATGCACTTAGACTCTTCCAGAAGCGATGCTGACAGGTTGTGGTGCAAAGACACCGACCGATGAGGTAAGCTTCTGAAAAAGTTTAGCTTCACTCAGCAACTGCGCATAAGAGAACAGGCTTTTTCTATCCGTGCATTAATATATAATTTCATATAAGATATATAAAATGAGGCATATGGATGATACCTTGGTCTTATTTTCAACAGACTTTATTTGGACTGCAATGGTGAATAGCTGGAACATAGTTGTAAGGTTGTTGGCGATCTCAATAAAGCTTACCACCTAAAAATATCAGTTTTAGGGAATTAGGGAGGATGTGAAGATGTCTAAATTTTGGCAACATGGGATTAAAGATGATAAAACTGTTTAAATGTAGAATAGATATTAAGTTTTTCATTCTCACAACCGGGCCTGTACAAGTGATTATATAGAAAGTACCTATACAAATGTCAGTGTTTCATTGAGACTTTCCCGAGTGCCTGATGATGAAATTCTGACATCATGGCGGCCTGAATCGTCTAGGAGACAAAACGGACTACAGGGTGGACATGTTTAATGACGAAAGACGAGCTACAATGTGGCAGGAGGATTGTAAAATCCGTCTTCCAGCGCAAATATAATCCTCCCAAATAAAGAATGACACGACCAAGATCAACACCTAAGCAATAAATGGCTGAGATCGCCTTGAGACCAATGTTTAAGTGCAGTTCAAACTTTCACATGCTTCTTCCAGGATGTGTCGAACAACTCAAACTCCACCAAGTCGTAGTGTCAAGACATACGCGAAGTCACGTGACACTTGGAACAAGTCTGACTGGTGGGATTTCTTATAACATCTTTTTACGAAATGGACAAAAAACAGCTTGGAAGCCTGGCAGAACGAGCATCACATCACAATGGGTGTGTCCAACCATCGTTGCAAAAGCAATGTAATTGTACTTTGATAAAATGACACCTAGCTGCGAGACATCAACGGTTTTTTCTCGAGAATTTAGGTCAACGATGAGAGATGAAGATAAAGATGTATATCGAGGTGAATTATATCTCATCCGTAAGGCGTTCAGCGGTCAGAAAAGCGGCCAGAATTGTCATAACAAGCTCACGGAAGGCATAAACATGTCAGACATTTCTATTCCTTGCATGGAATCAATATTTCGTGCTTTCTTCCAAGACTGCTACTTACGAAGTAAACCTCACTCGCTGTAGTCACAGATTCACTCCCTTCTTACAGGAGGCTACACTACAAATCCGTTGTAAGGACGAGAACCCCTG
Organism: Pomacea maculata; assembly: GCA_004794325.1. NCBI lineage: Eukaryota > Metazoa > Mollusca > Gastropoda > Architaenioglossa > Ampullariidae > Pomacea > Pomacea maculata. The sequence goes on along the minus strand of SRHC01000551.1, from coordinate 44,765 downwards.
CATGCAGTTGTTTACTTTAAAAACCAGGGGCCGTGGCTTTTTTATGGGAATGATGGTAGGTAGATAAGCAGCATCAACAACTATTAAACGTGTGTTTACCTTTGAAGCTGGCAGTGGTCGGTGACAGCCAGGTGCAACTGATGCACACCTGTGTGTAAGAAACAGTAAAGGGGAAGAACATAGCAGTATAGACAGTCTCAGGTTTGAAAGTCTGCTGGAACTAGTGATTGTACAGGTTTGCCGCTCTACCACATGGGTAGCTAATTCATTAGGGTAGCTGAAAGTGGCTGGTAAAAAGGTTGGGTTCTATATTCTAAATGGAAGACCACTTATATTTCACAGTTGGTGATTGACTATTTCCAACTTTAATTGCATTTGTTTGTATTTTATTACAGAGATTGTAGATAGTAATTCACACGCGTCCAACAAACATCAAATAATAAAATAATTATTTTGTAAACGTCCAAGAGAGAACAACAAGACTGGGCAAGTTACTATCATCAAGTTTCTTCAGACAATATAAATTAAACAGACTTTACTTCAAACAAAATAGGTTCTCACTCAAAACAGGTGAATTTTTCTCTTTTTTTCCTTCTTTATATTTTTTCTATATTTCTTTTTCTCAGTACAAAATCGTCAAGCAAGTCTCGTACAAGAAATCACGTGACCCGTCTGCTAAGCTCCACCTGGTGTATAACTGATGTAAAAGCGCATTGGTGCCTTGCTGCTGCCTGCACTGGACTAGTCAGATGATATCTGCGATAAAGCTGTAAGGAATGCAGAAGCTTAAAGCTTACTGTCCTCGTTATCAGACTGCTGACACAGCAGGCACAGGTAGAGCGATTGAGGTGTTGCTGTGCTTCACACAGCCTGTGATGATGGTTAAAAAAGGTAAGCAGGGGAGCGGGCAGCGGTGTCCGATCCTTGTAGGTTTGCCCACTTGCCGGATCGAAACCCGTGCGAGGCAGCACCTCTTTACATGCCTTTTTACATTACCAGCGCAATGTGCTAACAAAGTTACCAGGGTGGGTCCAGGTTTTCTACGCTTTAGGTAGCCTGTAAGTGAAGCCAGCAGCAAGAACAACTGTAAACAACTGCTGCTTCCGTTTACAATACAGCGCTGGCAAGTGTCACCTGCAAGGAAGAGAAAGCCACTGTTGCCATAGTAACTGTTCATTAAGCTGGTAGTGTGATGGGCTTAACCATGGAGTAAACACTTCCACTCGCAGAACAGAGGGATGACACAGTTTGCCATAAGTGCGCATGCGTTCCTCCACCCCAGTCATGCACGTGCTTTATTCTAACACACCATGCACCCGGATTGCTGTAAGCATACAAACACACCCCACACCTCGAGTGATACAAACACACCCACCACAAACACACCGAGTGTTAAGATAAGTTGTATAAACACTCCGAAGAGGTCTGTGATTCATAAACCACATTGTGGAAGGTGGGTCGGTGGACATCAATAACAGCCGATGAGTTTATACTTGACTTTTAATTGTTTACACAATCAGATGAAACACCGATGACAAATAGAGCAGGGATTTATCAGTTGTCGTTACTGAAGAATGAATAAATGAGAAAAAAAAAAATGAAGCAATGGCCTTGAAAACTGAAGTCTTCATCACAAAAAAACCGTTTTAGCTACAGTTGTATACTTGCACAATCACATTTTTGTCTCCAAAAAATCCCCCCCCAAAAAAATCCAAACTTGTTTTATTCAGTATCTTGCTATCCAGAAAGGATGCACAGAAAAAACGTGGAGTTTCTTTCATTCTCAGTATCACTCGGCGGTTACACTTTACTGTTTAAACATTTGTCTCTGCTCTGTGAAAGATGTTTCAAGTGTGCAGGTGAGGCCATGAACACTCTGCACTTGTTACCGCCCACCTTACAGGATTTTTCAAAAAAAAAACATCTGATCAGATGTGCGCAGTGATATTGTCTAGTGTTTACCAAAAAAATAGACATATATAGCCTAAAGACCTGTTTCGCAAAACAGACGCGAAGTGGTTTAGAACCTAGACCCACCCAACCTGTCCTGTGCGTTTGTAAGGTTGTACAGGTAGTTTTTTAAAATACTTTTTTGTACACAATCGTTGAAGCGATATGCATTGCACATTTCTGCGTCCTTCGAATAAAAAAATAACAAGCTATGACACATCAGGTAAAACTTGCAAAACATCCACAGAAAACAGGATAAAATGATCGTGGATTACAGGCGAAAAAATCTTGCGCAGGTTGCGGGTAAAGGATCTTGAAACCATACATAAACACGCACACACACACATTGCGCGGTTTTCTTGGAGTATATTAGGCTAAAAGATATTTAAAACGAGGTCCTAATAACAAAAACAAACGACAGGCACAGAACAGCACACCTCGGCTCTTTACTCCTTCCTCCTGATGATGTTTAGATGCTGCTTGCTCCCTCCCATCCACCCTTCTCCCACCCCGCCTCCCACGTCCCCCACCCACTGCTCACAACACAGACCCTCCACTATCAAAATGTAATCCACAAAGCTATTTTAAGAAAAGGTTTCTTTTTTTTTTTTTCAAAGAAAGAACCGGCGCAGATTTCTCCCCTCGTCTGTCTGTGTGCTGTGGAGTCTGAGACCCGATGTGTTGGTTGTTTGTGGGGCGGTTTCTGCTGGGGGACCAGACAGCAGCCGCGCCTGTAAATCCTGCCAGGTAAAGCTTACGATCCAGGTAAGGCGCGCGACTGGAAGAAAAATTTGCACGACCCAGCCAGGGCTGAGAGAGAGATAAGAAAAAAAATTCGAAGGGATCTAACTCCTTAAAAGCAGTAAACATGGCGCGGGGTAGAGGCGCACGATCGTGCTGACTGGCTCAAGAAGCGAATTAACACAAACACGCGCTTCTGCAGGATGCTAGATGGCGCTGCGGAGATGCTGCGTGAGGTGCATTAGCTGTTATTACCTGCCGCCAGGTAAATACTCCTATAGCCTGCTGGCACTGTACAGCAGCACGGGTGGCGCGCACCCATGACGTCATGGTGCAAAGGTCAGTACGTGTGACGGCGACATCGCACGTGACCAGTGAACACTGTGAAGTAAAGTACAATAGACAAAACAGTTCAGTGCATTCGACAGATGAACATTGTATGTAGTACAGGAGATGAAAGTGCAGTACAATAAGTTCGATGCATTCGATGTCGGAAGTGACCAATGAAAACCGTAGAATTGTTTGGTTGAAGCACGTGACTACTGAAAAAGTGTAGTAATGTATAGTAGACAAACAGACCAATACACAGTATAAAACACACTAATATTATTCTGCAGAGCACCAAGACACGTATGGTGCAGTGTAGCAGACAAAAGGATAGAAGATAGTGGACAAAACAACAGACACGTTGAAGCAAGAGAAAATAGACAAAAGACTATAATTTAATGCACAAAACCTACTGAAACAAAATTTACAGCAGGCAAACTACTGAGATCGCCACTCTACCCGTGAAAATTAGCTACCCGTAAAAATTGGTTGCTGCAGGCAGTCCGATAGCAGTCATTGCAAACTGGAGGAAACAATAATGAACAGGTGCTTATTTCTCTCTCTCTTTCTCTCTCTTTCTCTTTCTTTCTCTCTCTCTCTCTCACACACAGGGCTTTTCTAGCTGCTCAAAGATGAGGGTTTCATTGTATACACGAGGTGTCCATTGTTAAAACCTCCACAAGAGCTACAGAGGCTGAGAGTTAAGGCCATTGCTTGAATCTGATAAGTAATGTTATCATCTCACAACTGGCATGCTGCAGTGTCTTATCTCTGAGCATCCCCGCTCGCGATGGAGGAAGAGGATTGTTTGTACATTTTACACATTACACAGGTAGTCCTGATGCCGTTTGCTGCGTGTCTTTCCATGGCACCCCTGCTGTTCCTCTTTATCAGCTTGCGTAAACATCGATAATTTGAAGATGAAGCATCAAAATCCTGTTGAATATATATGAGTCTGCATGCATGTGTGTGCATATATATATATAGAGAGAGGTATGAATATATTTAATGAAGACATTGTGAGCGCATGTTCATCCTCTTCCCATCTTGTTTTCTCGATTCTTTTTTCCGATTCCTAATCTCGGTATCTCCTGAAGTCAACTAGGAACAGACCATCCGATAACTGTGATAATACCGTACCAACACATGGACAGTCACAGAAATGGTATTTGATATACTATATGTCATCTTCTTCGTAAACGTCAAAGGCACGACGGGATTTGAACCCGCAATTATGAGTAGTTACATTCTTCGAGAACGTCGTAAACTTATTAATTTTAATCGCAACTTGCTACCCAATGAACCTGAGGATTAGATAATCCGAAAATGTTTAATTCTGTATTATCTGGAGCTAATTAACACCGCTCGGCACACAAAACTTTCAATTTAAGTAAAATGTTCAAATTAAATGTGCGTAAACTACTGACATTATGGCTTTTTTTTTATCTCTGATATACCTTGCCGTTCAGATAATAATAGTTAATTTCTCCCCAGAGACAATATCTTAGGTTTATTTTCAAAGTTGAATCAAGATTTAAGCTTCACTACTCATCACCGTTATCTTCAAGATAGTCCCATAGCCATATGTCATTGGGAAGGAGAATCTGAAAGTGTTACGTGTATATATATATAGAAAGAGGGGAACAATTGTGTTGTGAGTAATAATAACACTTTTACTGACTGATGGGTTTGATGGTCCGACAATAATGTATGACACGGTCCGTGAAGCAAGAAAAACTGTTTACGCAGCAACAGACACGTTGTAGGATGTACAAACACAGCAAACCGAATAACCATTAAATATAAAAATAGAATAAAATTCATGAATAATGTATTTTTTTAGTGTCTCTTCCACTTTCTTATTTCTTACTTATCTCTCTGTAAAGCTGTTTGCTGAGAATGCGGGGATGAAAGAAAACAGCTGAAGATAAGCATGGGCTCCTGACGGTTGGCAAGGCGACAAATACAGAATGCAAGTGTTAACACTGTCTCGCCTACTGCCACAACACACACTACTTTGAGTTGTCAGGACTTGAATACCGGATTATGAGAGATTTTTGAATGTTGTGGGTCAGCCAAAACAAATGGCTTCATATCCTTGCACGCACTGGCACGCACGCACAGAGCGAGGTAGAGCGAGGACGAGAGAGAGAGAGAGCACAATATAAAACGCTCTACCTATGAAACATAAATAACAACAGTATGTCGGAGATCGTAATGCGAGGAATCTGTGACAGTAACACGAAGAAAATTATTCTAGAACCATGTATTGTAACCAGGGTAACGCTGCTGAGGTCACTAAGTACCACAAAATGGCTGCCACACATATATATGAGCGCATGTGCTGTTGCACGTGCTGTCAGTACTCTCTCATAGATCTTCGCTCCTCAGACCGCTTCCTGTCGTGATTGTGTTCCTCTGGAGTCCTGAGATGCCTGTTACCTCTCGGCCTTGAGAGGCAGGTTGTCTTGGTGAGAGGAGGGAGGGAGTGACTCAGCGCCCACAAGGCCACCACAAGTGAAAACGCAAGCTCGCCGAAGGAAGGAAGCTCCAGTAGTGGCAAAAACTTGGGCAGATGCACAGCAGGAGAGAAAAGAGTCAAAAAGCTTTGCAAGTTTATTTTTTCAGAAATGACTAAACATTAAAGCATGTTTGAGTTTTGAACAACCAGTTATATGATTGAATGCAAGACAAGGACGAGCAAATCCCGACTGGGAAAAAGCAATCAAACTCTGACCCTTACGACTTTAAGAGCCACGTGAAAGTAAATATTAAAGAAATTTTAAATTATACTGTTCATGTCTCTAGAGAAACTAGCGCATGAAAATATAAACATTCTTGATTTTTATTAGTTTATATATGGAGAGAAAAAACAAAAGAAGGAAACAGCGTCTTAAACATCTTTATTCTTATTGACCTAATTATTAAAATAATGTCGTGAGAAAAGCAAGAAAAAGACAAACATTAAAATAATAATATTTAATGAAAAAAAGGTAAACACACTCATACGCACACAAAGAAAGATTTTAAAAAATCAAAGGAATGCGCAAAGACAAGAAAGAACCAAACAACGCATACGAAAGGAACGTACATACAACGCTCTCTCTTTCGTTTTCTTTCTTTCTCTAATTTCACATCCTTCACAGTTGGATCACACGAAAGTCTCGAAGCGTAGGTCAGAAACTTTCATCTACCCATTTTAATATTTGGAGCTCTTCATAATGTATAATAAGCGCGATGCTTGCAAGAAGCCGTGAAGTGGTGATGACGAGTGGTTTCACAATGCCATGATGGTGAGAGAAGCAAACACCGAGGTGCACGGAAGCGGGACCACGTGACTGCAGTGATCTCTCTCACCTCCTTCCCGCAAAGCGATGCAAACCGATTTTCTTTTTTTTTCTTCTTCTTTTTTTTCTTTTTCTGTTGCTGTTGTTGTTGCGTGAAAGCCTAGCGGAGATGAAAAGGGGGGAGGGCAAGACGTGCTTTTGCTATCTGCCATCTTATTTTTGGGTCCTGGCCTCAGAGACAGCCGCAGAAAGTGCAGCAGCTTAACTCGTCTCCTTCCTAGCATCTTGTCTAATGGTCACTACTACCTTGCCGACAGACAGGGCAGGGTTAACAATGCCATGCATAATGGCTGGCTTCCCGGCATGACTGACATCTAGCGCCGTGTTGCCAAATTTACCGAGTGAGTCAACGTACAGGCTTCCCTCTCCTGCATACCTCCGAGTCTTGTTACACGGTGGCTGCATGGAATCTCTATATTTTTACTTACAAGTATGACAACGATACTGCTGAAATGCCCTTGACTGGGCAATATAACCGAATAACCTCAGAACAGGAAGTAGAACGCACTTTCAAATCATGTTCCGGGTCACTTGTTTCATGTGAGACAGCATTAGTATGAACGAAGAAACAAAACCGAGGGGTTGACAAACTAATGTTTAGAGGAAGGCATTCGTATTCAGGGTCAATAAATACTTATATGTTTGTATTGAGAGAAATCAGGACTAGCCCATAATATTAGTATATAAAATTAGACTTGTAACACTTGTAACACTGGGGAGACTTGCTTTTGGTTTCTTTATGTTGTTTCATTGCAGTGACTTAATCTCTTTTCACGTTTAGGCTTTAAGTTAAAAGCTCGAACATATTTTTAAAAATCTTTCTCTCGCAAATGGTTCCACCATTTCCTGTTGCCACGTTTGCAAAACACGTGACTTGCTTTTAGTTAGTTTACCACACGGTGCGTGACACGTGCTCAGTGCTGTTCCTTCTGACGACAACTCACTTCTCCAGGCAGTGTTCCTGATCGGTAAAAGCTCGAAATCTGAATGTGTGCAATAAATAGTATGATCGCATCAAACCCGACATCACTGTTTGAGAAAAATGGCTCACTAGAGAACAAAAATAGGCAAAAGAAATATTCAGAAATACATTTTACCCTGTAAATGAACTGCAATCTAAACATAGCATATTGGATGGACTTCCCACCAAACCAATCTACTGTTGACATGGTAATGACGAAGTAAATATGAAGAAAGCTCTACATTAATGCCCCCAACACTAGGGGAAACGATAGAGGGAAGGAAAGAGGAGATTTATTATCAAACTGAGCTAAAAGTTGTTCATGCCTCATTACTGAGCAGCAAGACACATGACTGCGGGAAAACAGGTACGAAGGCGGTTATTAATACAGGAGGGCGGGGACTTCTCCATTTAGTGATCACTTTCTTTGCCCATTACCTTTAAAACTAAATACACAAATTTCTTCCAGCGATGTTCTTCTAAACATACGCACAAAATGAATCACAACATAAATAAAAAAAAACATGCGACCAGTAATGAGATTTATGTTATTTGATTTTTTTTTCATAATGTGTATGTTACATGAAAAATGTGTTTAAAGCAACGTTTTCATTAAGTAATAAAAAGAATTAATAAGCTTTGCTAAGAAAAACATTTCGTTTGTCATTTGGAAGCAGTTTCTAGTGGGCAAAAGTTTATTTTGTGATGACAAAAGGAATCTGTTCCATGTAAATAAATCCAGTTGGATGAAGACTGCGTGCGGTCAGCAGTCAATCAACTCATAAGATTCTGTTGCCATCTGGCCTGAAAACAGGACAGCGAGGATTAGCGAGTCACAGTCTGACGATGCTCACTGTTAGCAGCAGTTGCTGTAGGAAGATCATCTAATGTTTCGTGACAATACCAGACATTCTTCAAACCTACTTGAAACTGCACGAGTGGACTTGAAGACCCAACGGTCTGACATGCGCAGTGGTTGTGCAGGACTGCCAACAGGTAGATGCTTCAAATTTTTAAGAACATCACAGACTTCACAACGTCAACGGTTTCTTTGTGACAAAGCGTGTCAGTCTCTCATTTACCTCTAATTGATATCTTCTTGTTTCTCTTGATCCCGCTTTCTTTCTCTCTGTCGTCCTCTCAGTCTTTCTCTTTTCCCATTAGCCAATATTCAAAAATTGCTTCTCTTTATCTCAGAGGAAAGGAGCAGTCTTCGTGTTCGCTTGCCAAGGTTTAAAATGATCAAAGAGTTTTTGGACTAGGTTACTAAGTACACCAGCTTGCTGTTTACCAACAAAAATGGATTTTCCCTCACTACAACCCAATTTTTTAACTGGAAAATTCAGACAGATCGGCATCACCATCGGACTTCAAAGGTGACAGGTGAGACTGTTGTTGCCAGGTCGCGGTGCGGCCGTGTTTATCTTGTCTGGCGGGGAAAGTCCAAGGGGAAGGAAGAGTGGGCGGGATGGCGTTTACAGTGTGACACGCCAAGGTACACAACCCTGTGTCACACCGCAGTTGCAACGACGCGAGGGTGACATTGTTATAGGCAGAGTTGTTCTTCCTTTCTAGCTGTTCTCCTCCCACGATTTTTATAAGAAGGACGTATAAAGAAATCAAGATAAAATGTGCTTGCTTGAATGTGCGGTCGCGAGTGTGATTGTTGATTATTTGGCTTCTGTTGTATGAGAAAACGTTGACATAGGTGTTTCTTTATTTCTTTCTCTGTTACTCTTTACGACAGTTTGTATAATACCATCTTAAATGCATCTACTCTCAAAGCCACACTGTTCCATGATGTTGAATTGTGTTATCTCCTTCAGTAAACTATTCCGAGTAATGTTTCTCTCTCTCTCTCACACACACTCACACCTCAAGCATAACATTAAGCAAGAATAAGATTTATGTGCCACATAGAGTGCGCCACGTATATAGACAAAAGGTCATGCACATTTCCACTGTAATCAAGTCCTATGGTCACGTGGCTTCAGATGTAATCAACACTTTCCAACGATCGCAAGTGACGTAAGCAGTCTTTTACCGGAGGTATTCAAGACATTGTTGGCCTCGCGCAAAGGCCGTCGTTTTTCTATCGAGCTTAGAGTTGCTGCTGTTCTTGGAATCACAGATACGTGCAAATGGGCTATTTAGTGAACTTATGTTAGCAGCTTTTTCTTTCTTGGTGAGTTTATGGCCTTGGATGAAGGTATGACCGTGCATGTTGCTAACCGTTTTTACATTACAGTCAAGCGTGACCTCAACGATAGCGCGATCTCAATAACAAACTGTTCCTGATTACTTCCACTGTGTCTCAAGAAGTATGCTCAAGAAGTCCACAAGACAATCAGCACCATAAAAAGTTATTAACCCGACAGAAAGAGAAAAGAAGATACAGAGAGACCTAGAGAAAGAGAAACTGAAGGGTACTGAAACAGAATAAAAGGTGTTCAAAACAAATGCGACCCAATAACACACAACAACTGAGCAGCGTGAAGACTTCAAGCCATTGTAGTCTAAAATACATTAGCCATTGTTGAGAGACTGGTGCATGCACATGTTTCCCTCACAGACAATAAGCCATGACGACAAGACAACACCTGTGCCAATCCTGTCGAGGGCCCACCATGGCGTGTTTGAGAAAGGCTTAAATATAAGACACAATTACCGCCGTTTCATGCAGCCGTTGCCACTATGAACTACCGCTACAACACCCGGAGTGTTGCCAAAAGAAGGCACCCAGACTTTCAGACAGGTTGTCGGCTTTGAAACTGCTGACTCATCCTTTTTGGAAGCGAGCAGCTATAGTGATATGTCACGATGAATACGTCTTTGGAAAGAGGCTGAGAAAGGTGAGCCCGGGACCCATGCAGGCCTCGTGACATCGTGACATCGTGACATCGTGAAACTAGCACGAGCAGCCGATGACTACAATGACAGTGGTGCTTGGACTATAATAGCAAAAGAACAGGTTTTGATTTTTATTTTGGGTATTTTTCCTGAAAGACAAGAATAATGTCTTTCCCAAGTTGTATTGCACAAAGAGCGTGTCCTAATGAAGGTTGTGTTCACAAGCACAGAAAATCTTCCAACTGAGATGTTATAAACAATATTTTTGTTTTTGTTTATTAATGGCTAAGGTAAAGCTCTACTTTGCTGCTACTAAACGTTTTGTAGCCCTTAAAATCTGTATTGAACTTTTTTAAAAAATTATTAAATTTAAATTAAAGTAAAAATGATATTAATGAATTATTATTTTATTGATTACACTCCTAGTAAAACTACCTACTCTTAATTTTTATGCTTCGTCATTTGGAATCGTCGTAAAGAGTACCTGTAATCTGGATACCGTAAAAGTCGGACCTCTTTGCCGCAAGAGACATCGATACTAAAAGAAAGATATCATCAATTCTTCCAGAAGATCCTTTCGCGAGATTAAAGGAAGAGGGAATGGGAAATGTGCTGAGGGCACGCGCTTGGTCCTCATGTTCAGACTGGTGGCCACACAGACGGCTGACAGACAGAAGAAACTGTCGTCATAGTCAGGAGAGTTCTTTCTTGCTACTGTCAGTGGCACCGCTTTCAGTCACGTGACCCGCAGGCGGGGTTATGTACGAGGGCGGTCAACTGACGTCAACTGCTAGGTCACGGGACTTGACGACCGAACTGTCGTTGACTGTTTCCCATTTGAAGTCGAAACACAATACCCTTCCTTCTCTCACCACTCAAAGAACCTGATTGCAGAGGGAAGGTTCAAACTGTTCGGTGCCGGGTGGTTGCGTGGTTAAGGCGATAACAGTCGGCATCGCATCCAGGGAATAGAAGCATTTCCTCTGACATCGATGCTCCTAACGACGCTATCTGCATCCGGAAGTCGTGTCTGCTTTCATCCACGAGGAATACACGAGTTCTAACAGTTCATGTGGAAGACCTAATTGGATGAAACTGCGACACCTAACTCGTCCTCATCAAGCAAACGAATTTTAAGTGAACAAAAACCGTTTTTAATGTCATCCTCTAAGCCTTTTGGGTCGTTGGCGGGGTTGAGATGTTAAAGATCCCATTTTTCTCAGGGCCAGCTGCTCTTTCCCCCAATCTTCTGTGGACCCATTCCCGCCATCTGGATCGATTTGGGAAGTTTGCTTCTCTAATAGAGACTTGAACCAGCGCGCTCTCAGTTCTCTAACCACTTGGGTATCAGGGCATCAGCTTCCCCTGAAACATTTATTTACAAACTTGCGAACCATATTTTTAAATCATGGGTGGAATGTGTCGCCATATTTGCGTCAACAGCCATCGTCCATTTTTTAAGTACAAGACGACGAGTAATGAGGTAGAGAAGGGCTGACTAGGGAGGGGACTGGAGTTTTTCGCATGACCAATCACAGCTTAGGGTGAGAGACATTTCGAATCCGGTCACTATCTGTCGTCCACAAAACAGCGGGGGATACATTAATATGTAAATTTAAATATACATGTTAGCTCACTCACATTCACAAAGATACACGTCTGTACCACACCTACCTGAACACACACGCACAAACCCACGCCCACACACCATTTCTCCGATTACCAAAAAAAAAAGAAAAAAATCACAGAGCAACATGTCACACACACAGTCATCGTCCTCTTTCAAGATGGCGTCAGGATAAGCTGGAGGAAAGCTGTCGTGACAGACTGTCGAGTGATGTCGTTAAGCCTCAACAGCTCTCCGTAAAGAGTCAGCACCGCCAAGTCAGCTGACACAGTGGAGTGTTTGACTGTCTGCAGGCAAAGTGTTTGCCCTGAACTCGCCGACCCTACGAGGTTAGCCTCCTGGCTGAGGTCACCAAGCCTGCGCCACAGCGCCTTCCACCTGACGTCACCCGTGTAACGAGTCCAGAACACGACTGCTTTTCAAAACACGAAACAGAGACCAATTATCTTCTTTCGTCTCTTTCATCATTCCTCAAATAACTCAGAACCCAGTAACCCTTTCTGTCGCTGAGTTGGCAGTGAAAGAGGCGGCGAGAATTTTCTAAGCACAGGTTCTAGCAAGCCTCGAACCAGCGACCTCTTGCTTCAAACTTCAGCAAACTAACCACCAGTGTAGAGATCTTCTAAAGCTCATCACTGGCACATTTTCATCGATAGGCGTTGATTGAAATATCCTTGAAATATATTTTTGATAAATCTGATAAATTTCTTTTAACAGACGAGGGAGCCATCTACCTTTTTAAATATATAATCCCCCTAGTTGTAGTTCTTATCATCATCATCGTCGTCGTAGCCTTTGTCATCAATATTCGCTCACTCCAATGCAGGGCATCGACGACAACAAGACGAAAGTGCTCCCTATGGACTGATTACAAAAAAAAAAAAAGAAAAAAAAAAGGTTAAGTTTGTATTGGCGTCGCAACAGTGACCGTTTAGAATCTTCTGTTTATCTGTTCTCGTCACCCGTCCTTGACCCCCCTGACCCCCATCCGTGCAGGATGAGACTAGCATCCAGCCAAAGCATACGACGCAATTTGCCGCTTGGATTCTGGTGGTGAAGCTGACAGTTAACGGCATCCCATGAGAAGAGACGAACGCGATGCAGCGGCATTCCCTTCCATGCGCTCCCTTCTGCGTCGAGCACTGGCCTTGGGTTTCGCATTCAAATACTTTTGTGCATTCTCCTGTCACCCAAATGGTTCCGAGGTTCAAATAAAACTTATTGATAACTATCGACAGTGTTTCCTAGACCCACTTACTCCCCCAGCCAACCACCCAACTCCCGTTTTCTTTGATGTGGTCTGCGAGCGCACGTAGCGCCAACAGCCTGTCAGGCAAAGGGACATCATCCGGGCAGCGCTCGAACTTCTCGTTAACATCGAGTATGAATAACGACCAAACTGACATGTGCATGTAAATAAATGACTGAAAGTTCGCACGTGGTGGTTTACGAGTAGTAAAGCTGATGGCAAGATTAGCGAAGTGGTAATTAAGAAACCGCGGTAGACTTAACTCAGAACTAAACAGACAGACTTTGCGTGTAATGATTACCAGTGATGACCGAGCGAAACTCAGGCTACACATTAGCTCACATCGTCAAGAAATGTTAAAGAGGTTGAGTAGGAGTTACTTAAGAGCTTGGTGCCAATAGCAAGAATCGTCCTCCATCAAGCCATGTGCACCTTCTGTCTGTGACTGGCGGTCGTCTCGGTGAAGGCGTTGACAGACCCTATTGATTTCCTTGTTCTGAGAGAAAACGTGCTAGACTTTAGTTTCTACACGTGGCAATCACACACACACATACACAACAGTATCGCCTGCACCTGTGCATGTGTGTGTGTGCGCGCACAGCTCCATCAACAAGATAAAAATATTTTACAGACATTCCTCCCTCCACACTAGTTTTCTAATAATTGCGCACATTTTGCAGCTTTTTTATTTAGCCTGTCACGTGACTATCGGTAGGTAGCATGGCTACTTGGAGTAAGTAATCCTCATCCATACATCATAGTCATGTGTTGGTCGGTGCTTTTCCCAAAGTAACATTAACTGCTACTTCAGCATTATTAGAACGATAAACAAAATCACAAAAAATTGCAATTATAGAACATAACATCAATTAATTAAGCAAAGCTGAGATTCACCAGTAGAAAGTAACTGCGGTAAATTGGTTAGGAATGTGTAGATAAAGATGGCTACTATAGCAGAAGAGTGGCGACAGTAGGACTGACAGAAAGATTAAAAACACCCACGGGTGGAACCCATGAAGCAGTTCTACCAAAAATATTTAAAAACCCTAACATTCATACATATAACGTGAACTTTCATTCCTAGCAACCACGGCTACATTCTCCCCATCAAAAACCAACTATTCTTTTCTTTGCTTTACAGACAGGAAGGAATGATGACCTTAAAGTCAGAAGGGTTGGAAAAGGGATGACACTGCGAAGGGGTTTTGTAAGTAGCGATTAAACCTTTTCAGGGGTAGGCATCGTGTGGTGTCATATTCACCACCAGTTGTCCCCCACCGAGCACCACGTGCTATTGCATGTTGCTACAGTGTAGCCGGCATTGTTGTGGCTTGTTTGGGAGTAACTATGCTGTCCACAAAGGTTATTGAAGGGAGGGCATTGTTGTGAGGTCAGCGGAGGGATGACCGAAATGGAGGTAAGTAGAGTGATATGTATAGAGACGTATTGATTACACTGGTTACTAACACGCAGACAAAGCTTATACATCTACATAGAATGTGTCTATGCTAATGTTTGCTTGCTCAACTTTTGGCAACGCTCACACCTTTTTTTTTTTTTATAAATCTTCAATTTTATAAAGAAATGTGGAGAATATTTAGCTGACAAATAAAAAGCGACCTGTCATTGAAACTGAGACAATAACAGGTTGCCGAGGGAACTTACAGTTTGGGAAGAAAAAAGCGTGCAAATGAACGAATATTAATTTAGTTCTTACCTGATCTGATACAGTCTGCCAACGTCCCACCTAACGATGTCTTCTTGTCTTTCAGCTTCTCAAACACATCCTTCGTCAAGTGTTTCTTCAATAGCGATTTGCAGTTTTCTGCTTCGGTAAGTTTTTGGTAAAGTTCCTCAACCTCCGTTGTCATGGTGATGTACACTGCTTGCAATAAGAGAAGGGAAAGATTCAACAAAAAAGAACGATCGTAGAGTCCCACACGAAGCAATGAAAGAAGTGAAAGAATTTGTAAAATCTTATATTTGAGACTGCACGTCGAAAAAAGACTTTGGCTTCTGTTTCGTCTTCTGTGGATCCACACGAGAGAGATGGGGTTACCAGGCTAGCACTATTTCTTGATTTTAAAAAAATATTCTCCAGCACAATGTAGAAAAAAATAATATCAAAGAATAAATTTCTCCTGAGTATTTAAAATTCCCTTCCAGCACTGTTGCATGCAGTGCAACAAGTCTCCAGCCGGTGTTACAAGCCAGACGGCGATCTCCGTGTCATCAAACAACGATGGCTTCCAGTCCAGTTATCGAAGAATAATTTGATGCACAAGCGGATGACTTCCTCCAACAAAGAATGAAGCTCGATTCGAGGAGTTTGGACAATAAACAGTATGTTAAAAGTGGTGTCGTGGTGTTGACTGCTCACGAGCAGCGCGCGCAGACGACGTGTGTGTGTACAGCCTGGCGGTTTCCCAAAGTCGAAACGCGAGGGCGCGCCGACAGATTCACGTCTGCTCGCCTTCCGGAGGCTCGACGGAAATAGCCGAGCGGCGGCGAGAAATCACACGGAATTTCTCGAAGTTTTTACGAGGGACGGTGTCTATTTCGGATCGATACGAGAGGACGACGTAGAAACTGCAGTCGGGTTAAAGGTCACGCTCTGTGTGTCTGTGCCTTGCTTATGAGCATGTGCTTGTTCGTTTAGAAATACTGCGTGATATTTTACGAAAAGAAAACAAGGTATCTCAACTCTTTCACAACAACCGACAGACACGCGTGACAAATTGAGTAAAGACAGTCCATGACACATGCACAGCAAATGCATGTTTTAGTCAGATGATTGTAGAGCATCTATTATTTTTAAAAAGGTCTTGGAATTTTTTCCATTCTGCTAGGGGAGCAAGAAGAGAAACACAAACATCGTTGGGTTATTCAGATTTTAAGTGAGTTCCTTTTAGTCTTTCTATTACGTATTCATATAACCTTTCATTCTATACTTGACCTTCTTACTAGGCTGTCACATGTTGAAATTGTCTACTTTTGTATTTCATTTAAATTTCAATCCATCATTTTGTTTGCATATTCGTTTGACGCTGGTAGATGTCCTTGCAGGCCACTCAACTATTACTTGAGAATTTACTGACATTTGTATGCAATGTCAACGCCTTTGTCGGCGCGAGTGTCAGGTAAATAAAATGTCAAAGTGCAAGATAGTCACTTAAAAAACAAACATAGCAACACATGTCTAATCTGAGCTCAGACTTATGCATATCAGTTGTGGGTTCCTCATAAATCTGTGAATCTGTGCACATCTTTATTTGTCGATATAAAGAGAAACATCTTAACCAGACATACTGCAAGATAATCACATTCATCCAGTGCACAACCCTGTTCATAACAACATCTTCTTGAGCATGCAAACTCTTTTTTTTTAAGAAAAAGTACACACCCGGCCTCCCAGATACACGTGTTTATTTTTAACAGAATTCCAAGGGTAGTCGGCGTGACACGAGATACAACAACCTTCCTGCATAATGGTGAAAGGCAAGAGGACCCACACGCAGTATTCCCACATTATTTTCATAATGTCTATTTAAAACTGAAGTGAGAAGGAAAAGGTTCGCGGAATGGAGGGAAAAGAAACAAAAATTTAGGAGAGGGAGAAAGCTTCACCGCGGAGGGGTAGGCAGGTCATGGACGGAGGTCACCATGTCAAAAGCTAATCGATATTCTGTGGAAGGCGGGGCCCAGACAACGGAATTTACGGCGGTTCAGGAAGGCAGGAGGAGGGCTGAGAGGGACTAGCACGTCGCTCTTCTCAGTGTTTCTACCTTCCCCTGGTTCACCAAGTACTGAGGTCTACCAAACTAATATTGGCAATGATCTTTTAAAAATGTCAGCTTCACTGTGGAAGAACAAATTTAAACAAGTGGCGGGGACCCAGTTATTCATTAGCAGACGTGTTAGGAAACAGTTTCTAAATGTTAACCATTGTTTCAAAGTTCCTTTTTTTCTTTCGCTCTTTTTGTGGGACTAGAGTATGATAGAATTCCAGAGAAAGCACGTTGTTTATGGCTGAAGATGTACAGAAATCATCATGGGCATAGACCAAGAACATACCTACCATAAGTTACTATGGCAACCTTCCTAGGTCGTGTGCACCGGAGCGAAGAGTAATTTGCGCCATCAATTTTTATGTTTAGCTGTTAACCCCTTTCCTGTCACTTCTGTTGGTTAAATAGTTTAGCTATGATCTGAAGCTAATAGTTATCTTTGATAAGATAAAATGTCCCTGGACTGGAGTATTATCTTAATATCAAAATATGATAAAAGAGTCAGATTTGAGGTTGTCATAAAAATGACACAAGGACAGGGTGGGTGAAAGTGGGTGACAGTGGGTGAAAGGGTTCAAGCTCACACACCCCTTGTCTACACAGACACACAGAATCTAATGTTACTGCGAAATATTCTTTATCAATGTGAGTCAGGTGACTGGCAAATGTTTTATACGATGAGAGGCAGAGATTTTATTTTCATTGCATGTATGTTATACATTTTAATGAAAAACTGTTGTGTAATCAATGTATGATTATTACATTATACTTTCAATGTTAGATACACAACAATGGCATTGTCTTCTCTTTATCTACATTTCTTTTAAAACTTACAGCCATTTTCATTCTTCAAAACCCATTAGTACCAATTTTCTAATTGCTGTCTAATTAAAGTTTAATATACAATGCTCTTAATATAACATATACTAACATTGTAGCTTCAGATTAGGGGAGAAAATATGGCATGTTGCACCTAGTTAATCACCTAACAGAAACAGCAACCATAGAAAACCCCCAAAAAATGTTTAAAGAGATGATTCTTCAAAAGTCCAAAGCCTTCTTTTTATTTGATAATAAAGATATAAAAGGCAATACAGTTAGAATTCATTTTCGACATTACTAACATCAAAGGAGAACAATTTTTAACGATGAAAAATGACGCGGTGAAGCAAAGAAAATAAAGGAAAATGAAGATTAAAACCAAGGGATTTTTTTCATTTGAAGGAAGGAAGAGCTTTGATGTTGATAGTCTGAGCACGTTGAACGCAGCTTCCCAATGCAGCACTCAGACGCCCTCTGGTATCAGGGATCTCAACTCTGCAATACATCATGGCTTGGTGTCAGAAGTTGCCTCCTCTGAGAGATGTCTCGTTTTCTGCCAACATGACTCAGTCCTACCTCGAATTCCGTTCAACTGTTTAAATTCGCTTTCTACGCGCACGTTCTTGCAGTCTAGAAGACGAGGGAGAAGTCGAGTGATAACTGTGCTGCTGTACGTGATGTTCGATGTTTCAATTTCCTTTACAGGCTAGGAAAATCCATTTGGGTAGCTTGTTTACAGTTTGCTTGGCCTGCTTGTAAAAGGCTAGAGCTAAATAGTCATCGAATGAACACAGATTTCGAGAAGGTCAATGACCTTAAAATGGAAGCAAACAGCAAGGATTTTACTGGATCATTTACTCGATCATTGAGCCTGACTACCATAACCTCTCTCGTGTATCCAACATATGTAATAACAAGGGTTTATTTCTCAATTTTCGATGACTTTATGATAGATAGATAAAGAGAGAGCAATTGACGTATGTTGGTCTTCAAAATTAAGCCCCGAAACGGCCCTCTAATTTGAAGGGAAGTGGAGAACCTTGGTAGATACAGTATCTGATTTAAAAAATAAAGAACACTACCAGATAGGCTTACTTGTTTCAAGGAATGCAAGGATCTTAAATCCATGATAGTAACATATTAACTCTCTGTCTGTGGAAGGCCTTGAGGTAAAATAAAGATCATCTAACTTTCTTTAAAGATTGACCGCCTTTGGCCAATATTCGTAAATAAAGTTCACATAATGCTATTACTTGATGGACTAGGTGATATACGCGCTAGAAAAAGATAAAGACAGATTAATAAATTGAATGGTGAATGACAAAAAAAGAAAACGAAAACAAAAAAAAAAAAATCACCAAATAAGCAGATGTTGAAATTACTTACCATGACAAAGACGTGGAAAATTTTTCGATAATAAATAAATGGCTGATTAGAATAAAAGACTCGTATTGCTAACGAATTGCTAAAACCAGCCATACAAGCGCTATGGAGAGATAATCTTGCCTCAGTGAGAGCGCTGCCTTGTTATCCCCCTTTGACCAGCACTGTTTCCACACAAATTGTTGCCTGCTGCTGTTTATATTTGTGTTTTCATTTTGACCAAAAAACTTTGTTTTTTTATTGTTGTTGTTGTTGTTGTTGTTTGTTTTTGTTTTTTGTTGGTTGGTTGTTTTTTTTTTCTTCTTTAGAGCAGTGAAACAATCGTAGAGTTCATTGTTAACGAAAAGATGAATTTTATGATTGCTCGAACTCAACCACTATTATTCAATCACAATATACCTGTTTACAGCCACTCTTTATTTCCATTCAAAAATTGTGTAAAAGGTCATGACAATAAGTCAAAGGCTATCACTTGACGTTAAAAATCATCACAAAGGCTCTTAACAACAAAATATACCACTCTATTAATCTACTGTTTGTAGGTGTTTCATCCTTAAAATACTTCTAAACACAAAAAATGTGTTAAACACAACATCAATAACTTTATTCCGCATAGGAAAATCTAGTTCAATCCACACCACACGGCGATAAAAAGAAAGAAAAGAAGAAAGGAAGGATAAAAAGGAAAAAAAAAAAATAAGATGAGTAAATCCCAAAGAACCGAAGAAAGATTTTAGAAATAAAATTTCGATGAGCTGACCAACTCACTATGTCTATCAACTTTAAAAACACACTTAGCAAATTTTTCTTTTAACTTGTTTAACCATTACATAGCCATGCTACTGGGCGCCATTTTGTAATAACCAAATATAAATCTTACAATTTACGATCGACCCCATCAATGTTATTTTGAATTGAGAATTTCAAGACAGTTTTCTTCGAATATTTTTCTCCATTTGTGTCACACACCTGGTTACTTATTCTGGAAACTCTAGTTTGTAGTGCTGAGGAATGTGTGACCGTACTGCGTACAAGTCAAGATGGCTTCCACAGGTGTGGGTGCCGTGAGCATCAAGGGAATGTCAGCTGGGTCGACTACACCCCAGACAACTTCTTTTCTTCAGCGATAACCGCCTCCACTCCCCTTCTCATCTCCTGGATGGCCTCGAACTCAGTCAGACCCAGTCGTCGCTTGTTCGAGATGTCGTACACACCACCAACACTCTCTGTGTGCTCACCGTGAATACCTGCACGTGGACAACACCATGAACAGTCAAATATAACTGATTGACAGTTACAATCATTTTATTCCTTCCTGTTACTTATTTAGGTCACACAATCGTTATTTCAAGAACTCAGTCATTACACTATTATTTTTGTTGACATTCAATAAATACTGATCCATGGAACGACAACCTATTATCTGTCTTGCTAGTTTTTCAAAATATTCTTTTCTGCATCGTCATCCAAATGTAAAACTTTCTTACTTTATTCCTCTTACTTTATTCTACACTACAGGACAATGATTCAGTTTATGCGATGATATTGGCTCCTGGCAAATATTTTTAAAATACCTGCTACTGGAAACAGAAAGCAAGGGAACGTACCTCGTGCCTGGATGTTGTACTTGTCACAGAAAGCTTTGAAGTCCGGGGTCTGAGACAGTTTGGGGATCTTGATGTGGACAGATGCCCTAAGGGTAGTGCCCAGGTTGGAGGGACAGAAGGTCAGGTAGCCCAGACCATCCCGCTTAGCGAATTTCAGTCTCTTCTCTAGGGTCTGGATGGCCTGTTAAATGACAACATTTTTAAAATAATGCTAATCAGCAGAAAAAGAAAATTTAGCTAAGAGTGTCCAGCACACAGCCAAGCTCCTATCGTCTTCCACTATTTAAAAAGAAACGATATAAAGGATAAAAAGGATTCTCAAGAAATAAGAAAGTCTGCTCCTGCAATCGTGAGCGCTTTCCACTAAGGTTTGGATGACCTGTTAGGAGCAAGTCGATCTATTTTAATTAACTCTGAAGTGCATGTGCCTGACGACGGGTAGAGTTTGTAGTTGTTATGTCTTGAAGTTACCTTTAATTTTAACGGCCACACTGCCTTTGAATGTTAAGGAGCAACAGTCTTTTGTACACCTTGACTATGCCGTTGAGTGCATTCCTCGTGTGATTCACTTTAATGACTGAATTTACAAACTTAAACGATTTTTCAACGTAGGAAAGGTGAAACAACAAAGCTAGCTTATTCGTGGGATAGAATTAACTGAAGAAATGTCAGCAAGTACTAACTTGTATACTAATACCCGCAGCTCTCACAATTTTATGTGTCAGCTCACCTTGACGAGTCTCACGTAGACTTCTTTGAGGTTGCCACCCATTTGCATAGAGATGAATCGCAGGTGGTCCTCCTCGTTGAGCCACACCAAGAACCTCTTGTCGGGCGTGAGGAAAATGCCACGGCCTGTGGGCCAGTCTTTGTAGCCTCCTGCTGCACGTAGAAACCTGTGTAGCCAGAAAATTAATGGAAAATAATCTAGCAAAAGACCAAGTCTGTAATGTGATTTGAGTTAACCGGAAGCAAACAGGCAGTTTGAAGCAAAAGGACATTTTCTTTCCTGGAGATAATTTTAGTGTCCTTAAAGCGTACAACACAAATGAAGAAAATACGAAAATGCATGACACTAAGGACACTGACCTGTCACTGTCGTTAAAGAGGAAATGGTCCTCTGTCAACTGTTTTTGTGTCTCCTTGCTCATGCCTGTCAGAGGGTAATAGGTACCCTTCAGCTCTCCTTCTAGGGTGTTGAGCGCCTCTACAGTCATCTTCTCCATGGCCTTGCGATCCTGACATTATTATCAGACAACGTGAAATTAGTGTTAGAACTTGTGTGCATACAACAGTATTGTAGAATTTATTACTTATTAATTAAAGTTTGCTTTATTTTTTTATATATACAAAGAATCATTCGTTTTAGTTAATGTACGATCCTTAGCTGATCAGTGCTGCAACTGCTTTCGGCATCACAACATTATACTCTGTTTTTTATTGATAGTAATTGTCAACAACACTTCTTATACGGACATTTAGCCAGAAAAATATAACCATCATAATTAATATTAAGTTAGCTTTACAGTTTATAAATAAATATTTTGTTAATAATTAAACAATGATACATTAAGTAAATATTAAACTTTATTAGTTTAAATCTTTTGTTAAATGGATGAGGTGGCCGACTTTGTTGCCACTATTTCAATGCCTGATAGAGCTTGTGACTGGAAAGCTGCACCCAACCAGTAGTAATATACAAACACACACAGATATATATATATACTTTTTTTTCTAAAAGTAGACAGCTAGACAAACTTCCATGTACTTTGAAATCATATCTTTTCCATTACACCAGCCAAATAACATTGCTGTCCACAATCCGAGACTCAAACTGTCCATCCATTATTTTAAATGCAGAGGTGCAGTTTCTTCCTAATGACTTTAAGTGTCTTTCATTCCTCAAATATCGCATCATTAGAATAAAGATAATCAGCAATCCCCGTAGGTTATTTTGGCTTCTGCGGGCTAGCCTAGTATTCATCTAGCCATCTAGTATTTCTTGTTATAATCTTGTTATATCCTCACAAGCCTGTAGTCACATGAAGGTGCATATCCATTGTCTCCCTTTGTGCGATGCAGGATTTCGTTTGGAGGGAATAGCTGTGGAGCTGACAATCTTCCTTTTCTGTCTCTTCATATAAATATATACCTTTATTTCTTTTTTATACTGTTTTCTGAGTTTTTTTAAAAAATTAATTCAGCAAATTCTTGAGTTTTTCTTTAATTTTAAATCAACTACTTAATACACAATATTATTATTGGTTCATTGTGCATGACATTTTTGTTCACTGTTCTTCGCTTCTACGGACCGAATGTCTTATTATTGTTGGTTGTGGTGATATGATTACTGACGAATAAAAAAAATAATTATTATTATCATTATCAATCTTCGGCCCACGAAACATTAGAAACATTTTTCTGCTGTCCTAGCTGCGGATTCTGCCTGTACAGAAAAATGTACAGGTTGTAACATTTTGAAAATAGAACTTTATAAATGTTTGATTTTCTTCTTTAAGGTTGTTCATCGGAACTATCACTCGCCTCCATGCAGGCCACGGGTGGGAAGCCATAGCTATCATGGCTGCGCCCCACGCGCACGCGGGTGGAGACGATCAACTTGCCCTCAGGGTCCAGGTCACCAAAGTCGATCTTGTCGACCCCGAAGTCTGATGGCGGATGTTCCAGCTTGTCGACCTTGTGGTAGTCCTGGATGACAGGATCCAGAACAGGTGCGAAGACAGTGTAACCCTCTGGATCGCAGGCATAGATGCCAACTCCACTGTCCAGGTTCTCGCATCCTTTGGGCAAAAAGAGAGGCAAAATAGGATTATGCCACTTCGTTGAAATATTTTATTATTCTCTTCGTCGTCCTTTACTAACTGGATATTTTCTTAAAGCAAAAATAAGAATACTTCTCATTTCTTATGGTTCAAACCGCATCCTATCTTTTTTAATTTCTGTATGCGTGTAAAAGATCTTTATTCAGATTGACATTTGTCGACATAGTAATGAATTGGTGACATGGTGATTACTTCACTTGACTGATAAACCTTTCCTGATAGGAATTTAAAAGTCTTGATCAACATCATTTTAGTGAGAGACAACACAGTGCCATAAATGTCCATCAAATACCTTATGGAAATAACAAGTATAATTTATACAATTAATATATTCTATAAATACATGATAGAATTTATAATTTGAGGTAAAAGAAAACATTAACAGCATTTGCCTTATGTAATCATGTTGGTTGGTATGAAAATAGTAACTTGTCAGGTTGCCTCCCTTGGCTTACATTTTCCCTTGCAATCCATCTGTTCAGAAAACTCGCTAATTGTTTTCATAATTTTAAAGGATGGGTCTCCCTCACAGTTATAACTCTGATTCGACAACAGTGTACATATAGGGCTTTTCCTGATACGTCTTTTGATTGCCTTTTTTTTTACCAAAACTTTCTTAATTTGTAGTTCAATGAAATGAAAAGAAAAGGTTCTAAAAAATACCAACAACAAAATCGAAAGAAAATCAGTCGGCATGGCATGCTAACAATTAAGCTGGGACTGTCCAGTAATCTTGCTGTCGATAGTGGTGTTTAAAATTGACTGCATGAACACCAAGGGGTCAAATGTGTAAAAACAGGACAGTAAACAAATTGCAGTGACATGTAATTGTTAAGGACCCTGTGAACGGATATGGTATAATGTCTATTCCTCCACTGTACATTGCCTTATACACTGGACCCCAGCAATTGAATCACAAAAGAGGAGTATCTCATAAAAGCGGAATACTAGGAGCATTCATTCAACTCAAGAAGTCATTGCTGTTCTGATTGAGCACGGGTAAATGCTTTAAGTACCGTTCCCTCTCTATATCCTAGTGGTCAGATGCCTTTTGTGCCAACAACAACACTTTTATTTTATCCAACACAATTTTTAAAAGATAAAGATTAAATGCAACAGAAATGTCTTCAATAAGCTCCAAGATCGTTGCATATGATACAGCACACATTGAATACATCCAAATTTACTTTCAACTTTTAAAATCTTGCGTTCACCTACCTGAGCGAATGCAGTCTGCCAGAGTTCCTCCAAACGAGGTTTTCTTGTTCTTCAATTCCTCAAACCTCTCTTTGGTCAGGTGCTTCTTCAACAGCGATTTGCAGTCTTTCGCCTCACTCAGCTTCTTAAACAGCGCTTCAGCGTCGCTTGCCATCTTGATCACGGACTGTGACAATGTAAAGATTGGTGATATGGCCACCCTACACACTGACACTATTGTTTGGTTCAAAGTTCAAAGCATTAGTCCGACAGGTGTTTTTGGATAAGTGCATTAGGAACAACAAAGCCTTAAAAATGTGGATCTTTTACATGTGTGTGTGTTGGAGCGAATGTATAGATACCTTCGAACAGGTATACTTTCTTGTGTATG
This sequence comes from Pomacea maculata, assembly GCA_004794325.1. NCBI lineage: Eukaryota > Metazoa > Mollusca > Gastropoda > Architaenioglossa > Ampullariidae > Pomacea > Pomacea maculata. Next base: position 19,682 of record SRHC01000551.1, on the reverse strand, counting down.
AAATATCTCTGGTCCCGCAAACGCTGACGTCATCACAATTAGCTTCTTTGTTAATTCCAAAACGAGAAAAATACAATGTTGCCAACACCCAACACTTGTTACAAAGACATGTTATTAACCCAGGGATAAAAGAAGTCGAAGACAATGTAGCGCACCAAGGTATAGGAGAGATATTGTATTACTTGTACATGTTGTATACAGTTGCTAGTCTTGCGTCACGACGACCGTTAATTACACCATATCTTCTGTTATCTTTCCTTTAACCCATTGTGCGAATCTGTTCTCTTTACGAAGCTTTCTCTTACACTCACTATGTAACGGATTTTTGAAATGGTTGGAGAGAGGGATGTGACTCAGCCGTGACACCTCAATGTCATGATAACGATAACGAGACTTATCAGTGTTCAGCTACCTTTGACTCGAGAGTTAATTCCCTTGCCTCGGAACTCTTGCACTTGAGTTTAAGACAATAGTCGCTGACGATCACGAGAGTGTAACTGTGTTGAAAAAGGTTCCTATCGCAAATATAAATGAAGAGTTCAAACTATGCCCCCTTAAGCTTACAAAAATATATATATATTTTTTTTTTTTGCTACAAATCGCTTGACACGCGCATCGGCTATGTGTGCTCGATAAAATGGCTGAAACGTTTCACCTTGACAGCAAAGGCACCGACATTTACATATCAATTTTATATATATATACTCTATTGAAATACTATAATATATGGTACAGAAAATACGAAACAATATGTGTTCTACACAATTTAATCTTATAACTACTTTGTTATTTTACATCTAACAGTCTCCTGCTACCTGCAATCCTTCACTGATGATACGTTGCAGGATATTCTCGCATTTCATTCCCTTGTGATAAAAATTATTAAAAAGCAGCGAATTTAATATAATAATTATTCCACAAAAAGTACTTAATCTATCATCAGCACACTTTTGTTTAGATTTTACAAGGCTTATATATTGCGACAGTTACCATATGTAATAAAAATTGGAATGCATTCTCAGGTTTGATACAAGCAACAAAATACTGCTTGTAAGTATCGGTGACTACAAAATTATAATATTTAATATTAATCAGCCAGATTTGCAAATTATATCTTTTTACTTAAGTTTATTTACTTATCTATTAGGAAATAATTTCATTAGTCTATAGTCAGAAAATGCGCGACTAAAAAGGATGATAGCAGGTATATTGTTCAATGTCAATACTCACTTTGTCTTACGAAAGCTGCAGTTCAAACTGTCACCAATGACCTACACCAGGTAGAGTTGGGGTCCCACTGGCAGTGAGTTGTCTCGCTCTCCCCGTCTCCGTGTGTTTGCTAGCAACTATTGTACCGCCGGGCGCTCGGGCACAGCGCAAACAGTTGGCGGAAACACCCGAAGACGGACGAAAGCTCACAAAGATTTAGGAAAGGGTTTTGGTTTGTGGTGGTGGTCGCGGCTAAACGTCAGTGATAATTAAGTAGTCAGTGTGTGCCAAACTCCTTACTCTGTCATTGATAGTGCAGGAAATAAAATAGCAAAGCCCTTTGGAGCTAAAGACGAGACATTAGCGAGCGAGCACGTAGGTGTGTGTGTGAGAACATAGAATCCTGAAGTTGATAGATCGATCTCAATATTAACTCAATGTATACTCCATTACTATTTGGTTTATCTCCTACTTCTTTTTCGTAAAACCAACAAAATATTATTAAACTATCAACAGAAATTAAATAACGAATCCATCTAACATCCCCCGTCTTAATCACTCACACAGATACCGAGACAGCGAGAAATGCAGTCTGGATGGATGACACAGAAACAATCAGGTAAAAAAAAAAATAAATAAATGAAAAGTTAAGCAAAGGGCAATCTTCCTCACTATATCTTTCCCGTTCTGTCACGAGGTATGGTTGATTTTCAAGGTGACCTGTCTAAGACGACGCGGCAAGTTGCCAGCAAAATCTACATGATCTGCTGCGACGACTGCAACTCTGACGTCACTCCACTATCGACTGCAGCAGCAAAATAAAATAAGACGGGAAGAGACTAACTGGTTAGTGCGCTCTATGTTGCATGATACTATCGATCACTGCAATTATTTTTTGTGATGTAAGTCTGCGTATTGTCGTGTGCCTTGCAGTGACGTCAGCTACACACCCTCCCCTCAACCCACTTCCCCCTAGAGGTGAGCCTACCTGTCATTCCGCTACCTTACTCGTTCCCAGACCTTTCCTCACGCTCTCTCACCTGTCTGGGCAGCGCCACCAAAGTCCGTGGCTAGGGTACCGGGGGAAACCCGCTATCACCTCTGCCCGTGTAAGATTTGTCTTGTTTCTGCCTGAGTGCGATACCCCCTGACCGACCTGTCCCCCGCTACCAGAAAGGGGGACACAGGCAGTTTTATGTTGCCCTTTTGTGTAAAGCAATGAGTAATGCTAATCTCTACCTGCTCATTGCATGCATGGACAGGGGCTACGAGTTTTTGTAAAGGTGCAGACGGAGACAAAAATCATGCAAATGGAGGAAATAGAGAAAAAGAGAGAGTATAAACTGGTGGACCAGAAAATTTAGCACCCATTTTTAAGTACGTTTTTGCACATTAAATGTTTATGTCTATACACGTGTCGTTCTGTTCACGTCTGTAAACTCGGCAAACCTCAAGCTAAAAGAGTTGTCGCTTCTCTGCCCTTGTTATTTATAGACCACTGCGCTTTTTATGTTCCATGTGTTAATTTTATACCACAATTAAATGTGCGCTTTTAATTTTTTTCTAATTTATGACTAAATTTATATATATACATATGCATATTGTTTTGTTTTATTTTACATACTTTGTAATCAAGGTGTACCTTGACAAAAAGTAGGCAACTAGATGTCATGAAGCTAGACAAATTGTTGTCGCCTCTTTGATTGCATCATCGTGTGTATGTAGTGCGCATACAACAGTATTTAACCAACACATTTTATCTAAGTTCATATCTGTTTCTAAGTATTTAAAAAAAATTTAAAAGATTATGGAGAGACTGTTATTAAGGTTTGCTGTTCTTTAGTCTTTCCTGCGCTGTTCTGCAAAACAATGTTGTACATAAAAGAAACAGGAGATGACTTACAAAACGCATGCTGTTATGTATTTTTGCGGTAATAAATAATCAAAAGTGTAAAGATACGTTCAGCTTTTTATCTCCTGTAGATTGGGGGTAACAATATTCGAAGGGGCAAGTCCTGAACTTGTACAGCTTGTAAATAGTTATTATAACCAACACGTCAGTCACTTATAAAGATGAATATGTAGGATTGGGCATGTCGTACAATAACACAAAAAGATTGAAATTGCCTCATAACAGTAGATTTTATCCAGAGTTGCGGCTGGTCTGCCGTCTCGCCACTCTCACTTCCAAACAAACAAAGCCTTCCCTCAACTGTAAAGCTACTCTATTTTTACTATCTCTCATCGAAGTTTTCTGAACCATTACCCCCATTTCCACCACTTTTCTAACGGTCCCGTCACGTCACTAACCCCACCCTGTCTGGTCATGGCATCCCCAGTGGCGTGGGCGACTTGGTAACAATAGGTCCAGTCACCAGTAGCCTAGGGTGGACAGTTCAATGATGGCTATTACACACGCAGACGGCGCCGTTCGACCCCTACCCTCTACAAAGACGTAACTCAGTACACTACTAGACTGCTACATTATGACAGGGTGAATGGAATACGACAGGAAGTGGACTAGACTTCTCTCTGTATTTGCAACACACACTCACAAGAAACCTTTGATACAATTCTTTACCGACCCGCCATCTGTCCTTTTCTAATACTTACTTACGTTTGAGCAAAGAGGTTTCTCAAGATCTATAAAATGTGAGCAAAGAGAAGGCAAAGTTATTTGTTTAGCTTTATCGTGATTTACTGCTTGAACGTAAAAGACAAGACAAAACTTACTTCTTGAGCTACTCCTATTACTTTTTCCTATTGTTATGCCTTCTACGCCACCTTCAACATTTAAACTGTGACATTTATCTTTTCAAAAAACTGCATCCCTTGTTTGTGCGCTGGGTAGGAATGTTCTGCTTGGGCCTGGACCACAATGCTTTGTACAAGATGGCTGCCACGCACACACAGGTTCAGTGTCGGTAACAGGATTGGGTAGAGCAGGTAGGGATGAAAGTTGTTGCTGCCTATTTTCCAGACAACTTCTTCTCCTCAGCGATGACTGCCTCAACTCCTCTCCTCATTTCCTGGATGGCCTGGAACTCCGTGAGACCCAGCCGCCGCTTGTTGGAGATGTCGTACACACCACCAACACTCTCTGTGTGCTCGCCGTGAATACCTGCACGTGCACAATGTCAAACGATACGCACATAATTTTTATTGAGTAGGAATCAATAGACAACTTCTAGCACTCCATCGCAAATGAATCAGACATTTACAGGTATTTTTACCATTAAAAAGAAAAATTCGTGAAATAAAAATCTGTGTGGGCAATTGCCAGGACTTAAAGTATGTTGATATAGTAATGATCAGTTTAGTTCAGTTAAAATCAATGACGAGGTTTTATCCTAAAGTTTCTCTTTGTGTGTGTGTGTGGTTTTTTTTTAACTTTAAGCATAAATTCTCATTTATGACTCAGTCCTAACTGATTTATAAATTTAATTATATTTCATTATCTAATAAACACATTAGTAATTAGGGAATCCATTCTTTTGATGATATTTTCGATCGATATTTTTATTTGATTTTATATCCGTTAAAAAAGTGTGTGCCAAAAAAGGCATAGCGTGGTTTATTGACAGAAATTTGCATACAAGTTTTAACATTCAGTTATCACTATTGTAGTTAAATTTTATGCTCATACCTAGGACCATTAATTTCAGGATTGATTGTTTCAAGAATCAATCGTTGTTAGTATTCTTGCCCGTGTAAAGTTTGGGAGCTTGACTCACCTCGTGCTTGGATGTTGTGTTTGTCACAGAAGGCCTTGAAGTCCGGGGTCTGAGACAGTTTCGGGATCTTGATGTGGACAGACGCCCTAAGCGTAGTTCCAAGGTTGGTAGGACAGAATGTCAGGTAGCCCAGACCCTCCCGCTTAGCAAACGTTAGTTTTGTCTCCAAAGTCTTGATGGCCTGTTAAATGTGAACATTTTTTAATGCTTACCATTATTTAAAAATGCTACCGGGTAAACAGATGAGAGGTAAAATGAGAAAGCAAGCTTTTTCGTAAGATATAGCTAATTGTGAAAATTTCAGCAAGTACTAAACTTTATGATAATACCCGCATCTTTCGCTCTCTAAACCTGGAAAAGATTACCTCACGTCTCAGCTCACCTTGACGAGTCTCACGTAGACCTCTTTGAGGTTGCTGCCCATTTGCATAGAGATGAATCGTAGGTGGTCCTCCTCGTTGACCCAGACCAGGAACTTCTTGTCGGGAGAGTAATAAATCCCACGGCCTATGGGCCAGTCGTTGTAGTTTCCTGCTGCCCGTAGGAACCTGTGCACGCAGTTAGGAGTTACTGAAAATGAAGGGAAAATAATCTAGCAAGAGACAAGTCTGTCACGGTATTAAAGTTATCCGAAAACAAATGAAAATTTGAAGAAAAAGGAAATTTACTTTCCAGAGGATAATTTCAGATTGTTTATTGAAATGAAAACGTGCAACATAGACGAAGAAAGTACGAACATGCATGAACTAAGGACACTCACCTGTCACTGTCGTTAAAGAGGAAATGATCCTCTGTCAACTGTTTTTGTGTCTCCTTGCTCATGTCCGTCAGAGGGTAATAGGTACCCTTCAGGTCTCCTTCTAGGGTGTTGAGCGCCTCTACAGTCATCTTCTCCATGGCAATGCGATCCTGACATTATTCATTATTTGTTTGGAGGTAATAACTGAAGATTTTACTGATACACTTTTGAAGCAAGTTTAAATGATAGACGCAGTGATCAAGATGTTCCGAATAATAGACCTGACAGTGTTTCTCGGTCCTGTCTCTACCTATATATTTTTTCTCCTTTTTGTTATAATTGTTTTTTATTTTGTTATTTATAGTAGTTTTCTTCTTTTTTAAAATTTATAGTTAGCTACATATTATTGCAATTTCTTTTACAAAACATGTTTGTTTATTTCGCTTCTACAGATGGTGTGTATTTTTATTATTATTGGTTGTGGTAATAGATTACTGATTTGAAAATAATAAAAATAATAATTATTATTATTTATCATTATCAAACGAAGTATTAGAAACATTTTTCGACTACCCTATAAATTCTACATGTACGAGAAATAGTGAACGTTGTAGAACTTTGGAAATGTGCACTTTTTTTCCTGATTTCAAATTTACTTGTACATCACAACTATCACTCACCTCCCTGCTGAGTACGGGTGGAAAGCCGTAGCTGTCGTGGTTGCGCCCCACGCGCACGCGCGTGGAGATTATCATGCTGCCCTCAGGGTCCAGGTCACCGAAGTCGATCTTGTCGACCCCGAAGTCTGGTTGCGGATGGTCCAACTTGTCGACCTTGTGACAGTCCTTGATGATGTCATCTAGAACTGGTGCGAAGACAGTGTAAGCCTCGGGATCGCTGGCTAAGATGCCAACCCAGCTGTCCAGGTTCTCACATCCTTTGGGCAAAAACAAAAAAAGTGTGGATTACATTTACATTACAATACAAAAGTGTGACGAGCAATCACTAAATTTTTAATGATTAGGATTTTATTAGCTTAAGAGAGTACACATTACACTTTTATATTTTGTTATATATATTAAAGAAATTCTGAGATGTACTTGATAAATTTAATCATGAGCCCACCTACCTGAGCGAATGCAGTCTGCCAGAGTTCCTCCAAATGAGGTTTTCTTGTCCTTCAGCTGGTCAAAGAGGTCTTTGGTCAGGTGTTTCTTTAGCAGGGAGTCCTTGATCTCAGCTACCTTCTTGAAGAGGGCTTCAGAGTCGCTTGCCATCTCAACTACAGACTCTTTCAAGGTATAGTAATACTGGTTATTTTGTCTACCCAAATAGTATTATTAATAATATATTACTTTTAACGCATTAGTTTAGCACAGGGGTGTTTGAATGAGAGTTCGCAGAATCACGTGAAAGTATGAATCTTGTAGGGCGTGTGTGTGTGTTTGTTCGAATGGGCTTAGAGCCAAAATGTTTTCGTGTGTGTGAAATACCATCTCTGGTCACGCAAACACCGAAGTCACCATGCAAGTATCGCGTCACTTTGACCGTTAACTACCCTATATCCTTTGTTATCTTTTTCATTCAGTCCCACTTTGCAAACCCGTCCTTAACAATATTGTTTACCAAGCTTTCGCTTACATCCACTACGAAATGTATTTCTAAAAGGTTTGAGTAGAGGGATGTGACAGCCGTGACATCTCAATGTCATGATAACTGTAACGAGACTTATCTGAGTCAAACTACCTTTGACCCTCATTCCCTTGCCTCGGTAAATCTTCCATTTTAGCTTATGATGCAAAGTATGTAAGATAATATTCTTTTTTTTTTTCGTCAAGACCTTCGTGTTTGGGCTTTCTAAAGCTTTTATTGCAGCCATTACTAAACCTAAAAACGTGAAGTGCAGTCAGCTTTGATACAAGGAACAAAATGCTGTTTGTGAGTTTCAATAACTACAAAATGACTACTGACTATAAATCTTGCAGAATCGCAAGTCATTATTTAATCAAATTTATTGCGCTACCTATTGGAAAATAGTTTCAGACTAATGCAAAACCCTGTAGTCAGAAACTGCGCTACTAAAGAGGTATGAGGGCGGCATTGGTGTTTAAGCCTAATCAGCAGCCAGGGACATATCTGGGCAAGGCAGCCAGCCCTGTAAACAGATGCCACATGGAGAGAAAGAGCGGCGTGCCCGAGACGAGAGCTGAGCGCGACTAAAAAGGAGGATAGCAGGGATAATTTATTTCAGTGTCAATACTCACCTTGTCTTGTGAGTGCTGCAGTTAAAACCGTTAAAAATGATGTACACCGTGCAGTTGGTGGCTCACTGGCAGCGAGTTGTCTCCCTGTTGCCGCCTCCGTCTGCTGCTTGCAGCCACCACGCTGGGGCGCTCGGAGCGCTGCACCGACAGTTGGCGGAAACAGCCGAAGAAGGACGAATGTTTACAAAGAGTTGTTGGTGGTAACTAAGAGTAATAACTAAGTTGTCACTGCTGCTTATTTATCTCAAACCCAACAAAGCATAATTAAACGATCAAGAGAATAAAAATAACGTTAAAAAACTGGACAAAACGAGTTATTTTACTAACACTTTAGTTTTTTTCAATGCTGGTCTCCATTTTATATGCATTCCAACTGTCTGTTAGTCTTTTGGTAAAGTCTTGCGGTTAGTTGATAGTGCCTGCCTACTAACATATCTATGTCATCTGCAAAGCGTAGGTTGCATTTCTAAGTTTAGTAGTTGTAGAGGGTTTCGCGCATGATTTTTTCCAAGAAGATATTAAACAGCACCATTGATAGGTGCATCCTTGACGTATGTCTACTGGTGTGAAAGTAAGCTCCTACTTGGTTGTCAATCAGTTCTGCATTCGTTGAGCTATTGTACAGTGCTTCGATGACTTAAAAGAGGCCTTCATTGATGTTGAATTTTTACATCACGTGTCGTAGCCCCTCGTGCCAGACTATGTCGAATGCCTTCTTTAGTCTATGAAGTTTTAATAGAAGTTCTTCTGATGCTGAAGTTGTTTCTCTACAAGGTCGGAACAATTTAAGATCTGCTCAGTTGTGCTTCTGATTAGTCCGAAGTCTGCTTTTATGCTAGCAGTTCCTCCGCAGTTGTGCGCTTGTGCGGTTGTGCCTCTGTATGATCTCCAGAATGACTTTTCTTGGGTGGCTGATGTGGCTTATCGTTCTGGGCAGGGCGGGTGGGTGTCTGAGAGTCGCTTTACTTTCAGCCTCAGGTTTGTTAGTACATGTTCATGGTCTCTATCTATATCAGCCTTCCACTAGAAAAAGTTTAGGATTCTACCGGAACCTTTCTTCTCCGAGACCTATTGAACCATAACACAACTGTCATTAATGATTCCCTTCATCCTTCGGCTTCACTATATCTTTCCCGTTCTGTCACGAGGTATGGCTGCTTTTTAAGGTGACCTGTCTAAGACGACGCGGCAAGTTGCCAGCAACATCTGCATAATCTGCTGCGACGACTGCGACTCTGACGTCACTCCACTATCGACTGCAGCAGCAAAATAAAATAAGATGGGAAGAGACTAACTGGTTAGTGCGCTCTATGTTGCATGATACTATCGATCACTGCAATTATTTTTTGAGATGTAAGTCTGCGTATTGTCGTGTGCCCCTGCAGTGCCGTCAGTTACACACCCTCCCCTCGACCCTCTTCCCTCCAGAGTTGAGCCTCCCTCCCTGCATGTTCTGACAGTCCGCTACTTGGCTCATGCCCAGGCCATTCTGCATTCACCCTCACCTGTACGTGTCGTCTGGGCAGCGCCAAAAAAACCTGTCACCAGGTGATCGTGACCCGTGCAAGGTATGCCTTGTTTGTACCTGCCTGCTGGGGGCGGTACCCCTCTGCTGGCCTGTCCCCCGTTCCCAACTCTCCAGTGTGACTAGCAGGGGCACAGACTGGTTGCATGTTTTCATTTGTGTTACGCGATGAGTAATGCTGTCTCCACTCTGCGCATGCGTGGACAGGGGCGACGTGTGTGTTTGTGCAGACGGGTGTAAGGACATTGATATAACTATGGTCAATTGGGGTAGGAGGGAATGGGAACATAGTAAAAGGGATAGAAACCGCTGTCCCAGTAAGTAAAGTAACTCATTCATAGGTACTTTGCGTGCACATGGATCATGTGATTAAACTTGTTCCTTTCGTATCTTTCAGTTCACCAGACCCCAAGCAGGAAGAGTTTGCCAACAGCCCTTGGGTAGCTGTCCTCGGCGTTTACAGACCATAACGCTGTCCTCGTTTTGTGGATTTACAACCCAAGCAAGCTTGCGTTTTTGAATTTTAATTAATTATAGTGTTCATTAATGTAGGTTTATTTATATATGTATACATGCAGACTCTTTATGCTTTATTTACATAATCACCAAGACATGCCTGGCGTTTACAAAGTTGTCACCTCTTTGATTGCAGTGTGGTGTGTCTGAGGTTGGCTTAGAACAGTATTACACAACCTTTAATTTTTTAACAGTTAGTATCTATTTCGTGATATTTCAAAACTAGGGTTATGGAGACTTGAAGTAATGTGTGCTGTTCTTCTGTGTTTCCTGCGCTGTTCTACAAGACTTTTTTGTACATTCAAAAAGACCAGATGGTTTACAAGATGAATGCTGTAAAGTATTTTTTTCTGGCAACAGATAAATAAGAACGTAAAGATGATATGTCCAGCTTTTTATCAGCTAAACCAAGTGGTTTGGGGTTAACAAAACTCGGAAGGGAAGATTCAAGTCCAGAAGCTGTACAACTTGTAAATAGTTATCACAGGGTGAATGGAATACGACTGGAAGTGGACTAGACATCCCTCTGTAACTACAGCACACACTCACAAGAAACCTTTGATACAGTTCTTTACCCACCCGCCATCTGTCCTTTTCTAATACTGACGCCTGAAATACCATGTCAGAAGTACAAAGAGCAACATTTGTTGTAAGAGACCAAACCCACAGCAAACTTAAACTAGGACACAATTTTGTTTCATTTCACCTTGATTTTCAACCAATTTTAGGTTCCACGTTTTGAATGGACAGAAAATGACATAGAACCATAACACAGGTAAATATTGTAAGCAACCTACATGTTCTTTTACAGATGTTAGTTAACATGTGCTAGGAATAGCTCTCATGAAATCTAAAATTTTTCAAGTAGGGTTAATTTAGGGTCGTCATAGGTATTACTAATAAATTACAAGCGGATATATTTCCCAATAAATAATGATCAGGGCGCCATGGAAGGACAGATAAGTAGCAAAGGGATTTCTTGAGATCTATAAACTGTGCGCAAAGAGAAGGCACGGCAATATCAAAGTTATTTGTTTATCTTTATCGTGATCTACTGCATGAAAGTAATATGCAAGACAAAAGTTATTTCTTGAGCTACTCCTGCTACCTTTTCTTTTTGTTGTGGTGGCTTCTACGCCACCTTCAACATTTAAACTGTGACTTTCATCTTCTTTTAAATGTCTTCACGTTGACGAATCGGTGTTGCCATTAAAAAAACACATCCCTTGTTTTCCGCTTGTGATAATGTTATTCTTGGGCCTGGACCACAATGCTTTGTACAAGATGGCTGCCACGCGCACACAGGTTCAGGGTCGGTAACTGGATTGGGTAGAGCAGGTAGGGATGAAAGTTGTTGCTGCCTATTTTCCAGACAACTTCTTCTCCTCAGCGATGACTGCCTCAACTCCTCTCCTCATCTCCTGGATGGCCTGGAACTCAGTGAGACCCAGCCGCCGCTTGTTGGAGATGTCGTACACACCACCAACACTCTCTGTGTGCTCGCCGTGAATACCTGCACGTGCACAATGTCAAACGATAAGCACATGATTGCTATTCTATGACGCCATCGCAAATAAATCATAAGTCTACAGTTGTACAATTGTTTTGTCATTTTTATTCACATTACAAGTATCAAAATCCTGTGGAGAAAAGCCCTAGAATAGCACTGATACAATTATGTTCAGTGAAAAGCAATGACGAGGTTTCATCCCATAGTTTCTGTTATTAATTACATTGTTAATTATGGAATCATCTCTTGTGCATTATTTGCTGATCTTTTTCCTTGATATTCAGGATTTATTTAATTTAAATTTTATACGCATATATCGGTTAACTTAATTCCGATAAAGGCAAAACGTAGTTTATTATTTGACAAAAAATTTTAAAATCAAATTTTTATTGGTGTGTTTACATTTCAATTTTTAAAAAATATAAAAAATAAAAAACAAATGTTTTACGCTGGTCATACTTAAGGCTTAATTGTTCAAAGAATCAAGTCGTTGTTAATGGTTTTGCCCATGTAAAATTCCGGAGGACAACTCACCTCTTGCCTGGATGTTGTACTTGTCACAGAAGGCCTTGAAGTCAGGGGTCTGAGACAGTTTGGGGATCTTGATGTGGACAGACGCCCTAAGGGTAGTTCCCAGGTTGGAGGGACAGAAGGTCAGGTAGCCCAGACCATCCCGCTTGGCGAAAGTCAGTTTCTTTTCCAGGGTCTGGATGGCCTGTTAGGGAAATCATTGGATGCATGTATTTAAATAGGGCAAGAAATCCCAGAACAGCGCCAGGCTCCCGTGATCCAAAAGTTTTTAAAAAATCCGTCTGCTTCAGTATGATATGACTTTCTTCACAGTTGAATATATTATGACAAATTGAGACTCCCACTCATTCATGCACAGCTAATTATGTAAATCACCATTCTGTCGTCTCTTTTTTATAATGAATGTTAAGAGACTTTTATATTTTTGTCTACATATTATGATATAAATGTACAAAGTTGGAACTCTTAAGGTACTTATTACAACCTTTTGTTCCCATTTCTTCACCCACTTTATCGTAGCAGACTTTGGTTCACATCACTGTGTCTAATTGTAAATTAAAATTAAAATAATGTTAACTTATTCAAACTAACGTAATCCCTGTTCAAATATATAAAGCTCTTGACGATTGCTCAGATATTTAAATAAGGAGGCAGTTTTGTTTTGCAACTTTTCTGTTCTGTCAGTCCGACCCCACGCCTGTTATAGACCAACAACAACAAAAAACAACCTTTCTTTATTTAGCTTGGCAAATCATGTTTGCACCTTTATTTTGGTGAAATGTGTGCGTGACATAGTGTAAATAAGCACAGCGAAATACACACTCACCTTGACGAGTCTCACGTAGACTTCTTTGAGGTTGCCGCCCATTTGCATAGAGATGAAACGCAGGTGGTCCTCCTCGTTGACCCACACCAGGAACTTCTTGTCGGGCGTGTGGAAAATTCCACGGCCTGTGGGCCAGTCGTTGTAACCGCCTGCTGCCCGCAAGAACCTGCACACATCAGTAAACACATTACCTCATTATTACAAAACAACAATCTCTATTTCTTAATCAAACCTATTTCGAAAAACCTTGTATTCTTTAATGTACCATTTGATTTTTAAAAAACACATCAAATATTATGCCAAATATATTGTGTAAGTAATAATGGACATTCTAAGATGCATACAAACAAGACATTGATTAAACCAACAACTCTTAGGCTCTGTGGGTCTTGTATGGTTCAGTCGTGTAAAGTTCAGTGTTATGTGACTCCGGTAGACTTAGTTACGTAGCTGTGTATAGTTCAGTATAAGTGACTCAGCTGATCATCTATCCACACCCATTAACGTATATCGTGCTTTAAAGCAAAGCTGCTGAAGTATTCCAGCCTGAACCTGCTTTCACAGATTTCAAAGATCTATACAGGAAACGTTTAAAAAAATCTAGTAAAACCACACAGACACATCAGAGAAATTAGAAATGTATTCCACAGACTCCTTAAGCGCCTAATAATTCACCTGTCACTGTCATTGAACAGGAAGTGGTCGTCTGTTAACTGTTTCTGTGTCTCCTTGCTCATGCCCGTCAGAGGATAATAGGTACCCTTCAGCTCTCCCTCCAGAGTGTTGAGAGCCTCAACAGTTACCTTTTCCATGGCGAGACGGTCCTAAATAAATGACAATAAAGTTTTATTATTCCCTTATCTTTCTCTCTAAACACAGCTGTTGTTTGTCCTGCACGAGGAAAATAAGTTCTACAAAATTGTAACCTTGCTTTGAATCTAGTATAACGATAGTATTTTTGAATAATATATTGACAGTGATGATTTGGAAAATACGACCAGAAATTAGTCCTAAATTGAGATGATTGAAGCGCTTTTTTCAAAACGATATTTAAAAATGTGGACCGGGGAATTTTTTTTATTTCACCAGCCATTTCTCACACTAAAACGTTCTGGAGGTATCTAATCTCGTGTTTTCTCATACCTCCTTCTTCAGCACGGGGGGAAAGCCAAAGCTGGCGTGACTGCGTCCCACGCGCACGCGGGTGGAGACGATCAACTGGCCCTCAGGGTCCAGGTCTCCGAAGTCGATCTTGTCGACTCCAAAGTCTGACGGCGGATGGTCCAATTTGTCAACCTTGTGGTAGTCCTTGATGACAGCATCCAGAACAGGTGCGAAGACAGTGTAACCCTNCTGGATCGCAGGCATAGATACCAACTCCGCTGTCCAGGTTCTCGCATCCTGACAACATAAATATTCGGCTACGATAAGCAGGCTGTTAATATACCTATAAATAAGAAAATATCAATAATGGTAAAGACGACCAGGATAAGATGACTTACTTGACTAAAGATACCTGCTAATAACGAGAAACCACCAACTGTTATTAAAATCTAGAGCATGTGACTAAACAATTACAAATCCTTGGGGTAAACTAGGGCAATACCTAAAAGGCGAGTTTCACTGTGTATGGTGTTATCAAGTTTTCTAAGGGAAAGCAAGGGGCCTAATAATCTTTATCTTGTTTTTTGGTCAGTCACAGCATTTTGTATTCTGCTGATGTTTCATTCATCTACCAACTTCATCAATTAGGCATCTGATATAGTAAGAAGGAAAACCAGTTGTCATAAAGTGTGATTGACCACAAAATCATTGATTTGTGTGTTTCAAGGAATTTAAAAATAACTAAAACAGGATCTGTGCTATTATCAACACTTCCTGCTAAACGAGATAAATAAAGCAGTTAGTTTACAAGAACTAACATACACTTTGTGCAACTCAGCTGGGTCTTAGGAGAGAGGTGCAATTAATGTCTTTTCTTTCAAACCAAGATTTGATTTTCTCCCTATCATTACCCGGACTTAAAGCCACACTTAAATATTTCTGTACTGAAAGATTAATCAACTGGTATTGAAGTTGTTATTATTTTTGTTGCTGCTTTCTTGTACATAAACTAGCAATTATTTTTTTTCCTATTATTTTACCCTTGAAGTAAACTACAAGCCCACTCAGTCGAAGAGTTCAAGTTCTCATCGCATATTATCTCATCGCATATTTTGTTCTCACTTTCACTGTGCCATGGCCATGTGGAAAAGGGTTAAAACCTTTGTCACCATTTCTTGCTTTCGATACACGTAATTAATCTCTGGAAGTGGAACTTGATACTGACTAAAAACATAAAATAATAGAAGTCGAATCAAAAAGTTGTGATTTAGTTTTACATAATAAAGTGTAGCTAGTCTTGTGTATCTGTGTACTATTTTCTCATGAAACTGTGTTTACTATTTTTCTGTCATAAGTGCTACCATCTACTCATTTCCCCAAACACAGCACATCCCATGCCTCGTACTCTCCCCTTTTACATTACACACTTCCTTTTGCACCTTCCATGCACCCCTTATCTAGACGCGTGCCCTATATTCAGTACACTGTACATATCGTTGACATCTATACATAGCTGACACCGAAACAGTGTAGCAACCGACATCGCATGATCGAAACTTTTTTTCTGCGATAAAAAAATAACGTGTTTTCTTCCATGCTGGTTAGAAAATATCTGGAAATTGTGAACGAGAAGTAGAAAATACTAATAACGATCGTAATCTTTCCCAAAACTTATTACCTCTTATACACGAATTCACAGCCACATTTCGCTAAGTAAATAAAAAACCAGTACATATAGATGATGGCGAAAAGCTTGATGTAGAATCTAAACCTGTGTCTCACACACGGCTTATGTCACTGGCAAAATTACTTACGTGTACCTGGTTCTCAAACAACTTCGAACTAAACAATTTTTAAATGTTTTTGTTTCATGAAAATAAATAGGCTTCCTCAATAAAAGAATAATCTATTTGAACACACAAATTACCAAAAAATCATTTTCATTGTCATAAGCCAAACCGTGGTGACGTTGCGATTAAGTGAATTGCCATACGATAGCGCCTGCGTGTACCTTGGTCTATACCATTTTTTTACATCTTTCAGTTTGTTTAGATCAAGTAAATCTTCATCGTGTCAGAAGGGCAGTTTTTAAATATGTAATAAAGTTATAAAGTTCCAACCTGATCTGATGCAATCAGCTAGGGTACCACCAAACTTCGTTTTCAATCCCTTGAGCTGGTTGAACAGAGGTGGAGTCAAATGTTTTTTGAGAAGAGACTTGCACTCAGCTGCAGTGGAAAGCTTCTTCCACAGTTCGTCCACGTTGGCCATATTCTACGAGAAAAGGTTATCCCAGACAAACCCAGGGGTACAAAGCGTGACACGGAGGTTCTGACTACACAAGGACACAAACGGACACAGAACTTGTTTCACAAGCCGTCGGCAACCTTCGGGGCAGCTTCGTTACCCCAAAAAGCGACGTTAACATCCCCGAGTATGTTCGACCAATCAGTGATAGGAGAGTGTGACCTGATTGGCTGCCGTTGTTTACCGACAATGGGCCGAAGCTTTCCGAACCTTTTATCTTTAAAGCTGATAAGCTCTGTGTTACCTTCAGCGTCCTTCAAACATGCGACATGAGCGATTTCTTCTTTTGACCTTTCCTCGTTGGCAAGATTTTTTTCCCCTCCATGTGTGCGTCCAGTTCAAGCAGTTCAGATAATGCCACATGCAGCTATTAGAAAAAAATACCCTGACTGTTTCATTGCCCAAACCGTCATATTTGTTTAGATCTAGACTCTCCCGCAAAAGATTGTAGGCGACCAGCAACATGTAGCAAAGTAAACTTGCTTTCTTCTTTCTTTTTAATTCCCTCTCAAGCAGAACTTGTTTGTTTCCGGAGACTGTTCATTTGGACACAAATTCATGACTACAATGTTACAAAGCCTCCCATTAGTATTGACAACTTTATAATAATTATGCTAACAGCTGTAAGGCAAGATATGAAACTGTTTCTAGCTGCAGTAGGTACAAGTTATTAAACAAAAGATATTTGTTAATCTAAGATATATGTGATAAGGGGTGATTTATCTTGAAGTAAGGACAAGTCACCTATGTGGTCTTAAAATGCTTTCATTTACAGTGGGACTTGAAACAAAGAAAAGGTAGTAGATGAAGCTATGCAGTGCAAAATAAAAGTTGGGTATGATAAAGAATTTAAAGAAGTTTATTAACAGACATAAAAAGTATGATTTTCTACAAAGTTTGTGTTGGGCAATGGGTTCAAGTAATAAATACCTTGTAAGAAAGGAAAGATGCTGTGTGATACATTTATTGCACTTTCATTCTGTCCTCTAAACTATTTTGTGATGGATTTTTGAACAGTGCAAAAGGAATAACCTTGTCTGTGACAGGAGGGTGAGGGGTTGTAAAACACACAAAATACTGGGCCAAATCCAGGTCACGTACAAGTAGGTGTGCACATAGAAACGGCAAGGTAAGCAGGGTCTGGATGTGATCATGGCTACTGGCAGAAGTCCAGGACACGCCAGCCACCAGCCAATAGCCTGCAGGTGGAGACATTCCCCGTCTATAATGTGTGCGCTTGGAAAGGGAGGAAAGTTGGGATTTTTTGCCCAGCTTGTCAAATTATTACAGGACAAAGAAGAGAAGAACGGTATATCCGAGAAGAGACTGGAATTAAAAACATCTGATTCCCGCGGGTGTGCCTAATGCACGCTGACGCCCAAGTTTTGGCAAGAACTGTGCTCAATCACTAAACGATTATTAAGCAATTAATTACTAGACAGCTACTAATCCATTACTAGATACGGTTGCTTTTTAAAAAAATCTACCAAAAAGAACACCAATTCTCTTCTTATTATTTTCTACTTTTAGATAAAAACTTAAGCAATAAAAGCATGTCCATACAAAAACGTTCTACTCTTTTCTGATTTGTAAGAGACTACGTTGCCACGAGACGCAGTTGTTATGGAGATGGAGGGGATATAATCCACCTCGGGGATTATTTTGTTGTTGCTGTTGTTGTGATGGTGGGATTGTGGTGGTTGTTGTAACAGCAAAATATGAAGTCAAAGACAGTAGAAAAATAAGAGGAAAAACAAAGATATTGTAATAATGGTAACTAGATGACAACATCGTGCAAATCTACACTAAAAATATTTACGCGAACCAATGATCCTATGTCTACTGCCAGCACCTACACAGCTAGGAAGGAAATCTGTCAAGAAGACAGCAGATAAAAAAAAAATCTTCGTCAGCGCAATAAAAGAAATAAATCATTACTGCCAGATGATCTGCACTACAGCCATGGCGCATGTGAAATGAGGTTCTGAAGAAATGATACTTTTCTCACCGGACCGGATGCATTCAGCCAGGGTGCCCCCATGTTTGGTTTTTTTTCTTTTCAGTTCCTCGAATCTCTCATGCGTCAAATGGCGCTTCAGGAGGGACTTGCAGACGACATCTGGAGGTGGATTTTGCAGTCGTTCCCAAAGTTCCTTTAAAAGTTTCTTGGTGGCCTCGACCACCATGTCCAAATTTGTCCCCTTCCCCCTCTGTTCGTTTACCTCGCGACTGTACTTTGCGTACATGTTGGGTGATGTGTACTTTGTCTGATTTGTCTGATTAAGTACACTCAGATCAATGACGCAGACAGTAAACAAACTTTTAGCCTCTTCTGAGGTAAAAGATATTTCTAAGAATACAAGCTGCAAGCCACTTTCGTCTCGAGCCGGAACGAGATGTCAACACGAGCTTGGCGTCAGGCGTTGCTAGGACACGGGGGTCATTAGAGCAAAGGCCACTCCTTCTCACGCACTGAGCACATACACTCTCTTTTTTTTCTTTTTTTTTTGTGCTAGCACGAGCGCGAGAGCACGCACGCACACAAAATAGTCTACAACTCAGTCCAAGACCAAATAACCAGCTTTAGAATTTGCATACAACTACACATCCGGACTCGCAAATCTGAACACGTTGCACCACTTCCTTATTCTCTTCATTGGTCACCAATGTTGTTCAGTTGCTGCCTTTCATTTATCATGATTGGTCTGCACAGAGAGTGCGATCTATCTTGGTCGTTATTGTTATTATTATTGCTATTGCTACTTTTTATTATCATTGTTGTTAATGTTATTATCATTTTTTCAAGACAGGAGGCGCTACCATTATTGTATTACCAACAATAAGTTTTCATTCCATTGTTCATTCTGATAACCTAATAAACCCGCAAATTTGAAAGTAAATATCTCACAGTCACATGATGTCTCTTACATAAGAAGAAAGCAAGTATGATCAAATTTGAGCTTCAGCAAAATAAAATTATTTCGGCAAAAATACCAGACAACTTATTCAGCTGTTTACGGTGGCTGTGGTGGATTTAAAAAGGTACCTATAAGTTCAAAGTTCAGTCGCTCCCAGCCCCACAATACGAGCATAACAGGACTCCTCCTCCCTCCTCTGCTAGCTCAGTGACAATCAATTGCACCGTTAAAAAAAAAACACACAGCAACAACTGGATTTCCATATGTGTGTGTATGTGGTGGGGTGGGTGCGTGGGTGGGTGCGTGTGTACTCGCGCAGGCGTTTATGTGCAAGCGTATGTACACCTGAGTGTGAATGTAGCCTTTTTGTATACTGATCACGTCTACAAAGAAATCTGTTCTTACAGTAAAATACACTGGTAGTTATTATCTTGTGCAAATATCCTGTTTGCTAAGGCTTCTTCTGTATTCCCACTTAACATATCATTTATCTTAAATT